>CANSZD010004268.1:0-573235 GCA_947648045.1 Beta corolliflora
CCTTCTTTAATCTTGTCTTTACCTTCATAATTGCGCATTTAATTCTACTCTTTTAATTTGTTTTTATTCAATTTACTCCAACAATCTCATTATACCGGCTTTTAGTACTTTGCTTTAATCAAATCCCACTACATCCACATGATTTTACGTGACTTAATATTGTTTACCTACCTTTTATAGTAAAAACAAAAACAAAAACAAAAACAAAAACAAAAACAATGAGTGAATAGTGAAAGATGAATTATCCTAAAGTCAATGGCACACAATATCATACTTTAATCTTCAGTTGAATTAATGAGAAAAGGAGTATCTTTCTGTGAGCAATCACTAAATCCACATGAAATGAAAAATATGACAATTCTTATTATACATTTGGTTGCATGGTGTGTATGATACAGTTAAGAATTTTCTCTTACTTATCCGAAGGGCTCCAAATTAGCAATTAACAAAAGATAAAAAAATTTCAGAAAGAGCAAATAATCAAAAGAAAATACCTTTAGTAGATGTGCCATGGATACGTCGTGAATGCGTCGGGAGAAAAAGAGCAGTATGACAAGATCGACTTACCAGGCCATAAGTTTAACCCAAAAACCATTTTTAGGCTATTGAGTTGGCAAGAATTTGTGGAACTAGATAGACTACGTAAGAACTTGTTCAATATGTTAAGACTTTTGAAATTTAACCCACATCATATATATTTTTCTAGAATGGGGTGACTCAAGCCATTCGAATATTATGTATAATAAACGTGAATTGACATAACAAATTTCACTTGACGATCGAGATTGATAAAACTGTTCATGTTGTAATTTAAAATTGAAAGAAAAAGTTATTATATGCTGCTACAATATAACCGTAATTAAGTTTATATTCAATGTTCCCAAATATCAATTGAAAAGAGAAAAAATTTCTCCCTCTATTGTAATTAGAAAGTTTTACAAAGTAATAATGTGTGTATTTAATAAATAGTAATAATAATACTAATTCACCTTTTTTAAACAAAAGCAAGAATTCACAATTGATTATACATAAGAGTATTATAGGAGCACTACGATCTTATAATTTAAGGATTGTGATTTCTAATGCTACTTTACAAACTGAGCAAATCTTAATGTAGCACATACTCCCGCGCTCCCTCTTTTTCATCCTAATATCTACTCACTTGGCTTTTATACAATGTTTAATGTACAATTTGACCGTTAATATAGTCAATCACGTATTACTATAAATTATGAAAAGTTATAATTTAATAATACGCGTTGTGATTGAATCCAACGATAACTTCGCATATTTTTATTTGCTATATGTATAATGTATAAATTACTAATTACAGTCAAAGTTTTATAACTTGATATATGAACAGTAAATGAGTAGATCTTCAAAAAATAGAGGGAGTAAAATCTAAGGTAAAGTTAAATAAGTTTTAATGAGTTTGGATGAATGTTAGTCAAATTTAATTCATAACTTTGATGAATTTGGATAATTTAGCTCCAATAAGTTTTATAAAGTGTATATCATGCATATGATATAATTAATAATGTGAATTACTCTAATTGGGAGCTAGGTTTTGAGGTTTGGTACCAACCTTATAAAGGTTGAATGAAGATCTAGTATTTATAATTAAGTTAGTTTAGATATTGGAATGTGGAGGTAGCTAAGCAATGCCCGTCACTTATACGCCACCCCTTTGAGTCACAACCGACCGTCATCATTATATAGGAACAGGATTGCCATCCCACTACATTATTTTAAAAAAATAAAAAATATACTTGACGTTACTCTTAACTTTGACGGTTACGGAAGGTCAAACCCCGTTATTCGCTAACATTGACATTGACCCCGTTCGTAGGACTGACGCCGTTCCGTCCCGTTTTGACGTCATTGCAGCTGGCAAAACTTTATTGGACTTTGGCGTAGAAGGAAGGGGACCCGCCCACTTACCCCACAAATACTAACCCCCCCTTCCATGGCGTGGCCTTTAAATTAGGTCCTCTCCATCATTACTCTTTTTCAACTAGCCCTTTATTTATCTCCCAAAATATTGAATGTTGTATACTCCTAAGTCCTAACCAAATGTTAAAGCATAGTACACAAGCCAATCTATAAGTAAGTCTACACGCTACGTGACATTGTCTCTTTAGTTGTTTTGTATCATTTTCATCAATATACATTAAAAAATTAGAATATGATCCGTATAAGATGCGACCACGCGACCAAGTTAATATAAGAAAGCTTAACTTCAAACCAATTAATCCAACATTAAATAATACTTCTTTACGTATGAAAATATTAATAACCTTATGATTATCCGACTAATAAGTAGTTATGAATTTATATTGGGATATTTTGCAATTGGCTGTTGATGCTTAACTATCTTATGTGAATATGACTGTTTTGAACAACTCTTTTTATTAGAGGTTTATGTTGAATGTTTGACTATTACTAATTATATAGCTATTTGATAAAATTAGTGGTTGGTGTTGACTGTCTAATGCAAAATAAATACAAAAGGCAAAGCCAGTAGAAGAACCTACTAAAACAAGGTTTGGTTAAAATCCTGGCTTTTCAAATACCAAAAAAGTCATGCGATATATATTTACCAAAATCCAGCAATATTTATTGTCTTATAAGCTATTGCAAAATATTATCTAAACCGATCGTGTCACTTAAGATGTCGTCTTACATAAATGTGAGAGTTTGGAATTAGCAAAATACTCGCTATTCACATAACAAACCGTTCTATAAGTTAAACAACAAATCCTATTAATAGAACTTTGGGAGGCGTGTGTGAAGCATTTGTAAGATGTCTTCTACCTATCAAAATCATATAAAAAAATTAAGAGTATTAAGAAATACTACTACTATATCCATACTTGATAATATTTGAACCCAAAATTTCTAGGATATGAGGTAGGAGTCTAATCAAATAATCAAGCACTATTAGGTTTTTGGAAAAGCTCATTTGTCAACCACGTGATTTCATTTTCCTTGCTCTACCCTTGAGCGTATGTGTTAACGGTATTGGGTATTATTGCCGGGCACACGCAGGTACAATCCAGTTGAAAATGGACTTGGGCATTAGTGGCATCAATTATTATGTCTTCAATTTTTCTATACTTTGTCATTTTTCTGAAGATGGAAATTCCAGATTCCTACCTACGGTTAAAATCATGACATTAGGTGATATAGTATGATCAAGGGATGGTTTTGATGGTTTATATGCTATCATCTTAATAATGCCGCTAATGATGACTATAATAATGCAAGCCCTCCATTACCCCACCCAAAATATATATAAATTAATAAGATTAAATTTGATCCAACCAAAAATTATAAATAATATGACGGGTATTGGTTGAAATAATGAAATTTTATAATTAACTAATGGATAACATGTCTAAATATGATCCAAACTCGAATATTCCATCAATCAAATATGACTTTCGAGTTAACTCAAATCAAGGTCAATTCATATACCAACTATATCTCTATTCTATAACTGCAACACGTAGGATACCAAAAATAAGAAAAGGGACCCATATATAATAGGTGGGTATTTATTCAAATCTTAACTCAAGCTCGAAAAAATAAGAAAAGGGAAAAAAGAAAAATAAAAGAGAAGGATAACTGCAAGTGCCAACCATATTTACAAAAAAAAAATTAAAATTCCTAATTTATCTCTTATCTATATATATATCTAAAACTCAAAGAAATAATCGCTTATGCTACACGTTCCCCTCCTAAGCACGATTGACACATATTAACAATAAAAATGTGGGTGTTAAGACTTGAACCCACAACCTCTCCTTTCAAATACAAAGGCACTAACCAACTCATCTACAAGCTCGTATTGATTTTTTTTTGTAAGTAGAAGTAATCATGCTTCTTAAGTTGACACACCAATTCGACTCCTACATTAATTGACTTATCAAGTGAATGAGTAAATGTGTAATATGCTAATATATCCCCATGTTACAAGTTATATTACCTAATCGAGTTTTCGTTTATCATAATGAGTGATAATAAAACATCAAATCAACTTTCCTTGCATTATAAAAATATCTAATGAGCCCACCAAATCATAATTTATGCTTAGCCTTTTATAAGATAGAAAACACATATATTAACTATCTGAAGGAGAAATTTGAGAAAAATATATTGTAGTTAATATCAATCAATGTATAATAGAATCGAAAATGTAAACGTGTCTTTATGCACGAAAAATGATATTACAAACTTTGTTGTGTCGAATCAACTAATTTAAAGAACCGATCCATTGTATTGAAATGAATTTGTGAAACACGGGTAACTATTTGTCTTAAATAGACACTTATAAATTTATATATGAGTAGAGATGTCGGTGGGTAATGGGCCTACCGGATCCAGTGGACCCAGATCCATTTTTAGCGGATCTGGATCCTCTTGGAAACTACGGATCAGGGTAGGATACGGATCCTAGTTTTTAAAATGGATGCGGACCGGGTCCTAAATTATTACCGGATTCGGATCCATTATCCGTTTTTGAAAGTTATTTTAAAATATATAATTAAAAGGATAAAAATTAATGTTGAACTCTTAATGTTATTTATGCTTCGGATTTGTTATATTAAGGTTGAATGCTTGTTTATTTCAACATCGACAAATGAAGATGCTAAATGACGTTGTTTTGTTCTTTTAAAATATTTAATTATTGTGAAAATTAGGGTCGTTTGAAGAAAATAGGTTAGGATCCGTTTAGGACTCGAATCCGTAGGATCCATTGGATCCTGGATCCCCAATTTTATTACCCAGGTGGATCCGGGCTTCGGATCTCGGATCCATGCTCGAAAAAAAGGATTTGGATCCTGGATCCAGAGGATCCGGTCCGGATCCTACCCATGACATCCATATATATGAGTGATCTATTAAGATAAAAATTAATGCTGCCCTTTAGACCCATGTAACCTTTTGTCAGAAATGGATGTCACTTTTACTTATATTCAAGTGACTCATTTAAGGTAAGCATCTTTTTTTTTTTTTTGTTTATATATGACTCATTTGACTTAAAAGAGTGACCCATTTGCGAAAAGTGAATGATATCACGATAAATTTATTATGCACCCGGGTACTCAATACTAATTGAAAGTTATGAAGCATTGGAGGTAGTTACGTGTTATCTAAATGCATACGCCGATATGAGGCATGGATTTCAATTAATTTCATAAAAAATAATAAATGAATTATATGCAATGACCCAGAGGCATCCCAGGGCAACAACTAGTTATCCCAAAAACAAGTTACACTACAACATCTTCTTCCTCATCATTATATTCTCTTCTTCATCATTATTTGCAAACAAAAACACATAACTACAATTCCCTTTTCAATTTTTGTAATCAATTTTTGACAAAAAATATTACTATAAGTAATTAAAGAATATATGATTTCGCATGTATAGCGTGCATATAAAGGCTAGTTAGATATATGTCAACTAGTTTAATTGGTTACCTAACCTTAGAAGGTGGCAAGACCCAAGACCAAATCAAATCTCGTCTACATCAATTTCCCTTGATTCTCTCTATAAAAAAAACTATATTAGATATAGTAACACATACATTATTCTTCATTATTGGAGCATATGATCAATATATAAATAGTCTATACACACACTTTTTTTCTTTGGAATTTACATTGGCAAAATAAACTATATCCCCTAACACTATATACACCAAAAGAAATAACTTCAACATTAAAAATAAGCACATTAAGCTAATCAAGACATAATTTCAACAATCAATTTCATGTATACCTAAAAAATTGGGTTGACTAGGTATTATTTATACGAAAAATATCAAAAGTTTAGCAAATTACACAAAGGTCACTTCCTTTATTAATTATCTAATAACTTTTTACATGGTACTTAGCTTTTAATTTTTCTCTTTTTAATGCTAATTCAATGTCAAGCCATGTGATACAAGAATATATATGCTAAACTTAAATTCCACTAGTGAAAGGAACTCCAGCAGCTGGTAACCAAGATTGACCTCCAATAAAATTTGCCACTGAAAACTGAGAAACTTGAGCAACACTAGTAAAAATCTTGTATCCACCCCACTTCACTCTTTCACTTGTTGAAGATCCAGGCCCATAATTTTTATATTCACCATAAAACAATGTATTAAGTGCATAATTACCATCCCATTTTAACCAACCAGCTGGATTTATAAAGCTATCAAGAAAATTCTCCATAAATATGGTACGTGAATATTTCTTCCATGGTCGTCCTAAGTAAGATGGGCAGTGGCGGATCCAGGAATTTATGAATGGTGGGTCACTACCAACTAGGTTGCACAGAGACAGGTATGGTATGGGTTTGGATACGCGTACCCATACAGGATAATCCATGAATTAAAAAAAAAACTACTTCAAATAAAATTATTTCATGACTAATAATAGTTCATATTACGAAAAATAGTACCTAAAAATTGTTACAATTGTTCTCGATGAGTTTTCATGTTTTAATACTGATTTACAATATCATTCATGCTACCTTAAAAAACAAATCTCTTTCAATGTATGTTCTCCTCACTACATCTCTATCATTTTTATGAAAATCAGTAATCTTTTTCCTTCTGCCCGGATCTTGTGGAAGATTAGCTATATCAAATTCACTTAATCTTTCACCATAAACCTGAAGATGAGATTGTCCATCTTGAATTTTTTTTTCATTTTAGCAAGCTGCATATTACTTGCAACATTGATCTATCAGAAAATTCACACCTTTAAAAGAGCTTATATATACTTTTTAAATTAAAAGAGCTTATAGTACAAAAAAAAAATGTACATCATTTCAAAAACTAAAATAAAAGTGAGAATGAATATCAATCCTTCATTAATTGGATGTTTGCTATTTTGAACTCTGCCTTTTGCAGCAGGATGTAAGCAGTTACTCCTCGAATGACGGTTATGAAATAAATGGAAAACTAATATTATCAAAAAAAATTGGAAGGACAGTTTATGACTTGATGTATTCCGTAGTAGATAAGACAATACATAGCTTGTAAATTACTTTCTTAAAAAAAGAAAAATAAAAGTAATTACCGGGATTTTTGCGGCAGAAACATTGGGACTCGTCACTCGAGTATTCTTTTCTCTTTTTTTTTTTAAAAAAAAAGGATTTATGAATCCAGTTTCCAAAATCCAAACAATAGCAGAACGCTGCGTATTTACTTATCTGTGGTCCCCACTCCCTATCCACTTGACCTGACCTCTATCTCTTCTTCCTAAAAAAATATGAACAGAACTCTAAACGCCATAGCTTTTTTTCTGGTTTTTCTCCTTTCCTCGTCTTCATCACTTCATGTCTTTCGGCTATGGTGTTTAATATAAATTTTTTGCTCTTTTCTTGTCTTTCGTTTAAGAGGATCAAGGAATTTTTTTCAAAAAAAAAAAATTAAAAATTTGAACTTCATTTTTTTCTTAGATAATGGTGGGTCACGTGACCCACCATGACTAACAGTGGCTCCGCCACTGAAGATGGGAATGATGATATAACAGGTTTAAGGTCAGATGATGGCACGACACGCGATTTTTGTATAATAATGCCTGTATTTTGATTAGGATCAGTTCTTCCTTGGGCTGTCACTACATTTTTCTGTGAAGAAAGAGGTTTCCTAACAAATATGTTGCATTTTTGAAATATTGATGCTGCGTTACCAAAGATAAAATCAATAGTGCCATAAACGTTACATTCTCTGTAAAATTGTCTTTGTGAATGGGCATAAAGTGTATCTTGGTATCCTTCCAAACCACATTTGTAGAAGACTGAGAAGTCAGAGCCTACACGAAGTGCAACTGCTTGGTTATTCAGTGGCCCGGCAGTGTTGCGAAAGGTTATATCACGAGCTATGAATCCATCACCCGTTACAGCTGAAAGTTAAAATTAAGTTTAGTTGATGAAATTAATTCACATGTGTTATTATTTTTGTAAGTAATAGAAAATAGCTAACGTCTTTTAATAAAAGGTAACAAAAAAATAACTAAATGGATTATGAAACATGTTCAATGTGTTGGTAATATATGTGTCACATATATATAAGTCATGCCACCTAAAGTTAGACTCTGTATTACACCTAGATTTGGATAATTCTAGATTGGATATGTGAAGAATATGTCAACTCTTTTAGGGGAAGTTTTGTATTAAAAAACCTTTTACAGATACTTTAGGTAGATATATATTAGTCAACCATTTTTATAGCTGTGATAGTTTAATTTTTTGGGAGGATAGAAAACTACGAATATGTGATAATATAATTAACAATATGTAGTATTTTCTGGTTAGTTATGACGCTTATATTTTTTTTAGGTAGGTAAGATGAAGGACCTACTGAACTGACACCTCGCTCAGGTTTAACCAGTCAGGTTTGCAGGTCAGACTCCTTGGGAAGGAGGGGGATGGTAAGGGAAACATCATCCCCAAAGAGTCCACAGTGGGGTTTGATCACATGACCTTGAAGTCATGAGGCCAAGCCTTTACCACTAGGCCAAGCCTTACTTATTAGCTATGCCGCATATATATATGAGTAATTTTTTTACATAACTAGTATTGTATTTAAGGTAGACAAGTATAGAGAGTCATGAACTTCTTACCAACAGTTGCGGAGGTAAAAGTAGTGAAACCTCCTCCCTTGCTTCTATTGCCAGTAATAATTGTACTTTCCATGCCATCACCTACTAGCATAATATTCTTCAAATCTCTACCAATATGAATGTATTCTGCATACACACCACTCTTAATGTGGATGACAAATCTTCCACTTCTTGTCCTCTTTGTTGCGGCATCAAGGGCCTCGCGAATAGTCTTAAAATTTCCTGATCCATCTTTAGCCACCACTAGGTTTGCGGCTTTTGTAGAAGATTGCAATAGCTCCCTATCACGTCTAGTGACCCATGTAGGAAACCCTAGTTTGTATGTTTGTGTTTGAGGGATAGCCACTTTGTTGTGCATGGCTAAGCCATTGCTAATCAACTCAGACACATTGTTGGAAATATGGGGAGGAATAAAATCAAGGACGTGACCTAGCTGATCAAATAACTCGGATTTACATGTGTCAAGGTTCGTTAAGGCAGTGCTTAGCCATGTTTGTTTATCAAACTCGGTACAATCTTTTTTGGTAGGGTTTAAGGTTTTGTTTAGTTCAGAGATTGTGTTCTCATAAAGGGTTACACAATCGGCCCATGCGACCTTGTCACGCTCATTTCTGAACTTATGTAAGTGCTCTTTTGTGTGGTTGTGTGAGAAACGAGTGCGGTCTAAAGCGATTTGGATCATCATTTTCTTGAACTCAGCTTTGTGTTTGGGTTTGAGGTCATGGCTCATAAAATATTTGCATGGTTCAGGATTTGGGGTTTGGTTGCACCACCAATTTATGCCATTATTGGCAAAGGTTGATGTTGCTAGACATAATGAAGATATGAAAAGAAAATGCACCACAAAATTTGAGGCCATTTCTCTTTAATTAGAACTTTGAGCTAATAGTTGATAAGGTTTTGCTTAATATGCCTACGAAAAGATTTATTTGTGATATATGGGATGGGAATCTTATGTTGCTAGAGGACTGTTTTTATAACCTCTACCTAGGAGGATGATTGAGGTAGTAGTTTTCGACTTTCTAACATGAATATGGTCTTTTGGGGACAAGTTGCGTGAAGATATATAGTGTTTAATTTTGATTCATGCACTATTATCTTTCATGTAAGATTACGAAACTTGTAGAAACAAACGACCAGTATATGTCTTGTAAATTATGTGTGTTTATTCTGTCATACAAACTAACATAATATGACTTGAATGTGTTTAACAAGTTGTTGCTGGCATGCACATCACTTGACTTGTTTCACCTACGGTTGTTCAGAGTGCGGTCTGGACCGCACCAAACTGCAACCCAAACCGTTTTTTCGCGGTTTGGGTTGGTTTGCGGTTTCAAAATTGCGGTTTGGGTTATGATTTCAAGCAAACCGCGGTTTGCGGTTTGGGTTGGGTTTTAATTTTTGTAAACCGAAACCGCACCGTAAACCGCAATTTTATATGATTTTAAAAAAAAATATTATCTATTTTGATTTTTTTTTAAAATACACTTGACAAGGTGGCATACAAGTATACAACTGAAAAAAGAAGTTTGAGGTAAGGAACTTGGATACTTTTGATAAATTATTATTTATGTTTAATTATGAAGTCAACTTCATATTTATTTAGACTCTGTATATTTATTAACAATTTATTTTTAAACCGCACCAAACCGCACCAAACCGTTTTGCGCGGTTCAGTTCGATTTGGGTTGGTTTGGGCAAAAGTGCGGTGCGGTTTGGGTTGGGAAAATGTCAAACCGTATATTTGCCGTTTGGGTTGGGTTACATCCCAAACCGCAAACACCCTACTTTCACCCAACTGATGATATAAGCGGTTTGTATTTGTTGGCTGTTTGTATTGATTGTTTGAGTGAGTTATAAATTGTTTGTTTATCAATAGTTTAGGCAAAAAAAAATACAATTTTTCAGGCCAAAAGCCAAAAGAAAAAGATACTTAAAATAGGTGGCCTTTTTTTGCTGGCCAATAAACGATTAACCAAACACTATATTTGGATGTTTGGCTGCATAAAAAGGCAATACGTCAATTAAAAACTAAGACAAAGTCATTTATGAGAAAATTCTAATTTGATCTCTCAACTGTTATGCTTAACATATGATCTATACACTATTAAGGTTGTAACCTTACGATAAGAGAAAGTTAATGAAGACGATTAAATGACCCTACGATAAGAGAAAGTTAAGAGCAATTGATGAGGAATTGAGGATCACTAGTTGATGACGTATTATCTAATGGGGTTTTCTTATACAATTAAGAAAGTCCTACTCCGCTAATAGGTATGCAAGCACGATAACCTTAAGTGGTAACTCACCAAAAGTCATTTCCAAAGTATGGAATAAATGGTGAACTTGTTATTTACTTGTTGAATTATAAAAGTACAATCATGGTATAAGATTAGGATTCTAACTAATCATATCTTATCCAGACTACGGTATGCTCAAACCAGCCATAAGGCGTCGCTGACTCTGATCCTCTCTTTGTCACTTTGGCGGGTTACAACTTTCAAGTGAAAAAAAAGTTGCTAATGCACCTCGCAATCAAATATAATTACTTCTATCACAAATATCCATATGATATTTCTTGTTAATACAACTCGCAATCAAATAAACGTACATATGGTCTTTTTTATGGTCTCAAATGAGTTAGGCCTGTCCTTTTTTGAGTGAATAAATGGAAATTCGGTTCGGTTCGGTTCGGATCGATCGATCGCCGGTTGGTCAGTTCGGTTCGATTCGGGTCAGATCGATCGTATCTTGCTTGACTTATTGATTCGGATTCGGATCGGATCGCTTACTACAACTTATTGATTTTATTATTATTATTATTATTATTATTATTATTATTATTATTATTATTATTATTATTATTATTATTATTATTATTATTATCATTATTATTATTATTATTAATGTTATTATTATTATTACTATTATTATTATTATTATTACTATTATTATTATTATATTCTTCTTATTATTATTATTATTATTGTTATTATTATTATTATTATTATTATTATTATTATTACTATTATTATTATTACTATTATTATTTTTATTATATTCTTATTATTATTATTATCATTATCATTATTATTTTTATTATTATTGTCAAATATAGTTTTGTATTTTTTTTTAAATATATGTCAAATATAGTTTTGTAAATATAGGAGTAGTCAAATGTATGTAAATATAGTTTTGTATTTTGTAAATTAGGCAAGTCAATGATACATTTGCTTAGAATTAGGAGTCATGCATGCTATTGTTACTATTCTACAGTATTAGGCGTGAAACATGCTATTGATTTTGTATATATTGACTTGCGAATAGCAATCTTGGAGGAAAATATTATATTAATAATATTATTACTTCATATCATTATTATTCTACTTGTTATTATTAATATTACTCAATTCATAAGAATATTATTATGCATATTATTAGTATTAGTATTAATATTATTATTATTATCATTAATATTATTAATTATTATCATTATCAATGATGATAAAAATATTACTCTACTTGTAATTATTAATAATACTCAATTCGATCGGTTCCGAATCGAATCGCCGGCTGGATTCGCACGGTTCGGCTTCGGTTCGACTTATTCATTTCAGTTCAGTTCAGTTCAGACTTATTCATTTCAGTTCAGTTCAGTTCAGACTTATTCAGTCCAAAAGAACAGAGCCTTATATCTTTATTACATATTATCAAAAATTATGAAAAAATATTATCTTTTTTTTTACGAGATGAAAAATTATTATCTTGTACTTGGTGATATGAGTCAAATAAAATTAAATATACGTGATAATATTTCTTCGTGTACGAAATAGCGATTTGACCAACATGATAAAGAACTTCATGAAATAATTAATGAGAAATAACTACACACTTATTTATTCTCTTATCTCTACTACTTAATTAAAGACTATTTAGTGAGGAAGCCCTTTATAATAAATTTTCATTATGATGCTATGTGACGGTTAGTGAGAAACTTTTTACCGTAGACGTGATCAAAATTTTCTCTTATTATAATATATTATATTTTCGTTTTAATATGTATTTTTAAAATGTTAACATTTCATAACGTAAATTAATCCATAATTGAAGATATTAAGAGTTAAAATCGTGACTTAAAAATAACCGTGACAAACAAATTGGGTAAAAATATTGTGAAATAAAAAGAATATGCAATATTTAACTACTCCTGTAAATTTATGCAATAGTTAGTATATAGGGATTATTAGGGTCCTAGGGAGCACTTGTAAGTTATAGCACAATGAGTAGCATGGGTTGATATGGTACAACAATTTCATCTAAACTAACGTGTTCTATTGCATAACGATATTAATGTATTATCATGCACATGATCATAATATGATATAATGATACATAAAGTTTATCATATCAAATACGAAAATATACTTAGATAGTTAGATGGCCATGCAGGACATGACTCATGGAGTCACGGTGCAACGTTCTAATAAGTCGCGATTGTTTTAACACTATACTCCCTCATCTATCTATATACTAATATATTAAAAGGTGTTCCTAAACAAGAAACGGTGCCACGTGGCACTCTCTCTAAGGGTTTTTTACTAGTCTTAACCACTAGATCAAGTAATATTTAGTGTTATTATCTTAAAGTATAATATTAATAAATGAAAATTTTCCTTACCCTGGGCATAGCCGGCCTAATAACTAAGATATATATCTAAAACCCAAATCAAAAACATGTCACGTATTCACATGTCTCCCCCTTCCCCACATAATCAAATGAGACATTGAATAATAAAAATGTGTGTTTCAAGACTCGAACCCATGACCTCTCATTTGAGATATTAATGCACTAACCAACTACTCTATAATCTCATGTTGGTCTTTGTAGGGAAAAAATCATTTAAAGACAATATAATATTTCTATTTTTAAAATAATTAAATACAAATGTATATATTAATACTCATTAAGCTAATGCTAATAACAACATCTTCTACCTCTCAGGCTCTCATTACTCTTATATGTAAAAAAAAACTATTCAAATTTTTATAACCTCCGTTGTTAACACTATTTACACCATTAAATTGGCAGTTATATTCTTACACTCTAACCTATATTTCAAAAACAATATTGTATTACATTCTTTGTAAGTAATTATATGTACTCTCTTGAAGTCGAGGGTTATATTGATGAATAATTCATGTTATAATTTACTATGTAGGAAATTTAATAGGAACTGGAAGATCATTTCCTGAGCGCAATCAATACCTACAACTTTTTTTTTTCACTTCTCTCAAGTTTTTGATTCAAGACTTCAAATGCACATTAGTAAATAATCCGGGGCGTATCGCCCGTGACAAGAACTCGTTTCTTTAAAAAAAACATTGTACTCCCTCATTATTAAGCCACAGTTTTGTTTTAAGATGATTTAAAATAATTACTATTTTATACTACTAGATTTTAGTTTTTTAATGTGTTGGAAATTTCTCATATTACCTCTTATAAAAAGATAAGTTTCTCATGTTACCCATTTACCCTCAACAATAATCATAACAGATAATTAAAAAAGTGATAGTGGACAGTGAACTACAGTTGTTAAACCACGTTTGTAATTTTGTTACACTTTTTGTCTGGTATTTATCAACCTACCATGTAAACGTGAGATCTTACCTAGATATTCTTACTTTGTTCTCCAAATTTGGCTTCCAAGTTCCATTACAATTGAGAAAGATATTATATAGCAAGAGTCCAAAATGCAAAAAAATTTGATTTTCTTTCTCTTACTCTAATCTAATCATTACATTATATCCTTTATCATCCAATCTTTATAGCGGTTGGATCATCCCAATACTCGAGGAGCACTTGAAGTAGTGATGTAGATAGCTTTTAATGGTAGGAGTATTGTTTTAATAGTGATTGTCAAAAGTTATAATTTGTAACTTTTTGGATAGTGGTTAGTGGTGTATAAATTTTACATTAAAGTTTTCTTTGAGTTTTCACTAGTTATATATAAATAGTTATTTGACAGTTTCTTTTACCGAACATCAATATCTTATACCGATATTATGACAGCTGACAGCTATACACCAACCACCAACAACTAACAACTAATCTTACAGCTAAAAGTTTCAACAACAGCTTACGTTGCCGAAAGCTAATAACTTAGCTTTTGGTAAGAGCTAATCAAAAGCTAAAAACAATCTAAAAGCTACCTCCAATAGCTACTTTGGTGAACACTAAAATTCTTTTTCAAAAGTTTTAAAAGCTACCTCAAAAGCCGTGTCGACGCCCTAAATCTAAGGGGCCCAATAAAGTTGAAGTCCTAAAGCAAGATAAGGCCTAATAAAGTTGCTATGGTCAAAGATTCCAAGTGCTGAGATATGTGCTTCAGCTTGAGTAGTGTTGGGCCTGCTAAAGAAGGCTTCGTGTAGACACATAATCGTGTCTCCCCATTTAAGGGTTCGGTGATGAAACATACAGTGGTCTTAATTGGTCCGACCCAAGGGCAGAGCAGTCTGAAAAGCCATTCAAAACCATTTCGAAAAGTGTTAAAGTCCTATTTTAAAGCCCAATTAATTATTCATGATAATTAATTATATTTGAGCCCAATTCTTTGAAAAGCCCAATTAATTGATAATTAATTGATTTATTTTAATAAATAAATATTTTCAAAAGATATTTTTTATAAGTTAAAATCAGATTTTATCCCGTAAAATCAGATATCCGTAGTTAAAAGATAAAAGAAAATCTTTTAGAACGCGTTTTTATCAAAAACTATCAAAACATGTCAAAAACAAGCGGCCACTGAGCGCAGCGTGCTCGCACCGAGCGCACGTGTCCTGACACGTGGGCTTCCACGTAAGCTGCGCCTAGCGCACATGCTGTGCCAAGCGCACCAGATTTGCCACGTAGACTTCTGTTTCATGTAGAGTCCTGCGTCAAGAGCAGTTCTCTGCTTGAGACACGGATTTTCTTTCTTATCTTTTTTAAAAGCGCGTACCACGTGTACGCTTTTTACAGGTCATGTCGCGTCATGCCGCGTCATGCGCTTGCCACGTCAGTTGCGCTAGGCGCAGTGTCGTTTTCCCTATAAATAGGCCTGATTTCCGTACAGATTGAAGAACGAATTTTTCACATAACACTCGACGAATACTTTGCGAATACCTTTTTACGAACTACGAAACCTCTCCACAAAATTCACACCTTTCAAATACAAATACATTCAATCTACATACTTTCAGACATTTAGATTTTCAGGCTTCACGATTGCTCGTCCCGAAGGTTGTCAATCTCTCAGACCCAAGCCACGGTATAATCCTGAGGGTCCTTAAATAAATTATTTTTATATTGAAGTTACTAACAATTTTCTTTCCTGATGTAGATCTTTAATATAAATCGCTCTACTGTATATTCTAATCCTTTTTCCTTTCTTTTTATTTATTTTTGTACGTTATTATATGCCTGCCTGATTATTCTATTCATATCATATGATTGTCTTGCTTTATTGCTTTTATCACCCACATGTTATTTTTGCTAATCAAAGACCTAAAGAACTATTATAATATTAATCAGATTAATTTGGACAACCTGCTAGGTTCCCTGTAATATTGATTGCATAATAACTTGTCACTAAAAATAGTCTTTTATGTGTTTCTAGAACCGACTTAGACTAAATATTTTTAGGGTGTTTAAAACATTATTTGATTATTCTTTGGCATAAAATCTGTAATGAATCGATATTTAGTAGAGGCCAACTCTGGGCGAATGTGGTTCATTATGACTATATTCGTACCCTCACCCCCGAATTCAATCTTTGGTTCACTTTGACCATCTATGGAGTCAGGACGAGGAAATCTACAATAAATAATTTGTCCATACGGTTTTTCCATATCCAATTAGGTTTATGATTCTTCCTAAAAAGAATTGTTAGCGACTTCTTTCAATACAAAATAATTTTCAATAAAACCTTTATAGTGGGGTAGTCAAATCTAATACGCGCTCACACCACGTAGGCGAAATAAAAACACGCTTACAATTTGGCAACTCCACTGGGGAGGATTTTAAAAAATTAATTTTTTTAAATGAGTGGATGAAACTTGAAAAATACGATTCATTCTTATTTTTATGTCTTAGAATAATACACAGTTTTGCATATGCATGGCTATTGTTCAGCCACCATAAGACAATCTACCTTGCCTCATTAGCACATGTTCTATGTGTGAGGTCACTCCCGGGGGGTTTGCGCTTTGTCCTTCCAAAAAGATTCATGAGCGATAGTGTTGGATCTTAGTCATAAGCAAACCTACCCAACCATGGCATTGTTCTCTTGTTTCTGACTTGAGACTGGAGTGCGTCTTACACGTGGCCACCTCTTTAAGCAGGGGTACGAAGTGTGGGATCAATCTCTTAGTCATGGACCCTTTCAGACTGAACCTAAACCTGACCGATAGTTTCAAACATAGAACTGGACTTTAGGTTGGAACTTTTGCATCCATGTTATATGACATTTGCCTGTGATTGCAATTCTTGCCTGTTATTATTCTATCAATTTGTCATTATTATCCGTCCTTCCCAAAAATCGCGTCTAAACAAAATCATCAATTGGCCAAAACTTCGACAAAATCCCTGAAAAACGTGTCGGGGGAGTAGTGCGCCAAGCGCATTAAGTTGCGCTGGCGCACCACACTCGCGCCAGACGCACGACTGTGCGTCGCGCGTAGCAATGCTGCGTGGCACGCAGTCTGTGCATCGCATGCTTTTCCTTGATTTATTCGTCGTAGTGATTGATCTTATGTTGGTCCTATGTTCGATCTGTCTGCATTCGCGTAATAAAAAATGGTCATTTTAGGAATTCCACCTAGCTCAAAAAACTCAGTCTTTTCATGCAAGGTCGAGTCTGTCCTAAAAAGTGCATCTAAAATTGTCATGTAGAGTTAGAGTCATCATGCATGTATACCTCTTTCCACTTTTTCCCTGCTGTTCAACTAATCTTCCATGTCAATCCTACCTTACCATATTCAATCAAATTTTTAAATTTTACAAAATCAATCCTACATCCTCTTCTATTCTACCTTTTTCAAAAAAGCATTTACTAATCATCATCATACACGACATTTGCAAAAATATTTTTCAAAATTAATCCATCATCTTTTCCTAACAAAAGATAAAACAAAGGGGTTCCTTTCAAAAACGAATTTCAAAAATTCTAAGCCCATTCTAAACACCTTCATTCAATCCAATCCAATTATCCAAATCCAATCCATCTTGCATTCATTCTAGGACCATATGCATTAGAATCCATTTTGCATTCATATAGGGTCCATCTAATTCGAGTCCATGCATTCATATTAGGCCCGCTAGCATTAGAGTCCATCTTAGGCCCATATAAGTCTAGCTCATGTCAAAACCTAGGCCCATTTGCATCTTTATATGAACCCTGGTCTATGTCGATCCCAGTCCAAGTCTAATCCAACTCTATTCCAATCCAATGTCAAGCCCATGTGCATTTTCAAGTCTAACTTCAAACCAATATAGGACTAAGTCCATAATCAGGTCCATATAAGGCCCAACTCATTTCCAAAGTCAATCCAAATCCAAATCCAAACCCATATAGGACGAAGTCCAAACCATTAAGTCTAGCGAAGCTAGCATCCCTATAAGACCATAACGGCACCCCTTGACTTAGCTAAGCTAGTCATCCTTGTAAGACCCTAACGACACCCTTTGACTTAGCTAAGTTAGTCATCCCTATAAGACCATAACGGCACCTCTTGACTTAGCTAAGCTAGTCATCCCTGTAAGACCCTAACGGCACCCTTTGACTTAGCTAAGCTAGTCATTCCTGAAAGACCCTAACGACACCCCTTGACTTAGCTAAGCTAGTCATCCCTGTAAGACCCTAACGACACGCCTTGACTTAGCTAAGCTATTCATCCTTGTAAGACCCTAACGGCACCCCTTTGACTTAGCTAAGCTAGTCATCCCTGTAAGACCATAACGGTACCCCTTTGACTTAGCTAAGCTAGTCATCCCTGTAAGACCCTAACGGCACCCCTTCGACTTAGCTAAGTTAGTCATCCCCGTGAGACCATAACGGCACCCCTTTCGTGCCCGGCCCCGAGCCTTGTTTGGAGGGGCAATGGCCTGTGGCCCAAGCCTAAAAGGGGCCTGGGCCGTAGAAAAAAAATATAAAATTCGCCGGGCAATAATTTTGGAAAAGGAGCGTGAACTACTAAGAAAGAGAAAGTAGTGTTGTCAAACCCAAACGCAGAAACGCTTCTTCATCTTCTTCACTCTTTAGTTATTCTCTCTCTCCTTCCAAGACCCAAATTTAATCTCCATAATTTTCTCTAACCACCATTAAAATCATGGAAAATTTCCATATTTTCCAAAATATAGCTGTTAACCTCCTCTTAAATATAGCAACGGGAATTTTTTTTCTACAATTTAAATAGGGGAAAATTGCATTTGTAGAATGCATTACTCATAAATTTTACTCTCAATCAATTGAAATCATTAAAAAAAATTCGAAATTAAGAATTTTGTTTCGGAATTCTTCATCTTCTACCCACTACCATGCCCAAAACAATTCAGTTAACAAAAATAACAAAAATCTAATCTTTAATTCAATGATTTTCCCTTTTTTCTCTCCCTGAAATTCTTGCAAATTTCCCATATCAGTCGAAAATATGTTCTTCCCCATTTATAAACTTCAAATTGAAGAAGAAAAACTTGAGTAAAATAGCTCGGTTTGTTAATGGGATCTGCAGTCACAAGCAACAATACTTGTGGGTTTGTTAGTTTGTAATTCTAATCTTCTTCTTTCTTGTATGCTAGTTTTTATCTATTATTCTGAACTTTATTTCCTAATAATTTGAGATTCGATTTTTCTGTTGGGATAATAAAAGAAATAAGCTTTTTTTTAATTATAGTTTTTGGATTTCTTACTCGAATTAGTGGCCTGGATTTTGTTGTAATGTTGTTGACAAAGGAGTTTCGTACAACTTGCCTAGTTGTAAAGCCGATAAATAAAAAATCGAGCAATTGTAAGGACCTCGTTTAGTTTTGTTTTAGTTAGATTATCTTGATTTTGTGTAGTTCATGATTGTTCTATTGGATCGTGCATCCGGTTGTTGAATTTGCTAAATAAGTTTTTTCTCCATCTCCACCCTTCTAGATGCTATGTGTGTAGTGATCGTAGTCCGATATCTCATATTCTATTTAGCATATCTAGGAACTTTTTTTTTGGTAGCAAGATCTAATTTTTTTGCCAGCATACATTTCACAGTTGTGCCCTCCATCTTCCCATGGTTTTCTTTGTTTCTTCCCTCATGCGATTCGATTGCAATGTTCTTTTTTTTGTTTAATTTAATGAAAACTTTTCATAAAAAAAATTTATTGAGTAATCTCTTGTGCGTCAAGGGCCCATTTTTTAAATTTCGCCCCGGGCCCAATAATATTCAGGAACGGCCCTGACCCCTTTGACTTAGTGAAGCTAGTCACCCCTAAGACCATAAGGGCACCCTCCGAGTTTAGCGAAGCTACTCCTATCTTACATCTATAGCAACCCCAAATCATCAAGTCTGGCGAAGCCAATTCCTTCCTAAGCCTAGCAAAGCTAGCACAAGCAACCTTTTTGAGTCCAGTCCAGTACAGTCCAGTCCATGTCTGCATGTGCATATAGTTAGGCCCGTGTCTCCATCATGGTCAAGCCCATACCCATTTCTAATCATTTCCATCTCCCATTTCCACTTTCATCCTCATTTCTCATTTCCCATTTCCATTTCTCCATCCTTCATTTCCATTTCTCATTTCGAAAACATTATTTCTTAAAACTTACAAGCAAGAACCACTCGATTCTGTTCATGACCGGTCGAGAGATTATAACTTAGGAATGCCTAAAGGAGGAACAAAATGTGAGCCTACTCTAAAGCTCATCAATCTCACTATCACCATCGCGACTTCATATAGAGTCATGAAGATTACTTTTGACCGCCTTCACAATAAAGGCGTGTGAAGATTACTTTTGACCGCCTTCACCATAGAGGCGCGATTACTTCCATAGGGTCTACTCCGAACCCTGCACCTATAACAAAATTTAAAAGGCGCAACTTACATTTCTACTGCGAATTCCAATAGAATAATGAACATCTGACATCTAGTGTTGGATCCTACAAATGCATTGCAAAACATAGTCGATGACAACATACTTCTAATACTTGCTGCAACGAGAATCAGCATCACCAACAACCCTTTTTCCCAGTGTATCGACAATTCAAAGGCTTAGTCTTTTATTTATGGTTTCCTAGGATGAATCAAAGAGTCCTTACCTTAAGCCATTTCAGTCCTTTCCCATCGAGTCTATGTCACTATAGGACTTCATCTATAATAGTCTTTCCACTTTATTTCATTTTATTTTTATTTTTATTTTCATTGGCCTTCCATCATTTTATTAATGCTTCTAATTCAATGATGAAACTTAAATCACCTAACGAACTTGACTAACAGTAATAATAAAAAAAGATCTGAAATAAAAAAAAAAGAGAAAAATGAAAAAAATGGACATACTTTGGATCAGTAGTTATTCCCTCTTCCTCCATCACCTTCCATAAGCCGTGTAGGGCTATTAACTTCCTATTAGTGATATAGTGTTTGTTTAGTAAATTATAAAAAGTAGGAAAAATGATATGAAACTAAATTATTTAAATGGGATGGTTGCTATATGACAGTTTGACACCAAAAATAAAAATGGAGATGAAAACTCATGGGAAGCTT
Source organism: Beta corolliflora (assembly GCA_947648045.1). Classification (NCBI taxonomy): domain Eukaryota; kingdom Viridiplantae; phylum Streptophyta; class Magnoliopsida; order Caryophyllales; family Amaranthaceae; genus Beta; species Beta corolliflora. The sequence continues at coordinate 21,401 of CANSZD010004268.1, forward strand.
AAATTCTATTTGTGTAGGCGTGTTTTTTTTCGCATACGCGGTGTGAGCGCGTATTAGATTTGACTACCCCATTGTAAAGGTTTTATTGAAAATTATTTTGTATTGAAAGAAGTCGCCAACAATTCTTTTTAGGAAGAATCATAAACCTAATTGGATATGGGAAAATCGTAGGGACAAATTATCCAATGTAAATTTCCCCGTCCTGACTCTATAGATGGTCAAAATGAACCAAAGATTGAGTTCGGGGGTGAGGGTACGAATATAGTCATAATGAACCACATCCGCCTAAAGTTGGCCTCTACTAAATATCGATTCATTACAGATTTTATGCCAAAGAATAATCATATAACGTTTTAAACACCCTAAAAATATTTAGTCTAAATTGGTTCAGGAAACACATAAAAGACTAGTTTTTAGTGACAAGTTATTATGCAATCAATTTACAAGGAACCTAGCAGGTTGTCCAAATTAATCTGATTAATATTAGAACAATTCTTTAGGTCTTGATTAACAAAAATAACATGTGGGTGATAAAAGCAATAAAGCAGGACAATCATATAATATGCATAGAACAATCTGGCAGGCATATTATATACAAAGGCATGAATAATAATTATGAAATAAAGCATAGAAAAGGGATTAGAATGTACAAAGGCACGATTATTACTTAGAGATCTACATCATGATATAATTTGTTAGTAACTTCAAAGCAATAAATATAATTGATTATTCAAGGATCCTCATGAATTATACCTATGCGGCTTAGGTTGAAGAGCGCAACGATCTTTAGGCGGAGCAATAGTTGAACCAAGAACGCAGTGTGATTAAGAATTGATTGAAAGTATTGAAAGTATTTGAGTGTTTGAGTATTTGAGAATTCGACGTGCATTGTAGAGGTATTCGTAAGTTTTTGTATTCGTGAAATAATAATATAAAAAGCCCCCCAGTAATTCGGGAAAATACGGGTATTTATAGAAAAATAAGGAAACTTGCGCTCCACGCAAGACTCGCGCCAGCGCAAATCCTACGTGGCGGGCGTAGTGCCACGCGTCGGCGCACATTGGTGTGCTCGACGCAACGCCCAATCGGAGATGCACATGTGTAAACGCGTTTTGAAAAGATAGAAAAGTATGTTGCGTCTCACACAAGACTTCGCGGCTCGACGCAGACTCGTGTGAGTCACAAAATCTACGTGTCGGCACTCATTGGCTCGCCCGACGCGATATGGCCAATGTGCCGGACGCACGTGGCACGCCGAGGGCAGCCCCGCGTCCGGCGCACATTCTGGAATATTCGAGCATATTCCATTGCGCGTCTTTCAAAGATACTTTTTTATCCCTAAAATTCCGGAGATGGAATTTTACGGATTAAAAATCTGATTTATTTATCAAAGATAATAAAATATTTATGAAAAATATCCATTAAAATAATAAATATTTGATTGGACTTTTAAAATGGATTTAAAACATTTTATGGGCTTGAAATACAATTAATCATCATGAACAATTAATTGGGCTTTCGAAACTAGATGAGGCTTTAAGTTGTACCATATTAGTTGTTCTCGTTTTTTTTTTTTTGCTAGTTAGGCGTGCAACTTCGTTACCCATCTAATATTGACCACTACCTACTGTTAGGCCCTCCCCTAGAAAGTACCCAAATAGAAGTGTTTTTTTAACCTCTCTCTAAAACAAAACCTCCGCCTTCTCTCTTAAAAAACAAACCCTCCACACTTCTAATCCTAGGAACTCGCCGAGTTCCGCGCCGCGTAGGTTTCCGGCGGGATCTCCGGCGAGTCTCCCTGCTTTTATTCGCTTTTTTCATTTCTTGTAGCGATTTTTCATAGGTTTTTGGGCTCGTCCTTCGCGGTGGGAATAGCGAATTTTCGACGGCTGTTTTGTTTCCCCCTCCCTGTCGAGTCTGTTGGGTCTTCTTTCCCCCTCCCCTGTATTTTCGTTTGGTGGGATTCCCCTTCCCTTTCCCTGTTTTCGCTAAGTTGAGTCAGTTGAGTTTTGGACTTCCCCCCCCCTCCCCCGGTTTCGGTTGGCCTCCCCTCCCCCTCCCCCTAGTTGGCGTTTGTTGGTGGTCGATTCGGGCTTCCCCTCCCTCTCGCTTAGTATTAGTTGCGGTAGTTGTGGGCCTCCCTTCCCCTTCCCCTTTTAGTATTCCCGTAGTTGTGGGCATCCCCTCCCCCTCCCCTATCTAGTGTTAGTTGTGGTTGTTTTGGGCTTCCCATCCCCCTCCCCTGGTTAGTGTTGCGGTAGTTATGGGCCTTCCCTTCCCCGTAACCTGTTTGCGTTCGTCGGCTTCCTCTTCCCCGTCCCCCGTTCGCGTTATTATCGTTGTTGCCGCCGAGTGTCAACCCTAGTTGGTTTTTTCTCCGCGTTGTTTAGTTCTTGGTTGTGTTAGTATGAGTTTGTTGTTGGTTTTCTCAATCTGCTTGATACTTTTGTTTCTTGCTGGAGGTAGTACTTGTCTTCAAAATGTTGGGTCTGGTTTGTGTGATTGGTTCGGGTTTGCGTGGCAAGAGGTTTCATGGTTGGGGTTTGTTTTCTCCGATTTTGCAAATCGGATGATTGTTCGAGATCTAACAATGGTTAGATCTCAGTCTCGCTTGGTAACGACCTTATCAATCATTGCCTTGACAAAATGATATCTGAAAGCGGCTCCCCAATTTCTTAATTGGGTTTATAGCGCGTCAACTCAATTACGCTTCTCCTTTGAGGAGAAGCCTGAAATACCCATTCCAAAGGGTATTAAGTCACAAAGGAATGTGACTTGGTCATGTTGCGAGTTCCTCAAGTCGTTGTTTCTTTGTTGCCCCGATTGTGAAGCCGGTTCACTCCTCCCACTCCTTTCATCAGGTTTCTGGCGATCGTCATCCACCAGTAGCAGAGCAATACAATTATCCAACCTCAGAGACCTCCAAATTGAGCTGATTTCTCCAAGTTTCAGTTATTTACGTTATTGTACTTGTTATATACGAGCACGTAATGCTCGTTTTAGTTTCTTTGTTTTTAGAATGGATGTACTATCCTTAAGATGTAATTCTGTTTTCTAATTAATGCAAATTTTCTCGTTGTCAAAAAAAATAATAATATTGACCACTACCACGACTTATAATTATCACAATTTACTTATAGACACACCTAGCAAAAGAATATAATAAGTCCCTCAATCAATAATCCTTAGCAACATGCTTCTGAAATTAATTTGTGGAAATATATTGTGCTCCAATTATCCTTGGTAATTGGTAGTAGAATAGATCTTCACATTTGCATTATATCACTATAGTCTCTAGTTTAACTTATTAAATGGTATCATTAAGAATATGAAATTCTACTTGTTAAATCTAGCATATGACCTTAATTTTGAACAATTAAAAGTTAGAGATTGGCATACCCCCTCCATTTTGTGCTTACATGACCTTTTCCTACAGATTAAGACCTCTATGATGTTATATCTCAAATTTGTGTAGCATTATAATATTTAAGACTCTGTTTTTTTATCATCATGCATATATGATAGGTTGCATTTCATTGTTGTCTTCATATATTTAGGACATACCTTGGAGAAAGATTCTAGATTGAAATGGAAGGTTTAAATGGTTTGAAGGTTGGACATCGAGTGTTGAAAAGGTTATCAAATGATGATATATGATTTGACATTGTAATGGAGGTATGGCGGCTTAGGGTATGTAGGAAGGTTCATGGATTGATTTGAAATGGAGAGTAAGAGATTTGAGATTGTAATGAAGGTTGAATGGGGTTTATAAGTGTATGATAAAGATGAAGGTAAGTATTTTGGCCTTTTGTTTTGTAGTGAAGGAAAGAAAGCTCTAATAAGCGTGAATTATTATATATTTTAACCTATTTATTTCCATTTGCTAACTCCTTATTTAGCATCTAATATATTAAAAATCGTTCTTAAGAACGTATATGTGCCACACTGCCACGTGTCACCATCCCTCATTCAATAACATTTTATCCACGTCTTTCTCATATAGTAAAAAAAAGAAGCATTGTTAATGTGAAGATTTGAACCCACAACCTCAACTATGAAATAAAGAGATCCAACCATCACTCCACCATAGTATTATTGCTTATTTAATCAAAATTAATGATGATATATGAATAGAAATAAAACTTTTGAAATCCATATAATGAATGAGATGACTTTTTTAAATGAGTATGAGATGACTTATTTAACTACTACTAAATTGTAGCACAAAGAAACTCCGGGGCATCGCCCGGGCCTAAATACTAGTTTTTTTTTTGAGGGGAAAGATGAAATATATTACTCCAAAATCAAATTATCCATGAGTACAAAAGGGGCCACCTCCACAGGATAACGGTTCTCCCAAACTTGCTCAACACCAAAGGGAAATAACTTAGCTAAATTGTGAGCTACAAAATTACCCTCACGTTTAACATGCGACCATTGAAAAGTATTAAAACTAACACAAGAAGATAAGATATCATGTAACACACCATCTAGATCTGAGAGAAAAATTGCATTCTTAGAAAGACGATTAATGACCACTTGGCAATCTGATTCCATGATGACATCTTGCAGCCCATACTTACGCCCCAAACGCACAGCCAGAGAAATGGCTCTAGCCTCTGCAATCCCTGGTGTCCAGCAAGCAAGGACACGACGGACAGCAACAAATAAAACTTCACCATTCGTGTGCCTCGCAATTACACCCAGTCCAACCCAGCCATCCACTGCTAAAGATGCATCCACATTCAGCTTAACAATACCCACAGGGGGGCTGTCCATTGTCTAGGACTAGAGGAAGCTGCTGCCAAGCAAAGCGTGTAAATCTTCGCAATATACGCACCATGCTCATCAGCGAGTCTTGCAACACGATCAAGCAGTAAATTGTGGGGTGAAGATTTAATTTATTATTAAATACTAGGGAGTTTCGTTCTCCTCAAATTACCCAGGCCAAAAAAGCACCTTTTACCTTTACCTTTGGATCAACTTCTCGCCATCTGACAATAAGCTCACAGAAAGATTCCACGTCTGGGCCAATACACATCTCATCACAACCAGCAGCAGACCATAAGTTTGACATCCTAGGAAATCCAAAGATAGCATGGTAACTTGTTTCAAATTCGCAATAGCCCCACGGACATAAATCATCTTCAATCATGTGTCTTTGCTTTAGCAAACCACGCACGGGGAGGGAGTTAGAACACAAACGCCAAAGGAAATGACGAACCTTCAGGCTAGTATCCATGCTCCATATATCGACCCAAGCTTGGTGAAAATTATCCAAGTTACCACCTTTTCCAAGCATATAGGCTGTTTTAACTGAAAAACAGCCATCCTTTAAAGGCCCACGTGATTTCATCTTGCAACATAGTCTTATTGAGGGGGATGCCAAGTATACACTTAATGTCGCGGTCATTAAAGATTTCTTCAACATCAGCCACTTTCCACTCCATGTGTGTCGCATCAACAAGATCACTCACCATAGTGTAACCAGCACGACGGGCACTAGTTATGAAACGCCCTTCTTCATCCACGATCCAATGGTCTTCCCATAATTTGATGTTCGCACCATTTCCGACTCGCCACACAATTCCCTCCTTAAGAAGCCCTTTTGAACTCCAAATGCTCCGCCACGAGTAACTATTTGAATAACCAATAGGTGCATCCAAAAAATCACAATTTGGGAAATACTTGGCTTTCATCACACGACTGAAGAGAGTATGAGGATAACGGGTGAGACGCCATGCTTGCCTACAAAGTAGCGAGTCATTAAAGACAGAAAGGTCTTTAAAACCCATACCACCAAAACATTTCAGAGTACTCATAGACTCCCAACTTTTCCAATGAGTTTTCCGTTGGGAATCCGAACTACCCCACCAGAATCTTGCCATGACAGAGTGAATTTGTTGAATGAATCCACATGGCAACTTGTAGACACCCATCAAATATGCAGGAATCGCTTGAATGACAGACTTTAGCAAGATTTCTTTCCCAGCTCTAGATAGAAACTTTTCCTTCCAACCTTGGAGTTTCTTCCAAATTCTGTCAAGGAGAGATGCAAAAATAATTTTCTTTGATCTTCCCGAGATAGAATGGATACCAAGGTACTTCTCGTGCTTGTCAACCTGCCGCATATTCAGAATAGAAATCAAATCTGCCTTTTGTTCAATGCTGACACCCTTGCTGAAAGAGACTTTCGACTTTTCATAATTAATTTTCTACCCGGATGCTGCTTCATAACTGTTGAGAATATCAACTATAGTAATGCATTCCTGACGGGTTGTTCTAGCAAAAAGTAGATTGTCATCAGCAAAAAGAAGATGAGATATTTCTGGGCCACTGCGACTGGCTCTAGCAACCCTAAATCTGTTTCTCCTGAACTTTCATCTGAATCATTTTAGAGAAAGCATCAGCAATCAAAATAAAAAGATAAGGGGAGAGAGGGTCTCCCTGACGAAGTCCCCATCCTGGAGTGACATATCCACAGACACCTCCATTAATAATGAAGGAATAGGTAACAGAAGAGACACATTCCATAATCAGGTTCACCCAGCGCCCATCAAAGCCCATAGTGAGGAGAAGTTTCCTTAAGAAGCCCCACTCAACTCTGTCATAAACTTTACTCATGTCAAGCTTCATAGCAATTATTCCTTTCCTATTCTTATTCCTGTGCTTCATAGAATGAAAAACCTCCATAGCTATTAGAGCATTATCAGTAATAAGACGGTCTGGAACAAAAGCACTTTGATTTTCAGTAACAATATCAGGGAGTAAATATTTCAATCTGATTACAATAGTATTTGACACTAGTTTGTAGAGAACATACATTACAGAGAGCAATGGGGCGAAATTCAGTAGCTTTTGTAGGATTTTTCACTTTTGGGATCAAGGCAATATTAGTCATATTAACACAGCTTGGGGAAATTAAACCATGTAAAATATTACTAACAAAGAGAGTCACATCATCACCAACAATATGCCAATTAAAACCGTTGATAGAAAATAGCATGCATACCGTCAGGGCCAGGTGCTTTACAATGATGCATTTGTTGCAGAGCTGCATATATAGATTTCGTCCTTAGTGAACGGTTTGAGGAGCATTTGATTCCAATCATCCGAGATAACTGGATCAATAAATCACAGATTTTCATTAAAAGTCGAGTCTGATGGCCTGGTAGAAGTGAAAATAGAAGTGAAATAATTCGAAAAAATCTCCTCAATTTCATCACCCTCCTCACGCCATTCACCATTGTCATCAAACAAGCCCTTCACATAATTTCTTTTCCTCCTTTGGGGAGCCTTATGATGGAAATATTTAGTGTTTCTATCTCCATCACGCACTTCCGCAACTCTAGAACGAAGATACCAATATGCTTCATACTTAGCATGGAGATAATCGAGCTTTTTCTCCAAGTCCGAACAACAACGGCTAGTGTCTTCGGAAATGGGCTGCTGCTGGGCCTCGAGCAGATCCTTCTCAACTGCTTCAATTTGCTTCCCTAGTTGCGTGAACTTGCCAGCACTCCACTAGGCTAGACTCTGTGCCATACCCTCTATGCGGCCCGTAAGTCTATCCCCAACTGAATTATCCCAGGCTCGTCTAACCTCCGCTTCACAGCTGTCATCTAACAACCAGCTTGTTTCAAAGAAAAACCGTTTTTGCCTACCTCTCCGTCTGCTAGGCTTGTGGAAACGAGTGATAATAGCGGAATGGTCCGACTTGTATTTAACAGAATGCTCAACCGTGAGATTGGGAAACAACTCCAGCCAAGATGAAGAGCTAATGAATCTATCGAGACGCTCCCGAATGCAGGTTAATGGCTTATTCCCTCTATCCCAAGTGTACCAAGAACTAACATAACCAAGATCCCGCAAAGCGAAATCATCCATAAGGTCTCTAAAGTTGTTCATCTCACGCCTTGTTCTATCAGCTCCCCCTTCCTTTTCTGAATAACATAAGATTTCATTGAAATCCCCTCCAATCAAAATAGGAAGAGTAGAATCTTCACAAAGAAATTTAAGAAGCGCCCATGTGTGATGTTTCTCTTCTTCTTTAGCCCAACCATAAATTCCTACGAATCTCCACTTCATATCACCATCCTCCACATCACCACAAATGTGATGTTGAGAAAAGCAAATAAGAGAAAATGATGTTTCCTCTCTCCAATACAAACAAAGACCCCCCGCCCTTCCTCTACTATCCACTCCAAAAGCATTTTGAAAGCCAAGACGGGTCTTTATAGACTATAAGTTGTTGGTTTTAATTTTTTCTATAAGTTATTTAGAAATTGTGTCTATATGTGTTAAACTGAGAATAACTTGTAGAAGTAAATGACATAACTTTCATTAAACACAATTTACGATACATATAATACATCTTTCCTAGTTAGCATAAAACTCCTTTTAATAACATTACACACAATAATGACATAGTTTTCCTAACAATGGAATTCTAATAATATGATTACTTATTAGTTTGACTTATGCTATACTTTAAACTATCATCAATTGTATACTTACTGTTGGCAGGTAGACTATAGCTTTGCAGCCAAAGAAATAGGAATTAACCTTTAGCAAAGTAATGGTTTAAAGCCATTTAAGCAAATACCTCCTCTGGTGTTTATTAGTATTACCCACTTTACTTTTTGGGTTATTGTTTATCAGTAAATCAACTTTTTTTTTTTTTTTTTGGAATGATCCAACTAATTTTATATTAGGAAAAATTGACTACAATAATCCCAACTATTGGCATTTTGCAAAAAATAATCCAAACTATGGGTTATTTCAAAATAATTCCAACTATAAGGGAGGTAGTCTTCCAAGAATGCACTGCAACTTGAACGAACCAGTATATTGTTTACCATGTTAAAAATGTCACGTGTCGTACTCTTATTGATCATTTACTTAATTTTTTTGTTTCACATTCTTTTATCACCCCCTTACCCTTTTCCTCCCCCACCCTACTGCCACCGCTCCCTAATCTCCCCCCCCCTGAAAAAAAAACCCCACCCACTAGCACCCCCTCCCCAAACTCTATATTCCGTCTTTCTCCTTTGTCAGAATAGGTTTGTATTACCATGGTAGAGGTTACCTAGTTTTGAGGAGGGGGACTGGTGGTTTGGGTTTTTTTAGGGGTTGGGGGCTGATTTGAGGGTTGGTGGCTAGTAGGGCTGCAAAAGTTGTCCCAACCCGACAACCCGACCCGAACCTAACCCGAAATAAGTGGGTTAGGGTTTGGATTTTTGACCCATTTAAGTAAATGGGTTGACACGATTAACCAGTTTAGGTTCAGGTTGACATTTCCGACCTGAAAATGATCTGTTTTGACCTAATTAACTCAAACATATCGAAAATTCTCGAAAAAATATATTGATAAATCAAAAATTTGGTTAAAAATAGTAAAATATCTCTAAAATAGGTAATAATTATTACAAGAAACTCTAAACATGCATACTTTCAGTAGTGAACTTGCTCATTTTGTTTTTTTAAGAAAATAATAATTTTTCAATATAATGATAATAATGATTAAATGGGTTAAACGGGTTATACGGGTAACCCGTTTATTAAATGGGTCGGATCAGGGTTGAGTTTTTCGACCTGTTTATTAAATGGTTAGGTTTGGGTTGAGGGATTTTTGACCCATTTATTATCGACCCGAACACGAACCCGACCTGATTGCCAGCCCTAGTGGCTAGGGAATTGAAGGGGTTGTTTTCAGGAGTGGGAAATGAAGAGGAAGGAAAGGAGGGAGGCCGGTGGTGACTTGGGATGGGGGGTTGGTTGCGGTGGCGCGGGGAGAAGAGGAAGGGGAGGGGGGGTGGGTCGGAGTGGGTGGTCGAGGGGTGAGGATGGAGGAGAGAGAAAGAAGAGGAAAATTAAAAAATTACCTAATTAACAGGTTTCAAGTCACCTGAGAGCATTTTTGGAGGACCTGTTCTAAGTTGCGATTATTTTGAAATAACCTATAGTTGAGATTATTTTTAGCAGAATGCAAATAGTTGGAATTATTCTAGTCAATTTTTCCTTTATATTATTATTTTTAAATTAGTTTTTTTTTACTCTACTTCTCTAGACACACAACATTAACTTTAATCCTTTAAAAAAAAACATTAACTTTAAATACAATATGCAATATATTAATACGTTCTCTTCACTTTGGCGACCCACGTGGCCATGTACCTATTTCTCTTACAATTCTGTATACAAAGAAGTGACCAAATTAATTAGGGAAATTTCATCTAGTACCACCCAGTTTTTGCAAATTCCATTTGGTACCCAAATTTAAGAATTGTCCAACTAATACCACTATAATTACCCCCTAATTGCTACCGTGACTCTACTTTTAATAAAAAGTAAGGAACCGTTAAGTTAGCTAGGTTATATTAAGTTAGACCCCTTAAAATAAAAAGGGTAAACATTAAAACCTACTTCTCCGTTCCATGATAAGTGAAACATAGGGATTGGGCACAAGATTAAATAAACATCACTTTCAAAAGCCAAAAAGTCATAAAATACCCTTTTCATTATCAAAAGGAGGAGAGAGAAAAGCAAACCACACAAGTTTATGATGGGTACTCTTGTCATTTTGTCACTTTCTTTTTTCCATTTAAGGTATGTTTCACTTATTTTGAAACGTTCTAAAATAGTAAGTGTTTCACTTATTATGGAACGGAGGAAGTAATTACTAACCTAACTACGTTAACGTAAACCCATTCACTCTCCTCCCCATTGCTATTTGTTTTTTTACTAAAACGGCGAATGATAGATTAAGTTATGGGCCTATCCCCAACCAAAGTTACAAGTTCGCAATTTGGGCCATTGAAGTTTTGTAAATTCGGCTCCAAATCATTGTCAACTCTAATTAGATTAGTACAGACCGGGGGAGAGGTCGAAATACATTGAAGATAAAAACTACTCCGAGTATCCTTTCTTGCTTGTTTGGCTAGCTCGTCTGCTGGAGCGTTTACCTCCCTCCTCTCAAACACGAGGGTTCCTCGCGCCTGCTCTAGGATTGTCCTGCAATGGGTGATTTTCCTAGTTAGATAGCCTCTACTTTCCTCACCTGAGTTTATTTCTAAAATTATTTTTTTGCAGTTAGATGCGATAATAAAACTGTTCCATCCTTCTTCTTGCGCCCATTGTAGGCCTGTAATGATTGCATTTATTTCCGCTTCCTTTGGATCCCTGCAAAAACATTTCTTGCAAAAGCCTTTAACCCATCTTCCGTTCGCCTCTCTACATAACCCTCCCAAGCCTGTTTCATGAGCAGATTCGATATATGATGCATCGACATTAATTTTGAGTAGACCCGGGGGTGGGGGGACCCAATTGTGGTTTTCTGGGCTTTTGGGTTTTTTAGTGTTTTGGTTTGGTTGGGCAAAGTACCACTCTTGTGCAAACCATGTCACATTTTTTAAGAAAAACTCAATGTTTTCATTCTTTTTTAAAAAAATTCAATCATTCCTTCGTTTCCATATAGCCCACACAGTGAAAGTGAATAACACATTCCAAGGAATACTACCATACCTTAACTCCATGTTCTCCAAGTTTTCCTTTAACCACGAGTGCAAGTCAAGATTTAAAGGCCAATTTGGTTGGTTAAGCTTCTCCCAAACTGGGCTAACTCTAGGGCAGTCCCTAAGGATATGTAACATATTTTCAACAGGGTAAAAGCATAACCTACACTCGTGCGAAGTAGCACAATTTCTTTTGAATAAATTTTCATTTGTAGGGTTTCGTTCCCACCAAGTTTGCCATAAGAATAGCTTTATTTTTTGGGTGACCCGGAGCATTCCAAATGATGTTCCGGTCGAAGGTGTTAGAGATGTTTTGTGAATTGACTTTGTTTAGACGCAGAAGTTGAATGTCTTTGCGAGGCCGTTTTATTGTCAAACTTGCCCGTCATTAGACCATATGGAAAACACGAAGTCCTGGGTTGTCTTGAAGAGAAATAGAAAGGATTTGGTTATTGACCTCGAAAGGTAGGTCATGGGTCAAGTCATCCAAAATGACGGTGCCATTAAGAGATTTTTGGGCTAGAGTTTTCTCATCCTCTCCTTTTCCTAGGGGTCCAATTATAATGTCTCTAAGCGTAGTTGGGCCACAGCATTTATCGTGCCAGAAGTTTATGTTCTCCCCGACCCCGGGTTCCACATGAGGTCGTCTTTATAAATCTCCCAACCCTTTCCTATGTTTTTCCAAATGAACGATCCTTTTTTAAAGAGGGTGGCTCCCCATTTTTCTTGATATATTTTTCTGGGGGATTGTTAAATATCGCCCCCAAACTACTTAAAATCGCCCCAACCATTATATGATTATACCATTATACCCATAATTTAATTTTTGGATTTTTACTCCACCTTTTAACTTCCCACCTACCACCTTCTCTTTCATCTTCACCATTCTTCATCGATTCATCGCTCTCATCCCTCTCATCCTTGTTCACACAAAAACCACCACCACCACCACCACCACCACCACCATCTTAACCCAAAAAAATATCGGAAAAACCAAGGCCACGGAAGAAGATTGTTCTCAAGCGTCACACGGAGGAGGCAATCTTCGGTGGCTACGGAGGCAAGACGCCGGCAAGAAGTCAGAGGAGGCGGCGGCAAAGAATGAGAGATGGCGGCAAAGAAGATCGCGAGTAATTTTTTTTTTTAAAAAAAAAAGTTTGACGTTGTCTGGCTGAGTTGCTTCCATGGAAGCAATCTGCTAGCTGCTGCGTTTTTCTTTGGAAGCAATCGCGAATTTATTTATTTTTTCTTTAAATTTCGTTATTATTAATTTTTTTTATTTATGTTATATTTTCATATTTAAAATGTTATTATTTTATTAATTCATGAAATGTAATTGATATTTTTTTGGAATATTTTATAAAAATAATTCATAAAATATTATTTAGTATGTTTTAATTTAATTATAATTATTATTGTAGGTTGTAGAAAATTAGATATAGTAAATTTTGATTATAAATAATTAATATTGTAGGTTGTAGAAAATTATAAATAGTATGTTTTGATTATAAATAATTATTATTATAGGTTGTGAAAAATTATAAATATTATGTTTTGATTATTAATAATTATTGTTGTATGGTTAATATATTGATTTATTATTTTTTTATTTTTACGTATTTGTTGATGAATAGCCATCTGGGTTTCGACAATTTGCCGGGAAGACACTTCCCGGGTTTCGCGTGCACAACGAGGATTCAGGTCCGCGACATCCCCACTCACGTGGTGTTTCCACTTCAGTTAGGAGGGCGCGGATGAAGCCGACTGGTCCGCGACGTCAGCTTGAGTTACACGATGAGGGGGTTGGTGGATCGTACGATGCAAGGGAGCATCAGGAGATGGATGAGGGGGAGGATGACCGGGGTACATATGAGGCGGGTTCTGATGTTCTTTACGATGATGATGTTCAGGATGCATTTATGCGGGAATTTGAGAGAGATCTAGAGCCTACAGCTGGTGATCGTTGGAATGTCCGTAAGGGTAGGGGTGGGCGGTTTATACGCGGCGAGGGGAGTTCATCGACTGTTGAGAGTCGAAAGGGGAAGGGGAAGGATGCCGATGACCTTAGCTGGAAGGTCACAGGTCCGGTTGCAGGAGGACCTATTGTTGGATCTGTTATCCCTAATTTTGGTGGACATGTAGCTATGGAGATTTGGGAGGGGAGGGGGGGGATAGCATCCTCATGTTGCAACAATGCCCATGCAACAACAAAATTCTTGTTGGTTGGTGTCACTCCAACAATCTCCACCAAAGGATACAAGTACTTATTTGTCTTGTACGTTGCATCAATGTGAATCACGTGCGGATACGTACGCACTAAATTCACGGACGTTGGGTGTGCAATGAATGTATGTGTCACCCTACCCATCTCGTCCGACTAAATCCAAAAAAGATACTTGCTTTCAACAGCCTGATGATGAAACTGTTGGGCTGCATTTCTGCCTTCTGATCTCTCCCTTCTTAATATATCTCTGCAATTGTAGATGTGCCTCATGTTAGGCTTCAAAGACGGAAATGCACCTTCAATGGCTTTCATGATGTTTCGTGGTTTCACATGGGATGAAGTTAGTTCTCCAACTAACTTCTTGGCGGCGGGACAGAGACCGCTGATTTGTCGATGGCCCTCCGGGTATAATATCATTGGGTGATAATGAAACCCATGTTCAACCCTAGTCGTTTTTAAAAGTTAAATATCAGTAAAAAAAAAATATGAAAGTTTACGTATGCATGGATTCCACGTTTGGCCAGAACGTTGGATCCATGGATCCAACGTTTGGCCAGAACGTTGGCGATGTGTACACAGTTAAAAAAAAAATTACCTCTTCGTCTGAAGACGACATTCTTGCCGGTGGTGATGGCATTGGGTGATGACGTTAGGTTGGAGGTTGCGATTGGTGGTTGGTGATTGTAGAGAGAATTGTAAATTGGTAAAATTCAGATTTGAAATGAAGTTAAAATTTCAAATGCTAAAGTAAAGTAAAATGGTAAAAAGGAGTTAAGGGCATAATGGTATATTCAGAGGGTAGTTGGGGCGATTTTAAGTAGTTTGGGGGCGACGAATAGAAGTTCAGATTTTTCTGCCATGAAATTTGCGGCCCAATTCTTTTGGTTATCAAGATTCCAACATTGTTTCACCAAACCTAGTAAATTAAGGCCGTCATTTGTTCTAAAGCCTAGGCCCCCACATTTTTTGGTTTACACACGTTATCCCAAGAGATCAAGTTAATCCCTTTTTTGTTTCCCTTGTTCCCCCAAAGGAAGTTTGCAGAGATGCTATCCATCTTTTTGGTGAGCGATTTAGGAAATGAAATGCCTTGCATGAAGTAACGGGGTATTGACTGGAGGGTTGTCGAGATGAGTAACGCTCCCCATTGCTATTTGCTACTGCTCAAAATACAAAACCAAAACCCATAAAAATTAAAATTCCTCTTCTTTCTTCGTTGCTCTGCTTTCTTGGTTGGTTTGCTCTGGGACAATTCTGCACCACCATCTGTAAGTCTTCTATTTGAGAAAATTTTCGCATGCTTTGTTCAATTTTACGAATGAAAAATCACGAAATTATGCTTTGTTCAATTCTGTTTTCAATTTCCCTATCACCAAATTATGGCAGGTGGTCATTAATAAATGTGATTATTATTAGTTGAATTGTTCATGCTTTAGTTAGATGGATTATGTCACCTGATTTGTTGCAATAATTATGTCTTTCGTGGCCCATTAGGATGTATTCCTAAGGAGTTGAGATTGATAGGTGAAAATAATATCCAATGTATGAATGTATCTCTGAATTTGCTTCAAATTTTGTGAGATATTTGTAATCCAAAGTAATTTTACTTATCAATCACCAACTTTTTTTTTTTTTTTTTTAAATATTTGGTTTCTTTTTGTTTGTGATTTTTGGGTTGCAGAAAAGGTGAAATTTGAGGCTTGAAAAATGTTGGTTTTGATTGAAACTCCTGCGGGTTACGCCCTGTTTAAAGTATTAGATGAAGGAAAGCTTTCTCAAATTGAGGTATGAACCTTTTTTTTTCCTTTAGTTTTTGTTTTTGTATGTTTCTTTAATGTGTAAGTAATAATGTATTTTTTTGTTTGTGATTTTGTTTTGCAGAATTTGTGGAAAGAGTTTACTTCTGTTAATTCAGCCAGAAAGGTCATAACTTGTTCTGTTTTAGAATATTGCAAATTTGGAATAATGATTTTGTGGGGTTTTTTTTTTTTTTGTGGGTATGTGTGAAAGTTGGTTACCTTATTTTCATAGTAATGAAATGAAGAAAAAATCTTATACAAGAGACCAAATACTTTTTCTTACTCCAGAAGGATCTTATTGTGTTTAGTTGGTATTTGCATATTAGTGTTGGCTACTAGAATAACGTTTATATTCTGATTTGATTGGTTGGTCTTTGAAAATGCTTCGAGGTAGTAGAGCTGAAAGCGTTCAACAAGTTTGAAAATACAGCAGAAGTTTTATCAGCAGCTAAGTTATTGATAGACAGAAAACCTAGAAAAGGACTCAGAAATTTTCTGAAAGCACACTGCAAGGGTGAAACATTGGCTGTTGCTGATTCTAAACTTAGAAATGCGATTAAGGAGAAATTGGTTAGTGGACATCTTAATTTTTGATGTCCTTTGGTATACTTGTGTGGTTTCAGCTATTTAATATGATTATATGAATTGAGGTTATGGCCATGTTTTTGCAGCAAATTGAGTGTGTTCACAAATTACAATAACTCTGTGATGGAGCTGATGAGAGGAGTGAGAAATCACTTGAGTGAGCTCATTCCTGGCCTGGGAGCTCAAGATTTGGCTCCAGTGAGATTGGGTTTATCTCACAGCTCGGCGAGGTATAAGTCAAAGTTCAGTGCTAAAAAGGTCAGTGGAATCGCTCCAAGAAGCTGCTAATTTTTTGTCAAGTTCTATCATTAATACTGGCTTGTGAAATTTGATATCGGATTCTTATGATGGGTATATATGTTTAATTTTTGCCTCTATCACCTGTTTAATCCTACACCTAATGTAAGCAGGGGGATACCATTTTTCTTCAAACCATTCGCTTGTTGGATGACCTTGACAAAGAGCTTTATACATATGCAATGAGAGTCCGTGAATGGTATGGCTGGCATTTTCCTGAGCTTGCAGAAATTGTACAAGACAATAAAATGTTTGCTAAGGCTGTGAAGTTAATGGGAAAACGTGGTAATGTTGCTGCAAAGTTGGACTTCTCTGAGGTAGACACTCCCATTTTTACTTCGTTATTATCTTCAACTGTAAAATGGTTTTGTGTTCAATTTCTGTCAGAACTCAGAAGCATGGATTCCTTTACAGACTTTAATCTAGTATTAGGAGATGGTATCTTATCCTTTGGACTAAACTGAAAGCTTAAGGACATGGTCTTCCCTGTTTTCTGACTTGTATAGTAGTTATGTCATAAACCTTATTCTTGGGTTCTCAAGCGTTGGTTATGTCGATCAGGAACTATGGTGTGATAGAGCTTTAATGATCCTAGTATCAAGCTAAGCTTTATCTTTTTCACTTGCAATACTAATCTGAACTTATGGAAACTTTAGTTGCGAGTTAAACTTTGTTAGCCCTTAGTTGGACTTGATAGAACTCGTTGGAACTTGTTGAATTTCATTTAACCGTCTAACTTTCTCTTCCCATAACCTTTTTCTTGTGAGGTGAATAGAATATAAATTGAACAATTTCTTTGTTGCAGATATTGCCTGAGAAGGTTGAGACGGGCTTAAAGAGGCTGCCAAGATCTCCTTGGAAATTGAAGTGCACGATCTTGATATAGCCAATATTAAGGAACTCTGTGACCAAGTTTTGTCTCTAGCAGTATACAGAGATCAGTTGTATGATTATCTAAAAAGCAGAATGAACACAGTTGCTCCAAATATGACTGCTATTGTGGGTGAACTTGTTGGTGCTTGTCTTATTGCTCATGTTGGAAGTTTAATAGACCTTGCAAAGCTGCCTGGGAGCACTATACAAAATCTTGGGGCAGAGAAGAATAATTACGGGCTTATCTATCAAGCTTCCTTGATTAAGCAGGCTGCCCCTGAACACAAGAACAAAATGTGTCGTTCTCTTGCAGCAAAAACTGCACTAGCCATTCGCTACGATGCTCTTGCGGATAACCCAGATAACAACACTATGGGTCTTCAAAATCGTGCCAAGGTAATAACTTTACATGCACAACAAGTACATTTTCCACTGATATTTTCCCTCCTGTCTGTGTTATTCTTTTCTCATATGCCCTCTTAGACTCCTTGAAGCCCATCTTAGACTCCTTGAAGGTCATCAAAAATTGGGTCGGAGAGCCAGATCAGCTAAGGGAAAACCACATGTAGAAATCTATGACTATGACAAAGAGGGAGTGGCAGCACTAATTACAGCTGCAAAGGTATTTCTCAGTCAATTTTAATTTTCCTCTTTCCTATTAGGGAAAGAAGTTCTTTACTTGCCTTTGTCATGGTTATATTTTGTTTGTTAAACGTAACACCCCAATCTGTCTTTTACAGACTTGCAATCCTGCAGCTGAAGATGGTGTAACCAATGGCAGGGATGAAAATGTAGAACCTGAAGATGAAAAAGAAGCTGCTTGCGAAGAAAGACCAGAAGCAGGCAAAAAGGAGAAGAAGAAGAAGCGGGCCGAGGATGAGGTCAATGCCGAAGCAGGAGTGAAGGACATGTAGGATTATAAGTACTCTAAGCAGAATTTCATGAATCATATTCATAAGCACTTAAAACAGGATCTCATGCATATACATTCAAGGATCACATTAACTTTTGACGCGTGATTTCCACAAAGCTCTTCGAGATCCGGAGATAGAACCGCAATTGAGATTCCTCAACTAGGTCCACGAATCCGGATCAATGCTCCACCAATGCTTAGTTGGAAGGAAGAGGGACTCTTCTATTTCTTGGAGTTAAGTTACGTAGCTTTGAAAGAGAGAGAAAAGAGGAGAGAAAAAATAATGAGAGAAATAAACCGATCGCTTTATTTTCTCACCCACACCTAATTATAGGAACTAATTAGGTTAGGAGTCCTCCCCTTTTCTACCTCCTTGACCGGCCACCCCTAGAGTCCTACATGGGCTCTAGGTCATTCTTTTATTGATCCAG
The DNA here is from genome assembly GCA_947648045.1 of Beta corolliflora. Lineage (NCBI taxonomy): Eukaryota > Viridiplantae > Streptophyta > Magnoliopsida > Caryophyllales > Amaranthaceae > Beta > Beta corolliflora. The sequence goes on from CANSZD010004268.1 coordinate 40,036, forward strand.
ATTGTGTAAGTGTGACCTTGTAGGATCCATCTAATCGTGGGCCGGGTTTATTATTTACTAAACCCGAAGTTTTATAAGATCCTCTAGCAAGACGTATAAACGACCCAATTTAATGAATTTATTATCTCCATAATATGATCCATGTTATATTTAGTAATTGCATTAGAGTCAAGGACACAATTCTTTCAGGACAAGAAAAAGAAAAGAAAGCATGCAGATGCTGAACCTGTGACTTGTGAGTGTGAAGAAGGAAAAGAAAAAGAAGAAAAGTTAGAGCAACAAGGATTGATGTAGTGAGTAGTGACTAGTAAATAGTGTTTTTAACTTGCAGTGCTGAGATGAGATCTGTGCTTAGTGGAGTAATGGACCTGCTAACGGAGGCAAAGCTTGATGTAGAGAGTAGTGTTTGTTTAGTAAATCATAACAAATAGGAAAAATGAAATTTAACGAAATCCTTTAAATGAGAAGGTTGATATGCTGACAGTTTGACACCAAAAATAAAAATGGAGGAAATGAAAGCCCATGGGAAATATAATTTCTATTTGCAGAGGTCAATTTTATACTTTTGGGATGAGCAAGGTAAATATTTGAGCACAACAACATCGTTACACATCTAATACTGATTACTGACCACAACAAGTCGACAACTAATAATCATCACAATTTACTTATACACACACACCTAGCATAAAAAAAAGAAGAGATCCCTCAATCGATAGTCCTTGGCAATATGCTTGTGAAATATTGTGGAAATATAATATGCTCCAATTATCCTTGGTAGTTGGCAGTACACATCATTTTTTATTTTTAGTAAATATTTATCGTTATAAGTTTCACATTTGCATTATATTAATATAGTCTCTAATTTAACTAATTAAAGGGTATCACTGAGAATTTGTAACTTTTGTTAATAAATCCAGCATATGACCTAAATTTTAAATAGTTAAAAGTAAGATATTGGCATATGACCCTCTAATTTGTGCTTACATTTACATGACCTTTTTCTATAGATTAAGACCTCTAAAATGTTATCATCTCAAATTTGTTTAACATTATAAAATTTAAGACTCCATTATTTATCGTTATGAATATATGATACATTTAATTTCACCAATATCTTTATATATTTAGGACCCATCTACTTGAGCCCCATACAAAAATATCTCAAATCTTTAATTATGTTCTAAATCGCCTATATAGCCGAACTCTCCTATAAATTGAATGAAGTTATGAACCATTCCCACAAATTTTCATCATCCCAACACCAAAACTTAAAATTCACAAAGAAATTAAAATCATACATTATGATGAAAAGATTATATTCTCCAACACATTATATTGCATTTTTCAGCATGCTTTGCATTACATCACAAATCAGCCCAATCTTAGCAACACAACGTCCAACAACAACCACTCCAACATACACAAATTTCTTAAAAACATCATGCAAGGCAACACTTTACCCTGAGCTTTGCTACAATTCCCTTTCAACCTACACAAATGTCATTCAAACAAGCCCTGAAAAACTGGCTAATGCCGCCCTCTCGGTAGCCTTAACCACCACGAGAACCACCACAGACATGATTTCCCGGATGTCGAACGGCCCCGGGATACGACCAACCGAAGCAGGTGCCTTAAGGGACTGTTTGGAAGAGCTAAATGATGCTATATATGAACTTCAAGAATCCATCAAGGAGATGTTTCATATTAAAGGTAGCAAGACACTTGAGCTCAAAATCAATAATATACAAACTTGGGTTAGTGCTGCATTGACTGATGAAGACACGTGTATGGATGGATCTAGTGGAGGAGAGGCCATAGATGGAAAGTTAAAGAGTGTTGTAAGAGGGAGAATTGTGAATATTTGTCATCTCACTAGCAACTCCTTGGCTTTGATCAATGATTATGCTTCATCCATGGTTAATTAGCTAGATTTAAATTCCACAATTAGTTTGGTGTGATTGTTGATGAACTTTTTCTAGTTAATTTTTTCAGCAGTATTTATTAATTGAATATAGATTATCAAAAGTTTCAAATGTGAAAGTAACATCTTGTTTTTTGTCAATAATTGAATATAGATTATCAAAAGTCTTTATGCAATAAATATGTTGTAGTTTGAAAATTGGTGATATTTAGTTGATGAAAGATGTTATGGACTTGTGGGAAGTATATTCTAATTTCACTAACTACTTTTAGCGATTGCTTGTAGGCAGAGTTGGCATGACTCAACTAATTCACGTCATAAATTGTAATGTTGAGTTATAGAACCATGCCACATGTGTTTTGGATTATAAGTGATGTAATAAAGTATGTGTCTAATAAACTTTTTAACAAGGAGCCCTAAGTACAAATCATTAGCGTGTTTTATTCAGTAAGTAGGATCACCAACTTAGTTTCTCTTCCATGTGTAAATGCATACATTGTTAAAGGGTTTTATCCATCATACCTAAAACATAAATGGATCACTAATTTTTAGAAAGCCATGGCAAAGCACCAGCCTGATCTTATCATATGCCAGAAGCAACCCGGCATCGCTATTAGCCGGCTGTGAGAAGTGATGGAAAATGTGTAATCTGTCTCATATATTCGCCCGTCCACGCTTGTTCGAGTTTACACAGAAAGCAACCATGGATCATTCCAAGGGAGATGCGTTATCTGTGGAGTTGTTTGCATCTCAGATGCCTATTATTGCAAGGAATGTACTCAACAGGAGGACAGAAACGGGTGTACGGAAATTGTCAATCCAGGAAGTGCGATAACAGATCTCTTTAAAGAACCGAAGGAATATGATATCAAGAAGATATGTTATAGTATCACTTGCTTTTGAACTTGAAAAGCTTGCTGTATAGGACTATAGAATCTATGAGGGAGAAATGTGAATAATGTGTAACTTTGCCTTAGGTGATATGACGATATACTGCCACTTTCACAATAACAAATCAAAACATTAATGGTACAAACATATCATTTCACTTCTTAGTAGTATAGTATACAAAATGACAAGGTTTGGAGCTCTTGCAGAGATCCTTAAACCTTAAGTTGAAGGGAACAAAAAATTCTGAGAATCAGCCAAAAAATTCCATCGAGAAAAAACTATTAGTAAAAATAATAGAGGCTCAAGATGATCTTTTGGGAGGAGACATGTTATGAATTAGAGATAATGTTGTATTTGCAGCGAAAATCTTCACGAACATTTCTGTAACATTTAGATTATAGACAAATAATCAATGATTAGACGTAGTTATATCAATATAAAGTAGTGAAAGGAAAAAAAAAGTGAAGGGGGAGTTACCAAGGAAAACATGAAAAGCTTCAACGAGCTGACCCCTTTGTTTTTCCCAGCAATTAAAAACCCGGCATTCAATAACCTTAAGATCACACAAACATAAGAATCTTAACAGTCGAGAGTGGAAAAACAAGATTTTTACTAGTTCCCCAAGAAAAAAGAGCAGATTGGTAAGAAATAAAGACTTTATACAGAAGGTTTTGTCATTTTATTTCGTTTCTCCTCAAGTACCTGCATCGCATACTCAAATCTCTAGCATAGATGTGAGAACTTGACATTTCATGTTAGATAAAAATATAACACGCAGAACTCTATAAATTGGCTGAACCTAACGCCTCGACACATACCCAACTCTGACACTAGTAGTCACGTCTGAATTTCATAGATCCTACATAAAACACGACATGTTTTGGTGCTTGGAACAATATGGGTATACATTTTGCGAATTCAGGTTGTTAAACTATTCTGATGGTGCAACCTTGTACCATTACCATGCTGACGCATCATTGCACAGAATCTAAAACATGGTGTACAAGAGAAAGTAATTAGTGAGTACAGCACGGAGTGAAATAATTAGGATAAGTTTGAAAAGTAGCTCAATGAGTCCTTTACCACTAGGAAAAAAAAAAACAGAAAATAAGGACAATGGTCTGCTTAAAGATTCTACTTCATCCGTCCCAAGATAGACTTCATATTCTGTTTTAACCTATTTCAACATGAACGTCGTCTCTTATTAGGGTAAAGTTAATTATTCACATATTTCCCCCTTTTTCTCTCCATCCTATCAACCTCTTTCTCTATCCATCTGAATACATGTTCTCTACCTAACCACGACCAACTTTTTCTTCTACTTTTAACAACTATTCTTGATCTCCATGCCCAATTCGAGCGTAAAGTTTATGTTGGGACGAAAAGAGTAATGAGAATGAAAGTTTTCATCTGAAAATCGAATTGGGAAGGATTGGCCGGCGAAATATGAATCGGCGGCTGAACCTCAATATACCCCAAACACTACGTTTTGAGTAAGCACGAGATATATTGGCAGCTGCGGATGATTTGTTTTCCTTTCATAAATATGAATATATGCTTGCGTATTCAAAAAGATGGATTTGTGGGCTCTTGCACCTACCGAATAGTTTTTTCTCGCATCAAAGTGGATAGGACAGACTGGGTCCTTTTTACAGAAACCAAGTGAAGTTTGGTAAAAATAAGCAAAGCTCCTTCATGGAGGCATGAGCGAGTAAAGCAAGCCATAGAAGTTCAATTCTTTGAGCAAGGTCAATGATGAACATTTTTACAAAAAAGTCCAACAAAAGCTTCCTGCTGCTCATCTAAACAGCTCCAACAAAGAACTCTATGAGGACCTAATACTTGCAACATTAACATGAATATCTATTGTGACAGCTCACACAAAGCATTGGGCAATATTATTCTCCAATCTATCATTCCAAAAGCTCAACTTCATGAGACCTAGTATAATTCAGTTCTAGTTTACAGTGGATGCTACAGCAGCTATCACCTGTCACTAAGGCTGTGGGAGGAGAAGGGCTAAAATTAAAGTCTTTTCATAAAAGATGTTTACCTAGGCGCCATAGTCTTCCCTAACCGTTCAGTTCATAAAAGCATTTTTATGCCTTTCACACAGGTCAAAATTAACTCAATAAAGGAGTGATATATTGTTGATCTAAGCAGCCAAATTCCCCTGTTGATAGCATTGTCCATATTGATTTTCTAGAAGGTCAAAGACTAAAATGTCTTATTGCCACAATGTATATTATGGAAAAGGTGACAGTGTCTGCAAAGACCAATATAAGACAACCAAAAGCAGGATGTGAAAAAAAAAAACGAGAGAATTTTCCCAATCAGGTACACCTGGTCATTTTGGAGGATAGATAAGCTGTTTGTCAACTCGCTTGATGGCAAAGATATTAAATGCTGCTAGCAATGTTAGAAATACCAACTATTCACCAACGGTGTAACTTACAAGATATTAAATGAATGGAATTGGGATATGGATGGAATATAATGAAATAGAGCGACTTTGAGGTTCCCTATGAAATGAGGCATGGAAGGGAGCCACTACGAAGAAGTTCCGGGAGTTACGAAGGAAGCTTCGAGCTCATACTGGCGTACAAGTTATGCCTACTGTTCCCAACGAATCCAATTTAGTAGAACAGAAAAGAGATACCATTTAGATCAAACTACTCCGCATAATCCACTGAACAATTCAGCTCAGCAGTGATTTTATGCACGGATGCACCAACATTCATAAGAAATAAGGTTGAAATAACAAACATTACTTTCCTGAAAACCCGATAAAAGTGTCTAAACAAGTGTTTCTAGCTTGCTGCTTATAGGCAAATACTATTCTGATTTCTGACAATGAAAAGTATAAATCGGCACTAGAAGCCCTTTGCACCCAGACAATTGGAGTTCACTTATCCTAATACTCTATATTGCTTTACGTAAGTAAACCTTACGAGTTACGAAACTTTCCATAAAAGTCAATAAAACTGAATCATCAAACTCCTTATCTCTCCGATGCGTACCTTACGAGTTACGAAACTTTCCATAAAAGTCAATAAAACTGAATCATCAAACTCCTTATCTCTCCGATGCGTGTCTTACATCATTCTTCTTCTCTATTTCCCTTCTCTGACCCTGTTCACAAGTTCTTCCCATATCTCATTCTAGAGCAATGGAGCTAAACTTAGCTACCTAACAACTACTTCACTTAAAGTTCCATCGACACAAAATCAAACCAACAAAAGTTGTTGGCATGAAATCCGTTAGCTGCCACCATATCCTCATTTACCGGTTGTATTCTATTCATATAGTCAGTTGTTAAAAAATAACTATAGTCTTAACTCTATCTTAGTTAAAAGTTAGGTGCAAGAAAGGCGCACAGGAAACAAAATGAACAAAAATTGAGATAAAGCTCAATAGAATGTCTTCCTAAGGAGTTCAGATTGATAGGTGCATCCTAATAATAGAGCCCACTTCAATTTATCAACCCTTGAACTAGAGAAATTGGCAATTAACATTGATTCACACAAAAATTGCCTCCTCATTTACATTTTTTTCATAGAACAAAAAAAATAACCATGTTGACTTTTGAGACTCTATTAGTGGTGCTACTAAAGGCATTGGACTAACAATTATGTTGATGTATAAGCTGCTTTGAAAAATTACTGTGGAACAAGAGATTGTTCGATTTTGGAATTCAGGAGATATCTGCAAATTTATTTAATTCACGATCTCTATAAACAAAGGGCTATTACCTCCAATAGGAGATTGCTCTTTATTGCACAAGCTACTGAGAGGAGCATTGCAACAAATGACATGATCAAGTAAGTCTTCAAGAACATTGATCGACTTTGTCTACGGCCTTCAGAACATTAAGCAATCAATAAGATTCAAATAAGTACACGAACCAAAGTACGGATACACTTGATACAAAACACATCCATGCACAATAAGAAATAAATATACTGACCTAATTCACCAATGACGAGAGACAGAAAACTGAGAATAACTGATGAAAGGCCAAGCACATTGGGATCTTCTCCTTTTACCATCGGTAACAATATTAGAAAGACACCAGCTATTAAAACAAGTCCCTGCAAGACCAAATCAAAATCCACGTCACAAAACAATCCTAGTGAAGGACCAAATCGTCTACCTAACAGAGAAATCAAATAAAATTTGACAATGACCGTAAGGGCATTAGACTACTTCTAACAGATACGCAACTGAAAGTTATCAATCATATCACTCCATCCTACTAGCTGATGTTGCAAATATAACTTTAAGCCCGAAAGCTTGGACAACTAAAGAAATCAATGAAAGCGCAAATATTTCCAATGGTTAAAGGATTTTGGTTTATTGAAAGGGAAGGAAAATAGACCCCTGCAATTCTCATTTCCCTCGCTCTCCCATTATATGTCCATAAAAAGGCAAACCTCCCCAGGGCCCAGGCCCCCACCAACTACCCCTTTCCTCCAAATGCTCTTATCTAAACGAAGTGTAAAAGTACGGAACATTAACAAGCGATCGTAACTCCCCTACTCCACCAATATGCCTTCAGGAATCCGCACACTCCACAGAATTGCATCAATAGCTAAAATAATCCTACGTAAAAAAGAGCTAAAAGCTTTGATTTTTCAACCAGTATGTATATTGAAATGGGCAATAAGTAAAATTCACATACAAATCACACTAAATTTCACATGTTCCCAAATGTTCTACAATTAAGATTGCTATGATATAAGTAATCACATAAGCAGGACATACCCACATACAAATTCCACATCAACTCAATAACCCAACAAAATTATAGCATAACCATAATCGAAGTTCCCAGTTCTATTTTTCTATCCCACTTCATCTTCTTCTAAATTCTAACTACTGAATTCAAAACCCAAGTTTTTACAACTGAAGAAAGATGATGAATGATACCTGAATTAGGAGGAAAATAGAGAGACGAGACTTCCCTTTAGCCACTTTTGTGTACCCTTTTGATCAAATTTCAACAATAACACAAAAAATTCAGAGAAAAAAAAGGTCAAATTTTGCATAAATATGGACGAAAATTGAGATAGTAAAGAGAAGTGGAATGAAGAATGTAGGACAGAGAGGGCATACTGGAATCAACGACCATGCGAAAGGAAAAGTCGGAGCCATCAGTTCCCGACGGCCTTCCGGCGGCAGATCTTCTCTGCTGCATCCTCTCTCCTTCTCTCTTTTTGGGTTTAGATGTTCAGCTCCAACAAGAAGCCATGTTCTCCCCTTGTTTCTTTTTACTCTTCAACTAGTTGTTGGTAGGGGTCATAGAGATGGCCAACCGTGCGGCCAATCTAGCCCAGCCCACCTCGTGGGCCGTGTGGGCTGAGCCCGCAAAAAGCCCTGTCCAGCCCACCTCGAACCATGAAATTGGTGGGTGGATCGTGGATCAAATTTTTTGAGCCCAACCCAAGAAAACCCGTTACTACAATCGCCCAGCTCGGTCCATGAAATCGGTCCACCTCGGCCCATGAACCGGACCAGCCCAACCCAAGTAATTATTTAACCAAATTATGTATATTTTAATCAAATTGTATATATTATAATTCAATCAAATTCAAAAATAATGAAATTATTCGTTAATATTAATAATTATACATATTTTAATTAGTTTTAAAGGTTTTATATAACAATAATGAATAATTTCAATGATTCAATAAAAATTCTCATGCCGGTACGCCAGCCCGGTCTAGCCCACTAGGCCCACAAACCGCCAGAACCGCTCTCCAAACCATGAAAACTGGTAACAGACCAGTGTGGGCCAAGATTTTTCAGCTCGTGGACCAGCCCGCCCAAACTGTGAATTTCACGGTCCGGTACTGGGCCATGAAATCTCAGCCCGGCCAGGTAGGGCCCACGGACTGGCCCGCCCAGCCCGCATCAATGGCCATCTCTAGTAGGGGACGTGAAGTTTGGTGTATGGTTTGAATTTAAGAGTATTTCAAATTGATCCGTATAAATTCTACAAGAAAAATGGCTTTTAACAATAGTATAATATCTGTTGGTATAAGTGAAATATCTGTTGGTAAAAGGTTTTACCAATGGATAATGCTCTGTTGGAAGAGTGTTGGTAAATCCTCCGTTGGTATTAGTATTACCAACAGATAAAAGTCATCTGTTGGTATAGAAAAGTGATAGCATCAAACCAAAATCTGATGGGAAATCTGTTGGTAAAAGTATTACCAATAAAACTTTTCCTGTTGGTAATAAGTTTACCAATACAAAAATTTTCTGTTGGTAAAAGAATTACCAACAAAAACTTGTATGTTGGTAATATATATACCAATACAAATTATCTGTTGGTAATATATTTACCAATACACAATATTTTTCGGTATTAGTGATACCAATAGATAAACTATTGTCACTATTAAAATTTAACCATCAAGAAAAAATAGCTTGAATAACCTGTTTCATAAAAAAATCATTTGGCAAAATTGCCACCAAACCAAATAATATTGCCCATTGCAAGTGATAATATATAAGCCAATTGGTTTTCCAACAATGTCACATGACCGTCAAAATAATTACATTGCCACAAATGGTCTACAATCATCACAAGTTCAAGTCACAAGCTTACATACACATCAAATGTGACAACTTCATTAAAATAACTATGTTAGATTTAGTTTTTCTTTTGCATCATCACCAAAAGATATCATTTGTTGTAGTAAGTGTCCTGAACATACCAATATCTGTCAAGTAAAAGAGGTTAGATCACTTGGTCATCATCAAGGAAATTGCCATCTTCATTTTGATAAGATGCATCTTCCTCATTTTCATTGCCCAAAGAGCTCATTGCTTAGATTTACAAGCATTGTTTTCCTTAGAGCGAGCACCATCCTCTTCATTCTCCTCATCATCAGAAAAACATATGTCTTCTTCTGATATACCCTATCAAAAAATCAGAAAGGCATGCTTAACATCAATATTTTGCCTTCACCAAAATGCAAAAAAAAAAAAAAAATGAATAGACAAGGTAACAGCAAAGAGTTACTTGAAGTTCCAAAAGTTTTTTCATCAAGTCAGTCACTTTGTTGAGTTTCTTTTCCATTTTTTCAACTTTCTTCTCACTTTTGATCCTCTTTGCTCGCTCCTCCTCCAAAGCACATCTTTTTGCATGGGAACGAGGAACCTTAGCTCCTAAACCAAATGTCTTTGCATAACCGTTTTTATCTTCACCAACATGCTTTCTGAAGATTTTCATACGTTCCTCCTCATTGCAAGAATCCATAGGGAGGCTAGCCAAATTTTCTTCTATTGATTTCTATAAATCGATAATACATTCAGAGTTCCAACTGAGGATAAGACACTTAACATTTCATCCTTTTCTTTCTTACTTAAAGTGAAAGATGCTGGAGGTATGTAACTCTTGCCATTATGTTCTATTGGGTGCAGGTTATGTCTGATATTCATCGACACTAAATCAGCACGTGATTGCAATGTATCTTTTGTTTTCCCATCAATACCAAAAAGTGTGCCTATTATGTTTTCAGATACGTTTTTTTCAACATGCATAACATCCAAATTATGGCGCACATGTAAATTCTTCCAATATGGCAATCGAAAGAATATGCTTTTTTTCTTCCAAGGCACTTCCAATATTTCCTTTGCTCCCCTCTTCCTCTTTCGGTTTTGCTTGTTCAACTTTTGAACACTACTATGTTTTCCAAAAATTACATCAACATCCTCCATTTGTTGTAACACCTCTGTTCCAGTCCATGACTTAGGTTGTGGTCGTAATTCTACCTTTCCGTGAAATGCCTTTTTACTACGACGGAGTTTGTGATTCTCCTCCAATAAACAACGAAAATCCATGTAGCTTATTTTCTTACTCCCTTTAAGATAACAAGAGCATGTGTCGATGTTGCAATGAGGACATGCATGATAACCTTTTACTTTCCAGCCAGAGAGATTTCCATATGCTGGAAAATCATTAATTGTCCAAAGTAATGCCCCTCGTAGTGTAAAGGTTTCACCTTTGCATGCATCATAGGTTTCTACACCCCCCTCCCATAATAACTCTAACTCTTCTATTAATGGTTCAAGAAAAACATCAATGTCATTACCAGGGCCTTTCGGTCCAGGAATTATCAATGAAAGCATGAAAAAAGATTGTTTCATGCATAACCATGGAGGCAAATTATAAGACATTAGAACAACTGGCCATATGCTATATTGACTACTCATAACTCCAAATGGATTGAAACCATCACTACTCAATCCAAGTCTAACATTTCGTGGATCACGAGCAAAAGTAGGATATGCAATGTCAAAATCATTCCAAGCCTTAGAGTCAGCTGGATGCCTCATCTTACCATCTTTGAGTCGACCACTTTCATGCCAACACATTAAATGAGCAGTTTTGGATGACATAAAAAGTCTTTTTAACCTAGGTATCAATGGAAAATGACGCAACACTTTCTTTGGAACCTTCTCACCACTAGATAACTTCACAATTGTGCCATCATCGGTGGTTTTCCACCTTAATTCCTCACACACCGGACGCTTATCGAACTCAACTTTTTCTTTCCAAAACAACACACAATCATTTGGACAAACATCTATCTCCTTATAATCCATACCAAGCTTTTTAATAATAGTTTGCATCATGTTAAAAGAATTAGGCAAGGTAGAATCTTTTGGAAGAGCTCTTTTAAATAATTTTACCATTGCATCAAATGCCACATTTGATATCCCATACAAACATTTTAGATGATACATTTCAACAATAAAAGAGAGCTTAGTAAATTCTTCACATCCGAGGATAAAGAGGTTGTCTAGCATCATCAAGCAATTTAAAAAATCTTTCAACTTCACTATTGATGCCCGGTGTAGTACTAGTTGGATCATGAAATTCAAAAGCATCTTCTACCATCCTAGTGATATCATCATCAGGTGCATTATTGGGTACATCATTACAATTTCTACCTAAGAAAATATCATCACCGTCATTTACCCTTGATTCTCCATGAAAAACCCATATACACCTTTGATAATCAACATCCATCCCTTTAATTATCATGTGTCTCATCACAACATGTCTTTCATGATAGGTGCGATTTCCACAAGTTCCACATGGACAAGCAATCTTATTCTCTATTGCAGATGTTGCAAATGCATGATCCAAAAAAGCTACTAATGACTTCCTATAATGATCTTGTGCTCTATTCAAATTCACCCAACTTTTATCCACAAAGACATCCATGTGATTATCCTACATTTTAATCAATTTTCAAGCAAAAAAGATTCATTTATATTTATGAAGTACAAATTAATAATGCAATCCCAAAGAAAGCTAATGACTTTTAGATTTATTAGACATGAAAATCATCTCATAATAATAAAGAATAAAACATAAAGATTAGTTTGAAGAGAAGTGGTTCTCCTTACCAGAGATGAAATGGCCACAAGAAGTTTATATGGTAGTAGAGTAACAGATGGAACTCAAGAGAGTCAAATGGGGACGACTTGTCGACCTGCATTAGAAAAACATAGCCTTTAAGAAATGAATGAGCAAACTTTACAGAAAAAATTAAACTTTAAGCATTCTAGCAAAATTGTACAAGAAAAGTTTCAATTAATAAAGAAAGATAAATTCTAATTAGTTAGCCTTTTAAAGGCTTGTTAAAAGCAAATACTTCTCACAATAAAGTAGCCAACATATAGTTTCATAATGATAGCTCATCGGACAAGAATCTTTTCTTATGATAGCTCATTCATCCAAATATAAGAAAGGATTTAAAGATAGCTCATCGGACAAGAATCAGTAGTAGGAGTACAATTTGATTCTTTTTGGTAGTTATGCTTCTAGGTATATGTATTTTCTAACTTTTATTATATATTTCCTCCATTTTCTATGTCTCTACACTTCTCTATGTGTGGACTCTTAGGGGATTTATAATTTGATACATAAAAAGTTATTAGAAAAAGAAGTGTAGCAAGTAATGGGGACACATACAAATATAGGAAGTGTAGTGACTAACGAGTAATATAAAACAAAGAAAGTGTAGCAAGTAATGGGGAAATATCCTTATATATGATGCTATCTAAGTTACAAAGTTAGCAAAAGTAAGAAAATATCAATATCAATCCACGTTGAATTAAGTATATCATACTATCAAACCTTGAATGCTAAATCTAAGCTTTGTATAACATACTTTTATATACATCAAGAATTAAGCTTGAAAAGTCAATGACTAAAGAGGTGAAATTGTTGGGATTTTGACACATATTAAACCCATCAAGCAAAGCAATATATAAAAACAGGTGGGTGATAATACTACTTGACACATGATAAACTCACTACAAGTATGACTAAAGATGCATGAGACACAAAGGAAAAACATTGGTGGCCAAAACTTCTACCTTTTCTAGTAGCCATTAATTGCATATTTAAGGCTATAAACTATACGGAGCACATTTGTATTATTAAGATTCCACTTAACACCTTAAATAACAAATACAAAGAAGTAAATCTACTGCATCGACTACTTGGTGGACAATAAGTTCTTTACTATTAAATATACTAATTATCATTGCAAAGCAATCCACACTTAAGATCCAGTTATTTCTTGACAATTTCAATTACATTAATTTAAAAATAATTGACCAATGTATAATCCCTAATAAATCAAAATTCTGGTACTCCTTCAATTGTGACTTAGTTGGGAACTAAAATATTCATCATAAACAAACAGAATCGTCAATAGAACACAAACACAACACTAAAATAATAAATAAAAATATAATGTAAAATGGGCATATTATAAGTAGATTTGACCTTTAATTAACAAAGCAACTAATAATACTAGATTAAATTATTTCTAGGACTTAGTGTAGAAGAAATGACAGTAAAGTTGCAACAAAATTGTTTAACGAAGACTTTGGGATCATTTAATTAGAAGAAACCCCAACAAGTAAGAACAAAATTGTTTAATTTAATAAGAATTGCAAGGAAAAAATAAACCAAAAACATTTGAGATATTTTTTATTGCAGTGAGAAAACGCATTCTCGTTCTTATTCAGCCCTTGTTTCTCTCTTTTGGTTTCTTCTTCTCTTGTAATTCTTGAGTTTGTAAGTAATTTGCAAAGTTAAAATTCATACCCTAGTAAAAAGAATACTAGATTTAGGTGAATTATACCTTAGTATTGACGCCGAAGAACGCTAGTACGCCGGAGAACGCTAGTACGCCGGAGATCGCTCAAACGCTACCAACTCCATTCGTTTTCGCAAAGATTTCTTGGTAGAATCTGAAATATGCTCAGCACAAATGAAGCTTCATGATGTAATATTCATTCAATTACTAAGTTTGATGCAATTTTTTTGGGATTTTTTTGTTGAGATATAAGAATCATGAAAGTTTTGGTTTTGGGGTTTTTGATTGTCAGTAAGAGAATAGCTAGGAGAGAGAGAGAAGTGATTCAAGTGAAGCATCAAAGTGTTATAATTTTCTTTTAGAAATTAAATTTACATTTTTATCCTTTCAATGTGTTAAAACTTATCAATTTAGTCATGGGTACTTTAGTCAAAAAGCAAAATGGCGGCAAATGAAAAAAACTTGGGCGGTTCTTAGAAATTTTCACAATATTTTACCGACAGATATAATGTTGGTATTAAAATTTGTTGGTATTAATTTACTTTTACCAACAAATAATATAATTTTGTTGGTACATTAGTACTTTATACGAATATTTTCAAACAAAGCCAATAGATACATTTTCTGTTGGTATAAATGACTTTTACCAACACTTATATGTATCCATTGTTAAGCATCTGTTGTTAAAAGTCACTTTTTTTGTAGTATAAAATTTATATTCAAATTTTCTGATTCAAAAAAAATTAATTAGAGTTTGAGTTCAAACCAATTAGAGTTTGAATCTAAACCAATCTAATCCGAATTTTCAGACACTAGATTAGATCCAACATCTAATATTTTTAAACTCCATTCTCTCGATGAAATAAATTTGACTCGAGTATCAAAATAAAATATCCGATAATAGAAGTAATTCGTACAATCCTGTAAAAATTCATTATAACAACTAATAATTCATTACAAATTCATAATTCATTACCCCTAAAAAACAATTCATAATTCGCTATAAGTTAAAACCGAAGGTTCAACAACAGCATAACAACATGCTCAACTACATAGCAGATAACAACAAAATAGGTTTTAACTTTTAGGGGAAGTGAGGGCTGTCAGACCATTTGGGCTTTTTTTATAGAGATTTAGTTAAGCCCAATGATAAATAAACATTAAGGACTTATTTATTTGGTTATTTTAGATTTTTGGATCCAATCACCCTCAATCCAATCCAATCCGAAATCCGATTTTTCAAAAGAACGCAATCCGAACATAGTCCGAGTCCAATCCAAATTATTAGTTCGATTTGGATTGAATTGGATTTCGGTTTTTATCCGAATAACTTTCACTCCTACTTGTTGGCCCGAACAATATCGCAGATCGTTTTATTTACTAATGTATGAGATTAAATTTTATACCATTATAAAATAATCCTAAAAAATACATTTTGTGACAGTTGCAGTAGCTTAATAGATTAACATTGAGCCAATTAATCATCTTCCATTGCTAAGAAAAATCGAATCCTAATTTTACGGGACAATCACTAAACTAAAACCTTTATTTATTTATTTTTGGTTAAAGCTAAACTAAAATCTTTCAACTAACAACAAATAAATAACAATAAGTCAATTTGATACACACTTGTAGAATTGTAGTTAAAAAGCATATGCACCTTAGAATGTATCCATTTTTTTAACATGATGATAAAAGCTAAACATACGATTGATAGTCATGTGGAAAGAACATTACTCATGCAAGAGATTAAAGGAGTGATCATGCGTTCAAAAAAATCATCATAAATTTATTTTATTCAAATTATTTTGTTTTGTATTTTAAGATATGAAATTGTCATTTGCGATAATGGGATGTAATTGTTAGTTTTCTATTTGTTTACCAGTTACTGAATTCAATAATTGTGGGGTGTATGTTATCTTGTCTTTAAATACTTTTTCCCCATAAAGATCAATATGAGATTGTAGATTAGTTGGTTACGTCTTTATATTTGAAATGAGAGGTTATGGGTTCGAGCACATTTTTATTGCCTACTTTGTGTGAAGTATAACAATTATTTGTAAACAAATGGAGTATTTTTATTCTTGGGGTTTTTTTAGTTTTTCCTGTATGGAAACTTTTTTTTTAGGGGAAAAAATTGGTGCTTATATTAATTCGTGGACAAAGAGTTCATCAAGACATAAGGAGCCACCTCCATATGACAATGGAACTCTCGTATGGGAACTTAAGAAGTGACAAGGGAGTGATTTTTATTAAAACAAAGAATACATGGGTAATTTTTTAATTTTGTGTTTGCTCAATTAAAGGATTTACATAAAGGGATGCCCAATTTCAGAAACGTGGTAATAGTTTACTAGCTAGTTAATTAAGTTATTGGTCAATTGAGATTATTTTTGGGAAAATAAGTTATAGATTAATTTGGATCAGTTTGGGAGACGCCCTCATAGGAATTAGTTTATAATAATGCATAGTTAAGATTATTCTTGAAAGAGCTTAGCTATATAATTTATTCTTTTAAGTTATTTCGTCATCTCTTTACTTGTTAGAGAGTTTGTCAATCAACTTCTTCCATCTTCTTTATCCTACATACTAGTCCATTATTTGAGGGGTTTGAGGTGAGGTGAAGGGGATAAAGAACTATCGGAGAAAGGGGTAATAAAGGGAAATTCTTCCGGTGATGAGTTTAGTGAAATTTGATCATTGTCTTCTCGATCATCTACAATTAGAGTTAGTCAATAATTAATATAAATAACTTTAATTATATCTTGATTAAGATATGTTCAGTTGTTCTTGCTTTTTGTACTATAGAAAGTAGAGTATCTTTTTCATTATCTTCTAAAATTATTTATGAAAAAACTTAAGCTAAAACATGAATAACCACTAGACCATATACATAGGGGTTGTTTGGCAATCGGCTGTTGGCTGTTGACTTTTGGCTGGTTTAGTTGGCTTGTTTGACTGGCTGGAAGCGTTGGCTGTATGTATTGGCTTTTTAAGTTGGTGCATTTAAGCAAACTTGTTTGCAAAAGTGTTTGGCAAAATTAATTGTGGTCATTGGTACTTTATTAGAGAATTTGTGGGCCAACAAGCCAAAAGCCAATCCAAAAAGTCGCCCAGCAGCTTTTTCATTTTGGCTTAAAAGCCTTTTCACCCAACCAAAAAGCCAATAACCAAACACTTTTTTTGGCTGTTTGACCAAATTGAAAAGCCAAAAGCCAAAAGCCAATGAAAAAGCCATTTACCAAACATGGCCATATTCCTTCAAACAACTTTCAATATCATGGTCATGGATAAATGACCCTTTAGTTGGGCGAAAGGATAAATAATCTTGTTGATGTTGGTTACATGTGAAGTCACATTATGTAGTAAGTTCTACTACATTACAAAAACATGTGAACTAAAAGGTTACAAATTTGAATTGAAAAAATAAAAAGTTAATCGAAGAATTAAATATGTACAAATAATATGACTATACAAACATACCAAGAGGAATTAGTGTGTGTTATAAAAAGCTAGAAGCCCTACAAGAGGTGCATTAATGTATGTAGCTGGTTCTGAGTGAGGGAAATCAGCCCGACTATCAAGATATTTGTCATTAATGTCTGGTCCTCCAACAATAGCACCTACCAAAACATTAGGATTAGGGTTACTACTGAAGAAATAGGATGTTCCTCCTTGGCATTCAATGTTTTTAGGATGCACATCAATAGAAGGCAAAGATGAGGCTCTATGATGTATCCTTTGAGGGTATTTGCTGCCAAATCCCACCATGTATGACATATTCAGTGGATTGTCTCCAAGTATGTAGTCCACCTGCATTAAATTAGACTTTGTTCTATTAGAGATAAATTCATCTTTTAACTCAATCAGTCGACTACATGTCACATAATATGGCATTAGTTAGTTTGTCATGGTCATTGTAAAGATTGTCATTTGTAATGATGATCTTGTTGATTGTTTTCAGCATATAATAAGTTTCATTGAGAATCACTTTTTATCGATAAAGATTTAGCTTTAATCACCTGACGTTTTGCAACTTGGGCAAGTCTCGAAGGTTTTGCAATAACATTTCCACAACGGATTGTCTTTTTTATAGTACTAGTATAACGGGCATAAACCAAAAGTAAAAACGAAAGAGTTGTAGAGTGTTGCATGTTACTTCCACCTTGTTTGAACAAAAGTCCACCTAAAAAATTACAATAGAAAGTTAAAAGAGCATCAACATAGAAGTATATGTTTATGTTAAAATACAACATATTTTTTTGGGGCTCCCTCTCGGGAACCACATGGTAAGAAGAATTTTCCTTTGGACTGTCCTCGCACAATCTAGAAGCCCAACAAGCATGCCAACTCCCGTGTTAAAATACAATATATGAGGCACAATAACACTATGTGTGATGTGTATTGCATTACTATTTCACACTTCCATAAATAAATAAAAGAATGTATTTTATGTTAGTATGGGTAATATATTTGTGACAAAGGGAGTAATTTGGTATAAAGTTTTTACACAAGTATATAGAGGCACCATACCTGGGCTATATGAAACAAATTTGGTTGGAGATTCGGGCAACACTGAGCATACAAATTTGTCAGCATTAGTTAGGAATGGATTAGGCTGAAGATGGTTAGCAAATCCCAACTGCGCACCATAACAAAACCAAAGCAAAAGATTAAGCATCATACATATACAATTATTGTACAAAAACAGACACTCTTTTGGTAAACTGAGATATATATGTGCGACTTGTCTGATTGGTGGCGAGAACTATGATAATGGTAATGAATTTACATGAAATTTTGTAAACAAAATCATATATCAATGTCTATGATAATATCATTTCATCCTCAAACGTGTCTTTCTCTTCATAATTATCTATGATTTCAACACCTCTCATAAGTAGTAACATGGATACTAATTTTACGACCATGGACATTCATCAAAGACTTTCCTTGCTAAATTACTTATAATATTAGTCCTATTATCGCCATTTATTATTTTCTACAAGACATACGAGTGGAGTAGTTAGACACATAATGGTTAAAATAATACAAGTACTTGCCTTGGAAACAAGTACGTTAATGCCAGCATGCTTAGTATCCCATCCAAATTCTGCAAAGCTACCTCCGTTATAAGGTGGATCTAGTTTGTACAAGTTATCTAGGACATAACTTGAGTAATATGGTAATTTTGATGCCCTGAATATCCAAGCTGCTGCCCAGATCAATTCATCCTGCCATAATTAACCATCCACCCATCAATAAAATCTTCAAACGATTAAGAGTATATATTATGTGATTATATTAGTAGAGGACTTTTGCTTTTAACTTAAGTTACCTGATAACCACTGAAAGAACAGTAAAAAGAACAGACCCAAGGTCCAAGACTGTCATTGTAAGAGCCTTGGTATGTATTTGCAAAATTAAACACCTGATCCAAAAAAAATTTAAAAGGTGTTGACACACCATTTTCAATATTAATACAAGTATAGAAATTGGACTTCCCAAATCCCAATTGTGTTAAGTCTTGAATGTAGCATATTGTAAATAAGACATCCCAAAATAATATTACATGAAGATAATTATGAGTCAAGCGAAGTTTGTAACACGAGTACATCAAGTTTATAATACTTAAAACTAGTTCAAACTATAAGGTCGTGTTCACTTCACCTTATTATTGCCTGAAATTATTTGAACTTTGACTATCAAAACTGATTTTTACTGATACAAACTGATTTTTGTTTATTTTCTAGTGTTGTTCTGTTATGTAGTTAACTGATTGTCCAAAGTGATTTAAGCTGATAAATGATAATTTCTTTATAAGTTGATTGAAATGAACATGGCCTAAACTAAGTGTTCAGATAATAGTCATAGAGCATAGCTCACCGTTTTGGCGCGGCTAAGAAGACGTGCGGCATAAGTACGATTAGAAGACCTTAATACGATGGAAGAAGCAGCCAATGCAGCAGCAATCTCAGCAGAAACTTCAGAGCCTGGATACTTTCTGCTAACAGCAAAAGGGGTTCGAGGGGTGTCCATATCTTCTGGCCTCTCCCAACAATTGTGATCTGCAAAACCATCTCCTACTTGAGCAACCACGAAACCTGGAACACTGGTGCATTTCAACAAGTAGTCGGTAGCCCATCGGATCGCGTCGAGGGCGTGCGGGAGTTCAGACCCAAAGTAGGGCCGGAAATCGGCCACACTCCAAGCTAGCATGGTTGTGGTGAATGCCATAGGGAAGTTGAATTTTACATTGTCACCAGCATCATAATACCCTCCTACTAAATCTACCTGTTTTATAATGCCAATTTTCGGATGTTGAATCTGAAGTATGATATTTCAAGATGTAAGGAATCCGAGAGAATTGAAGTTCAAGTAACAAAGATGTGAGCAAACCATTTCATCCTAGGAGGTTTTTTTTTTTTTTTTTTTTGACATCGCCTAGGAGGTTATTTAGCTGACCTTATATTACATCGAAAACTCGTTCATCTTATCATGTATTCATGTTTAATTATTAAAAGATGTAAAACGAATGTCTTGTACATTCCTTCGAAATGTTAAGATGTGTAACTAACAGAATAAATTAAATGCTCATAAAAAAATAAATATACCCATATCCTTTACCTCTCAATATAATATATATACTATCACTTCTCTCGTGTTCATGCACCATCACTAACAAATTGATTAGACCACAACATTAAGATTTGCGAAAATTTAAACGATGCAACTTATAAACAATAAAAACATGTAACAATTATTATATATCACGCATTGAAAATTGGACTTACATATAAAAAATTTCTAGACTTTTCACATACGTTCATTAGAAAAACCTCAGGCATTAGCATGCTCTTATATATACACCTTTCACCATTTTCATATTCGTTGTGGTGTATTATTATGACATCTTCTTAGAAGGTGATAGTTATGTAGTTACAACCAAGTAGTAAGTGGAAAAGAATAGAGAAATTATTGAGTGGAAGGTTGTTATGTAAACCCTTTCATCATCTTCCATTATCCACATGTGGTAGGTTCAATTCTCACTATATTAAGGGGGAATTGGGAAATTTAGAGCTAGTAGGCTATAATTTAGGTGTTTCTGGGAAAGTGTTGTTATTACCACCAAAAAAAATTCAAATAATTAAAAAATTAAGTAGAAAATACCACCAAGGTATTATAAAAACTGCTAAATTTTGGGAAAACTCCTTGACCAGCAAATAAAAAAATATAAGCATGACAATATATATATGTTGTATATGCATTACAGTATGTACATATAATAAGACTCTAAGGAGTCGATCATGTAGACTAAAAACTGAAAACTGATAGTAATATCAAAAGACTTTTAAATGTCATGTAAAAGGATTTACTCACACCCATTTGAATTCCATCGCGAAGAGCAGAATCCTTGCGCCAAGTCATTCGTTGAGAAGGTGGCAACTTCCCCGACCTTTGGCCTTCAAAGAACAATATGCTCTTTGATAGTGCATCTCCATAATTATGGCGCGCTGCTGCCTCTGAGTTCGCCGCCATCTCAACCAACATTATTCCCATTAAAGCTAACGCCACCCGAGCTTTTCCGCCGGCCATTTTCATCGTCGTCGTCGTTATTTCCTCTTGAATATAATGATCCTTTCTATAAGTAATGTTTTAATATTTTGTACCAATGTATTAATTTGCTACATTTATATAGATTGTTTTCTTAGAAGTTAAGAGTGAAAAAGAGGGGAGATAGCGAGAGTGAAGAGAAAGGGATAGAAATGACGAAAACAAACAAGTTGGGGTAGAAGAGAATTGGAGTTAGGCGTGGGAGGCGCGCTAATCGTGCGACTTGCAAAGGTTGTGTGATAAAGCTAAGGCAGCGGTGCATGCATGTTCATATGTTATTTGGCTGAATTTAATTCCAAGTTTTTATGGGATAACTTTGGAAGATGTCAATGTAAGTACAAAGTCGTAATAGTGGGCTTTAGAACACAAAGATTTTCTTGATTTTTTGTGTTCATAAGTAATTTTGATGTCTAAACCCGTTATTGAAATTAAAGTGCCCAAATATATCCCATGTACCATATACCATTGCATTATATTGCTTGCTTGAGAAATACGTCAAAGCTTTTAGGAATATTGTTCTCAAATTAAAGACAGGTCTTAACTCTTTTGGGAGATATAGCCTGTGTACTATTCTCCATCCGGCCCTCTTTATCGTTTTGATTCCGCTTGTAAATTTATAAATTGCGTGTGTAATTTATGGGATAATAATAATAGTTGTACTCTGTTGGCATGAATCGTGATTGATTAATTGTTAATGTGGTGATTGATGTCTCAAGAATTTAACCAAAGGACCTGAAAAGACTACTATCAATGTGCTAATTTGATTCAATATATTTTAGTTTAATTTTTTACATCTTCCGTCGTTCTTTTTACTTTTTCAGGTGTTTTTTTTTTTTTTGCTTTTTCAACTTGTAACTATGTAACTCTTTATGGCTTACTAATAAACAGTTGACCACCACAACAAAACTTAGTCGGTCTAAGTTAATTATCCTTGATAAATCAAATTAATTATTCCCAGTTACATTTATATGCTACAAGCAATTGATGTTATAGTATACTATTTTACACACACACACACTAGTCTTATATGCATGCAATGCGTGCGAAGACATATAGAAAATTAAATTAATTATGTAGAAGAAATGTCTTTGTATTTTATATTTTTCAAAGCTGTTGTTCAATTTAATATATGGTACTATTTCTATTTTATTTTATTTTGACATAGTAGTTACTCAATGATATATATATGTTGGGCTTGTGTGGAGTTTGTGCCAACAAACAAAGCGGAGCAAAGCCCAAAGCAACGACCCAACACACGCGAGCAAGCAAAGCCCGGCCTCCCCAAAACCCATTTGCCGGGACGGCCGGCTTAGGCTCGGGCGGCCAGTGGTGGCGCGGCGGGCTCGTCTTGAAGGTAAGATCTCGCCTCGAAGGCAGAACGTAGCCATCTCGCCTGCACCGGGCGAGTTCGTCATTGGCCCGGGCGGGCGTATGGGCCCGGGCGGGCTGGTCTTGGGCCCGGGCGGGCGACTTGGCCCGAGCGAGCGTTTCTTCGAGCTCGCCCGGGCAACTCAGATCTGTCGGGATTTTTTGCGATTTCAAGCTTTAATCTCGACCCTTGATTTGTATTAACTCCCTAAAAGTATATAAACCCCCCTCTTTCATGTTTTAGGTTACTATTCACACAAAGAGAGATCAACCTAGGGTTTAGTGAAAGAGGAGAGAGAAAATAGCATTAAATCCTCCATTAATGCTTGTATTGTTCATCCATTTTCTTCATTAATCAAAGGTGCTTGCTTGGTGGGTTTTTTCTCCCGGTGCTCGGGTTTTCCCACGTTAATCGGTGTGCTTTTCATTGCTTTCTTATTTGTTCTTAGTTTCATTACTTTTCATTTGATTGTTGATTAGTGGTAATTACAAGTAATTAGTTGGTTTGCTTAATCTAATTCTCAACAATTGGTATCAAGAGCTAAGGTTTACCTTGGGAAAAGTATTTGAATTAGATTTGTGTGCAAAACTAGTTATTTGGTGATTGGAGTTCAAAGTTTTTTGCTTTGTTGATATAAAGTTGTGATTTTTGAACTTGGGTTGTTGTCAACAATGGAGGATGGAAAGGTGAGACTTGAGAAGTTTGATGGGAAAGATTTTGGCTTTTGGAAGATGCAAATAGAGGACTATTTGTACCAAAAGAATCTCTTCCTACCACTTGAAGGCACAAGGCCAAGTGGTATGAAGGAGGATGATTGGAAAGTGCTTGACCGACAAGCTCTTGGTGTAGTGAGATTGACATTGGCCCGGAGTGTGGCTTTCAATGTCAAGGAGACGAAAACAACGGCGGAGTTGATGCAAACTCTATCAAATATGTATGAGAAGCCCTCGGCAATTAACAAGGTGTATTTGATGCGTCGGTTGTTTAATCTTGAGATGGTTGATGGAGGTTCGGCCGCCGAACACATAAATGAGTTCAATTCGATTATTAGCCAATTGTCTTCGGTTGATATCAAGTTTGAAGATGAAGTGAGGGCATTGATTTTGATGTCTTCTTTGCCTATGTCATGGGATACGGTGGTTTCCGCTATTAGCAACTCTTCGGGGAAGGAGAAGTTGGTATGTGACAATGTGAGGGATCTTATCTTGAGTGAGAGCACTGGAGAAAGGAGTCCGGTGAATCATTGGGCGGAGCTTATCATAGTGGTAATAGGGGAAGGGGAAGACAACAAAAGGGCAATGCCAAGCATGGGAGATCGAAGTCTAAGGGGCGAAGTAAGTCGAAGGGAGGTGCTCATCTTGTGTGTTGGGGTTGCGGTGTGAAGGGGCACACTAAAATAGAGTGTCAAAATCCCAAGAAGAAGGGTGGTGTGAATCATAAGAATCGAGATGATGCAAGTTCATCCGTTAGTGTTGCATCCGATGAACTTGGTGATGCTTTGATCTTGAGTGTTGATAGCCCAATTGAGTCTTGGATCCTTGATTCGGGAGCTTCATTTCATTCCTCTCCATGCAAGGAGCTATTTCGCAACTTCAAGGGTGGGAAGTTGGGGAAGGTTTATCTAGCCGATGATGAACCTTTGTATATCATGGGGAAAGGGGAAGTTATGATCAAGACTTCAAGTGGGAGCCTATGGAAACTTCAAGATGTTAGGTTTATACCTAAGTTGAAAAAGAATTTGATTTCGGTGGGTCAATTGGACTCATGTGGTTATAGAACCATGTTTGGTGACGGTGTTTGGAAAGTAACCAAGGGAGCTATGGTGGTGGCTCGTGGCTCTAAAACCGGTACACTTTACACTACCATAGGGTGTAAGAGCATGATTGCTACAACCATGGAATGTGACACCAAGCTATGGCATACTAGGCTTGGGCACATGAGTGAGAAAGGGATGAAGATTCTAGCTTCAAAGGGTAAGTTGTTGAGTTTGAAATCAATCGACATGGAATTTTGTGAGAGTTGTGTCTTTGGGAAGCAAAAGAAAGTGTCATTCACAAAAACCAAGAAGTCTTTGAAAGATGAGAAGCTAGAGCTAGTGCACACGGATGTATGGGGACCTTCCCCCCATCAATTCCCTTGGTGGCTCACGGTATTTTGTGACCTTCATTGATGACTTTAGCCGGAAAGTATGGATTTACTTTATGAAGCACAAGTCCGAGGTGTATGAAACCTTCAAGGTTTGGAAGGCAGAAGTTGAAAATCAATCGGGTAAGAAGATAAAGAGTATCAAGTCCGATAATGGAGGTGAGTATGAGTTGGAAGCTTACAAGAAGCTTTGTCAAGAGCATGGCATTGTTTTGGTGAGGACCATTCCGGGGAAACCTCGCCAAAATGGGGTAGCGGAGAGGATGAATAGAACACTACTTGAGAGGGCAAGGAGCATGAGGATCCACGCGGGTCTTCCCAAGTGCTTTTGGGCCGATGCCGTGAGCACCGCGACATACTTGATCAATCGGGGACCTAGCGTTCCCTTGGAGTTCAAGATTCCGGAAGAAGTTTGGAGTGGTAAAGAGGTATGTCTCTCACACTTGAGAACTTTTGGTTGTGTTGTCTATGTTCAATCCGAAAAGCGTGATAAGCTTGACCCAAAGGCCATTAAATGCTACTTCATAGGATATGGTTGTGAAAAATATGGGTATCGTATTTGGGATCCTAAGAACCGTGTGGTGATTAGGCATTGTGATGTGACCTTTGATGAGAAATCCTTGTATAAGGATAACTTTGGTGGAGATTCAATTGAGATAGGGTGGATTGGAGAAGAGTGAGAAATAGTTGAGGTAGATGATGTTCAAGCTTCTCAACAAGATGTTCAAGCTCCCAATGTTGATGAATCTATTGAATTAGAGGATGATCCTCTTGATGACATGGATGATGAGGTTCAAGGTGAACCAAGCACTCCACAAGCTAGCTCCACTCCTCAAGTGAGGAGATCTTCAAGGTTTATCAAGCCACCGAATCGATACTCTCCCTCATTGCATTACTTGTTGTTAACCGATGCGGGTGAACCAGAGTACTATGGTGAAGCAATGAAGTCTAGTGAATCGTCTAAGTGGGAGCAAGCCATGAAAGATGAGATGGACTCATTGGTGAAGAACAAGACTTGGGTGTTGTGTGAACTACCCAAGGGAAAGAGAGCACTATTGAACAAGTGGATCTTTCGTAAGAAGGATGAACCGGATGGCACAATCCGTTTCAAGGCAAGGCTTGTAGTAAAAGGGTTTTTACAAAAAGAAGGGGTTGATTATCAAGAGATTTTTGCTCCGGTTTTGAAGCTCACCACTATTAGAATCTTGTTGGCAATAGTGGCTTCCGAAAATCTCTTTCTTGAGCAAATGGATGTGAAAACCGCGTTTTTACATGGGGATTTGGAAGAGGATCTCTACATGAAGCAACCGGAAGGGTTTCAAGTTTCGGGTAAAGGGAACTTGGTGTGCAAGCTCATGAGGAGCTTATATGGGTTGAAGCAAGCTCCAAGACAATGGTACAAGAAGTTTGACATGTTCATGCTAGGAAATGGATTTGTGAGATCGGATGGCGATCATTGTTGCTACTTTCAAAGGTACGCAAATGGTTGTATTTATTTACTTCTCTATGTTGATGACATGCTTATTGCGGGTTCTAGTATGGATCTTGTGAACAAGTTGAAAGAAAATTTGTCAAAGAAGTTTGAGATGAAGGACTTGGGTGAGGCGAAGCAAATACTTGGCATGAGAATCTTGAGAGATAAATCGGCGGGCTTGTTAAGGTTATCTCAAGAGGAGTATGTTAACAAAGTGCTAAAGAGGTTCAACATGGTTGATGCAAAGCCTCGAAGTTCTCCTCTTTCTATTGGCCTCAAGTTGTCAAAGGAGGATTCACCCAAAACGGATGAAGAAAAGGAGCAAATGGCCATTGTTCCTTATGCTTCGGCCGTTGGTAGCATGATGTATGCTATGGTGTGCACAAGGCCCGACATCGCTCATGCGGTGGGAGTTGTGAGTAGGTTCATGGTAAATCCGGGTGAGCAACATTGGGAAGCCGTGAAATGGCTCATGAGGTACTTGCAAGGTACTTCTTCTATGGCTCTTTGCTTTGGGAGAAAAGGAGTAATCTTGGAAGGGTTTGTTGATGCTGATTTTGGAGGATGTGTTGATTCAAGCAAGAGCACTTCGGGGTATGTTTTCACTATTGGTGGCACGACCATTAGTTGGATGTCCAAGCTCCAAAAGTGTGTCTCCATGTCTACTACGGAGTCCGAGTATGTGGCTATGTCGGAGGCGGGAAAGGAGATGGAATGGTTGAAGAACTTTCTTGATGAAATGGGCATGAAGCAACAACAATGTGTGTTGCATAGTGATAGCCAAAGTGCGGTTCAATTGGCTAAAAATCCTATGTTTCACTACCGAACCAAGCACATAAAGAGGCACTACCACTACACAAGGAGTTTGGTGGATGATTGATACGCTCAAGTTATACGATGTTTTTGTGGTATTTTAGGTACACTTTGCTAGGGGATTTATTTGTAATTGTTAATGTTGCATGTAAATCGACCTCAGCGGAAGTTCGGAATTTTATATATTAATTATTGTTAAAGTTGTAAGTTCCGAGCTTTTGTAAGCATGAATGGTTCCACAACATCGTCTCACCAACCAAGCTCCGCCACAACCAAGCTCCAAGCAAGCCAGCATAAGCATCGCCCATGCGCGCGCCCAGCAGCACCCAGCCCAGCTCGCCCATCGCAGCAAGCACTACCGCAAGCCTTGCGCGCGCCCAGCAGCATGCTCGTCCAGCGATCCCGCATCGCCAGCCCAGTGCGCGCTCGAGCCAAGCTGCCCAGCACAAGAGCTCGCACCTCGCGAGCATGGTCGCACCTCACGACCTGCCTTGCTCGCACCTCGCGAGATCCCTCGCACGGTGCGACCTCTTGGCTTGGCCCAGTTCTTCAGCTCGTGTTGGAAGGCAGAGTACTCTTCGCACGGTGCGACCAGACTCGCACCTCTCGACCCCTAGGTCGGTCTAATTGTCGGCTGATTTTTGAGCTTTAGTATAAATACTAAACTTGATTTTTGGACCTAGGGGGGGCAAGAGCCACAAGGAGAGAGGAGTCTCCAAAACTCCACTCCTCTCTTGTTGTCTTCTCTTTTAGTTTTTATTTTCTAGTTTAGTTTTTGTAGATTTCAATTATGGGATTGGCTTATGCTATGCCGATTGTAGCTTGAACCGTTCTTGAACGAGATTAACATGGAGCTTCAAGCATTATTGTGAGATCTTTCCTCTCTATTTAGTTTCTTTGATTATGGTTTAATTTCTATGCTTGCTTTCTATGATTTTTGCATGATTATGCTAGGAACGTTACTAGTTTGATTGTGTAATTAATCTAATGCTAGATTTAAGAATAGAATCGGATTGTTTTATTCTTTTATCGATTTGTAGCAAACTAGGGAGTAACTCAGATGCTGATCATCTTGGTTATTTCTTGGGGAAATTGAATCAACTGTTGAATGTTTATCGCTTGTATGACGTTAGCAGGTCTGTTGGTTCTCTGTGTTTATTGCTGCTATTGGATTGAACTTAGACGCGATCGGACTAGGTTATCCTTTAGTTAGGGTTTTATAGTCACGCTGATCGTGCTATTCAACTAAGAATAAGGAGAATGCGAGATTAATTCTCAACAATAGATAATTATGGAAATAATCAGAGTGGAGGTTCAAGGATCGATAATGAATTGAAGTGGATGTTAATCGGATTCAAGATCTTCCCATAATTGATTTCTCATTTTGTTTATATGCTAGTTAGTTGTAGTTTAGTTATAATCTACTTGAAACCCCCCTTTGTTATTATTATTAGGTTTCTCGGCCCTTAGCTTAATCTAGGTTTTGAATCACGCTAAGTATTAAACTCGTCCCTGTTTCCCTGTGGATACGACCCCTACTTCCATTATACTAGCTTAGTGTAAAAGAGAGTAGGAGAAATTTTATCTTTGGCCGGGTGCGGTGCACAACGACACATCCGCGCCCGCCCAACGGAACCAAGGGTATTCTCATTCTCATGTATCTATGTTGTATATATTACTTTCAATTTGAAAAAAAAATGAAAATGAAAAAAAATTGAAAAGAAAAAAAGAATATAAAAAAAAAGTGATGAAAAGAATCCCGCTGAGTTGAAAACCCGCAAGGGCGGGCGACTCGGGCAAAAATTGGGGGCTCGGATAGGTCGAAAACCCGAAAGGGCGGCCTATGCAAAAAAAGAGCTAGTTGAGCGGGTAAGATGGTGAGAAGAAAAAAGAAATGTGAGAAGCTAGGATGAAAACCCGAAAGGGCTCCTAGGCAAAATGAGAGATTAAGAGAGAATTATACACTTTGAAAACTCATTTGCCGGAGATGGTGTCATAAGGTTGAAAGCGTTTTCGGGTTGGTTTGGCTATTTCATCCTTGATTTTGTGAAGATTTATTTTGGCTTTCACATTCTTTTGGTTAATTGTTTGTTTTTGGGAGTAAGCATGGAATTTATCCCTTTTTGTCTTTGTTCCATGGCTTGCTATTTTAAGTTAGTTGTTGTAGTAGTAGGTCATCTTTTGAGGTTTGGGAGAGCTGATAGTTTAGTGTGTCGTAAGCTGGCATTTTGATTCTTGTTGGTGTTGTTGGTTAATCTTGTTGGTGTTGCTGGTTATTATTGTTGTCGCGTCTTTGTATATTTCAGGTGAGCTTGAATCTAAGTGTGGGGGAATCATCATCCCTTACGTTTAGGTTTTGAGCGGATGTTGTTAAGATGTGATGATGATGATGTAGTTGATGGGGAGTGTAGGTTGGTGTCGATAACTTGGGCGATGATTTAATTGGTATTTCTCATTTTTGAGTTTACTCGAGGTCGAGTAAAGTTCAAGTGTGGGGGTATTTGATACGCTCAAGTTATACGATGTTTTTGTGGTATTTTAGGTACACTTTGCTAGGGGATTTATTTGTAATTGTTAATGTTGCATGTAAATCGACCTCAGCGGAAGTTCGGAATTTTATATATTAATTATTGTTAAAGTTGTAAGTTCCGAGCTTTTGGAAGCATGAATGGTTCCACAACATCGTCTCACCAACCAAGCTCCGCCACAACCAAGCTCCAAGCAAGCCAGCACAAGCATCGCCCATGCGCGTGCCCAGCAGCACCCAGCCCAGCTCACCCATCGCAGCAAGCACTACCGCAAGCCTTGCGCGCGTCCAGCAGCATTCTCGCCCAGCGATCCCGCATCGCCAGCCCAGCGCGCGCTCGAGCCAAGCTGCCCAGCACAAGAGCTCGCACCTCGCGAGCATGGTCGCACCTCGCGACCTGCCTTGCTCGCACCTCGTGAGATCCCTCGCACTGTGCGACCTCTTGGCTTGGCCCAGTTCTTCAGCTCGTGTTGGAAGGCAGAGTACTCTTCGCACGGTGCGACCAGACTCGCACCTCGCGACCCCTAGGTCGGTCTAATTGTCGGCTGATTTTTGAGCTTTAGTATAAATACTAAACTTGATTTTTGGACCTAGGGGGGCAGCAGCCACAAGGAGAGGGAGTCTCCAAAACTCCACTCCTCTCTTGTTGTCTTCTCTTTTAGTTTTTATTTTCTAGTTTAGTTTTTGTAGATTTCAATTATGGGATTGGCTTATGCTATGCCGATTGTAGCTTGAACCGTTCTTGAACGAGATTAACATGGAGCTTCAAGCATTATTGTGAGATCTTTCCTCTCTATTTAGTTTCTTTGATTATGGTTTAATTTCTATGCTTGCTTTCTATGATTTTTGCATGATTATGCTAGGAATGTTACTAGTTTGATTGTGTAATTAATCTAATGCTAGATTTAAGAATAGAATCGGATTGTTTTATTCTTTTATCGATTTGTAGCAAACTAGGGAGTAACTCGATGTCGATCATCTTGGTTATTTCTTGGGGAAATTGAATCAACCGTTGAATGTTTATCGCTTGTATGACGTTAGCGTGTCCGTTGGTTCTCTGTGTTTATTCTTTCGCTATTGGATTGAACTTAGACACGATCGGACTAGGTTATCCTTTAGTTAGGGTTTTATAGTCACGCTGATCGTGCTATTCAACTAAGAATAAGGAGAATGCGAGATTAATTCTCAACAATAGATAATTATGGAAATAATCAGAGTGGAGGTTCAAGGATCGATAATGAATTGAAGTGGATGTTAATCGGATTCAAGATCTTCCCATAATTGATTTCTCATTTTGTTTATATGCTAGTTAGTTGTAGTTTAGTTATAATCTACTTGAAACCCCCCTTTGTTATTATTATTAGGTTTCTCGGCCCTTAGCTTAATCTAGGTTTTGAATCACACTAAGTATTAAACTCGTCCCTGTTTCCCTGTGGATACGACCCCTACTTCCATTATACTAGCTTAGTGTAAAAGAGAGTAGGAGAAATTTTATCTTTGACCGGATGCGGTGCACAACGACACATCCGCGCCCGCCCAATGATGGTGTCTTGGTTTTGAGGAAGATTGCCGGTTCAAAGAATCCGGCGGACATGCTCACTAAGGTTGTACCTAGTGAGAAATTGAGGTTGTGTTGAACCTCAATTGGTCTCCATTGCTAGATGGAGGAGAGTAAGCATATTTGGTGATAATGGGTATGGATGATGTATTTTTGGGTTTGTATATGGTCTACATATGGGGTTGCATTGGTGGTTTTGGAACTTGGTTGGCCCAAATCTCCAAGTGGGAGATTGTTGGGCTTGTGTGGAGTTTGTGCCAACAAATAAAGCGGAGCAAAGCCCAAAGCAACGACCCAACACACGCGAGCAAGCAAAGCCCAGCTCCCCCCCAAAACCCCAGTGCCGGGCGGGCGGCTTGGGCTCGGACGGGCCGGGTGGCCGGCGGGGGCCGGACCCGGCTCGGGCGGGCGGGCTTGAAGGTAAGATTCTGGCCTCGAAGGCGGAACGTAGCCATCTCGCCTGCACCGGGCGAGCTCGTCATTGGCCCGGGCGGGCGTGTGGGCCCGGGCGGGCTGGTCTTGGGCCCGGGCGGGCGGCTTGGCCCGAGCGAGCGTTTCTTCGAGCTCGCCCGGGCAACTCAGATCTGTCGGGATTTTTTGCGATTTCAAGCTTTAATCTCGACCCTTGATTTGTATTAACTCCCTAAAAGTATATAAACCCCCCTCTTTCATGTTTTAGGTTACTATTCACACAAAGAGAGATCAACCTAGGGTTTAGTGAAAGAGGAGAGAGAAAATGGCATTAAATCCTCCATTAATGCTTGTATTGTTCATCCATTTTCTTCATTAATCAAAGGTGCTTGGTTGGTGGGTTTTTTCTCCCGGTGCTCGGGTTTTCCCACGTTAATCGGTGTGCTTTTCATTGCTTTCTTATTTGTTCTTAGTTTCATTACTTTTCATTTGATTGTTGATTAGTGGTAATTACAAGTAATTAGTTGGTTTGCTTAATCTAATTCTCAACAATATATTGATATGTACACATGTGCTGCTCTTCACAACATCATATTTTGATAATGAAAAAGTAACTTAAAAAATAACTTGGTCTAATTTCATTTGAAATCAACTTATAATTCAAAACTTGTCATAACTTACTTTATTTTTGCCACAAAAAGGGAACTCGTCTTATTTAACTGTGTAATACTTTTTTTTTGTAGCTATATTCAGAATTTTCTTGAATCTGTATTTCAACTCATTTATGTCTAGAAGTCATTTTGTAAGATGAAGAAAGAAAAAACCCAATATAATAGTTTACGTCGATCATCTTGGAAAAGGGAGAGGATTGAAGGATGAAAACCAGGCAAGTCGTACGGAGCTATATTTATTTTGATTCGGCTGGTAGGCAGCAAAGAGGAATGATGAATTAAGGTAGTTGTTTTTGTAGGTAAGCACGTAAAGGAAGCTGAACTAAGGTACATATGTTTTCACATTCTTAAGCTTTAGATCTTTGGGAATGAACAAGGCTAGACTTACGTTGTAAGAATCTTTACCTCAAAATTTTGGGGTTCGAATCTTTACCTTTATCTACTTAGTGAATAAGCTATCCATTAAAAAAATTCCATCTTACAAAACCCTAAAATATTTTCTCTCTGCAACCGCCCCCAACACAAAGCCCTAACCGCCGCCCAAGCAGGCTCGCTGGAGGCCGGCTGAGCGCGCATCGCTCTACCGGTCGCCGGCGAGCCTTCCCCACCCTCTATCTGTTAATTAGTAGCGTCTTAGTCCCCCTTCCCCTATATCCCCCGCCCTTTCCCCCGTGTCGCACCGCCTCCCTGTACGCATCTACCGTCGTTGAGCGGCGCCCCCCTGGTGTTTCTCCTGTCGAGTCCCCCCTGGTGTTTCCCCCGTCGAGTCCCCGTTAGTCTCTAGTTCGTCGGTTTCCTCCCCCTCCCCCTGTTCCCCCGTCGCGTTTCCCCTCCTCCTCCCCCGTTCCCCGTCGCGTTTCCCCTCCCCCTCCCC
Source organism: Beta corolliflora (assembly GCA_947648045.1). Lineage (NCBI taxonomy): Eukaryota > Viridiplantae > Streptophyta > Magnoliopsida > Caryophyllales > Amaranthaceae > Beta > Beta corolliflora. Next base: position 73,439 of record CANSZD010004268.1, read on the forward strand.
GCTTTGTTGTCATAGTTTTTGTAACACCCCCAAATTTCTCTCTTTTTGAAGAACATATTTTAATATAAAACTCATTGAGAAACTTGAGAGTATTACCGCCACGTGATAACGTTAAAGACTTTAATACTAACTACTAACTGAACTTCAAACTAATGCAGCGGAATAACTAAAAAAACTTCTCTTTATTGATATAAACTTTATTGTACAACTATATAACAAGAAAAATAAAATAACAACTCCTTGACTAATTATGATTCCTCACTAGCTCCCCCATATGAAGTATGCATCATATCAACCTGTAAAATCTGCTCGCCAAAATAGGGTCATCACAGGGACAAAGCCATAAAACAAAACAAATAAAAGCGTGTCAGTAAAAATACTGAGTACATGTATATGCGGAATATTAAACACTTCATTTAATTAAACATTTGAAATATTTAATTTCGAAAAGCCTTCCTTGAATACTTGATAATTATATAACATAAAGTATTTAACTTTAATAAAAACTCCTTTTCCTTGCCTAGGTACCTTTCCTAAAGTGTGCACACCCCCCAAGTTTAGTATTCCTTACCGAGTCTATTACGAGGGGTTACTACCTTGTCCACATGACTTATACAAAAAGTACATGGGTAAATAATATAATGGCTACCGTTCTTGCTAATAAATAATAAGCCGTTGCCTGGGTAAATAATAATAGCTACCGTTCTTGTTAATAAATAACAAGTCGTTGCCTCTTTATAATTGTGATCATAAAAGATCATATATCTAATAAAAATCCTTCTGAAATAATCCTCCTTAAAAAAAATAGTACTACTTATAAATTTAGCCATATAAAGGCATAATCAATAACTTGTTCATAAAATAATTTTGAAAACTCTTAATAATAAACATAAAACCATTATAAAGTTGGTTTTGCTAATCAAATTGCTCATCAGTATTCTCATGCTAGTGTATGATATAAAACTTCATACAATTCTCATGCCAGTGTATGATATGAAACATTAAACAAAGTATGTGATAAGGCTTGTTAAAACTATAATACCGCTAATAACATCTATGCCAATATTACTTTCAAACATATTATAAAACATAGATATTCGACTATATGTAAAAAATCATGTTGTTCATATTAAACTCAAAAAATAACATGCACTTCAATCTAAATTATCTTTCTAAAAACATCATACTACGTTTGCATAACAATTATTAAAGATCTACACATACACGCACCTTAAAATTAATAACTACTAGGGAGAACAGAAAAGGTAGGCTAAGAGGAAGAGAGAGTTTAAACTTGAGAAAAGAGATGAATTCCACAAATTTGGTGCGAAGAATATGATGGGTGGAGACCCCTATTTATACTAGTTGGACAAGTAGAGTCGAAGTAGGATTAGGAAACTAAAAGATGGATTTAAGATAAAAGATAAACAAATCTTGCTAAGATCTAAAAATTTTTTACGATCATCCAACTAAAATTCGGAAAAGATATAAATTATCCCATAATACATAATTCTAGAAGCTAAAATAATTAAAAAGATAAACAAAAAGGAAAAGTAACCAAAAACTTTGCTAATAAGCATATCACTGGCGTGACTTTGCCGCCGAAAATTTTTTTTTTGTTTTTTTTTTTTTGGATTTCCTTTAAAACATTTTAAATTTTGTTTTAAACAAACTACTTGGATTTAAAGCTAGGCCCAAAATTCAATTTGGGCTAGAATTTGTTTTAAATACTCATAACCTTTTATAAAAGCCTATTTAAAAACCTTTTGAATAAATAATAAGCCTTTTTAGTAAATAAAACCTTTTTAATAACCAAAACTTTTCTAAAATATACAAATATTAACTACTAAAAAATACGGAGTATTACAGACTACCCCCCTTAAAAGAAGTTTCGTCCTCGAAACTTGAAGCAAGCAAACAAAAATAAAGCATGTAATTCACATATATCACACAATTTTATATCAAAGTAAGTTGGCTCATTTAATAACTCATAAAATAAGTCAAAATTAGGTTAAAAAAAATAGCATTTTAAGTTAAAGGCGCGAAACTCTATCGCATTCTACCCCCCTTAAAAGGAGTTACGCCCTCGTAACTCGCTAAGACTTAAAACTTGACTTAAAATCTTAGCTACCAATCTTTGTAATACAAAAATAAAAAATAAAAAAAAAGAATCATTGGTTGAAAAGGAATAACAAAATCACTAAAGAGATAATACTTTATAAAATATCTTTTGAGCTTTGAGAATTTAATCTCTTTTTCAAGGTATATATTAATAATAGAAGTATTTGCCTTTAATAATAGATCAACATAATAAAGAAAATATTTAAATAAGTCTAAAAGGGTATAGTTTATGACAAACTGAAAAGTTTATAAATTTGATTAGGAAAATTTTTCAAATTCTTGAAATAATAAATAATTACAAATTGATAATAAAGGCAGAAATAGCAGGAAAAAGACTTGAAGCAAATACTGATATATTATGAAAATGCTATAATATAGTCATAACAAATGAATTTTACAAAACCTTTCGCAAGCTTTTCTCGAAAATGCAATATTCAAACATGCCCCTTTAAAAAAAATACCTTTACTTTCTCTCAAAATTTAATCAGCTTCACATAACTCATGAAGGTCTCACAATAAATATCATCAAAAACAACCCTTGATCATACTATATTACAAATCAAATCAACTCATCATTTATAAGCAAAATTTGTTAGTATATATATACTAACACAACATATACTTGAAGAAAAATAAACTTCCTTACTTAGGTCCTCAAAACTAAAACTCCTCGAAATTCATCTTCAATTTTTTTTTCCCTTAAAGTACCATAATTAATACTCTCTCAAAATAGACAGTATTCAACTAGGACTTGAGATAGTAAATAAATAATCTTTTCCTAAAAATTCATACAATCTTCATTTCAATAAAATTAACTCCTTCACATAATATAAACTCAATGTTTAAGTCCATAATATAAAAATACGACTATTCTTTCGAAAATCAATTACCTTGAATGACTAGTTTCTTCCCTTTTCTCTTTTATTAAGCTCCAAATTTCTCCCAAAGGAATATATTTCTTCTATTATTAGAGTCACTTATTTATTTCAATAAGTGATATACCCAATCCTTATAACTCATTGTAACAACAATAATACACTACTATTCAATCAAGAGTTCAAGACTACTTCCAAAAATAATACTCCATTTGACACTCAATAATTCCCCAAAATCAACTTAAAATATATTTAGAGAATTCTATTATCTTACTTCACCTTTTAAAACAAAAATGATCTAAAGGAACCTGCTAAAGATTCAAATATGGTCTTACTTCATACTTTCTTTGCTTAACTATAATAACGATAAATCCTTTATAGATATTTGCTTTCAGCATAGAGTAACATTCCTTAATTAAATCAAACTTCAATATGGTATCTCATATACCTATAAGGTCCTCATAATATCCCTTATTTTGTCACCTTTTTAAGGTTATATCTATATCATAGCTAAAATAGTAAAATGGTTTTGACTATATCCATAAACAAAATATATAACTTATCTAAATCATGATAATTCACCCCAAACGAGTATAAATCATTGATCTCCTACTTGTACTTTCCACAAATCATAAATTTTCCCTTTCTTACTCATGTCACCAAATATTAAAGATCATCCAACTTCATAAAACTTCAAATGACTAATTTCACAATTCTTAGCATAACATAAGGAAATGTCTTCTTCATGTCTATATGAAAAAAAAACATAACTACTAAACTTCTTTCCTTCAAAGGACTGGACCAAAGCAGTATTCACCGTTAATGAATCTAAAACGACTAGGCTTATTTTGAAGTCATAGGTTCTTGTAACACTTATAAATCAACAAAATAAACATATAGATCACTTTGCATGAATTAGATCACATGCATACATGTCATATAAGACGTTAAATAACCAAATTCATCTCGTAGAAAATATCCGTGCAAAAAAAGTATGCCTTAAGAGATAGTAATATCACAACTTGCAGGTAGCTTCTTAATAATATGTCATGAAAGACAAAATAATAACTCAGTTCTTATAATAAACAATAAACTCTTTCTTTTGCTTATGAAAAATATAAAGATTTTCATATTAACTTGACAATAAGTCAAACCTCCTTGAAATATATTCAAAATAATCATATTTCTAATATAACAATAAATAACTAAATAATTCATCTAAAAATTTCAATACTTCAGAAAAAAAATTCAGCTTTATAATTCGAAAAAAAAATATAGATATATAAGTAAAATATGAATTACACGTTGACAAAATAGTTAAAATAAAAATAAATCTGAACTGTAATTTGAAATGAATCGAAAAAGATTCAGAATTTCTAAAAAAACAAATATTTTTTTTTTCAAATTTTCGAAAAATACGTCTATCATCTTATTCTACTTATGCACATAAAATGCTAAAACTTTTCTTGCCAAAATTATTTTTTTCAACCTTTTGTTTTTCCAAATATGTTTTATAATGAGTACTTGATTCATGACAAAGAATAGTCGGGCCAATGAATTTCCCAGGAAAGAGTTGGTTACACGCAACGTTGGTGAGAGCCCAAGTCTTTCCTTGCCAGAAACATTGCCAACCCAACTTATCCAAATCAATCGTTTTTCCTCAAATAATAAAATAGATTTTTACGCATATTTAATATAAATATGAAAAGAATGCGAAACTCTCTAACCTATATGCCCATCCTTAAGTCTACCCATTAATTTTAGATTCCAGTTTCATATCCCTAGGCTTTTAAACTGATACCACTTTGCCGCCGCAAATTTTTTTTTTGTTTTTTTTTTTTTGGATTTCCTTTAAAACATTTTAAATTTTGTTTTAAACAAACTACTTGGATTTAAAGCTAGGCCCAAAATTCAATTTGGGCTAGAATTTGTTTTAAATACTCATAACCTTTTATAAAAGCCTATTTAAAAACCTTTTGAATAAATAATAAGCCTTTTTAGTAAATAAAACCTTTTTAATAACCAAAACTTTTCTAAAAAATACAAATATTAACTACTAAAAAATACGGAGTATTACAGTTTTCCCCTCCCCGTCCCTGTAGTCGAGTAGATCCCCCCTTCCCCGTTGTCGAATCGCCCTCCAAGTCATCCTATAGCTTCACTGCGTGCCTGTGCGTCCTCCCTGCGTTATCTTAGTTAGTGCTTCGTGGTTTGTAGGTTTAGGTATCCCCTTCCCGATCCCCGATTCTCGTTTCAAGGTGGTTAAGTCTAAACCTCCCCTTCCCCGTCCCCCTGTTTAGGATCAAGTTTAGTCAAGTGTCCCCTGCCCCGTTCCCCGCTAGTGTTAGTTTGAGTCAGTTTAGTTAGTGTGCCAAGGAAGCATTTGTCGGGTTTGTGAAAGCTACGGTGCAGGTTTTGACGGTGTTGTTTGCCGGCGTAGTTCTATAAGTCGGGTGGTAGTTTATGTTTTCGTTATTTTCATGTTTGTTTCTTTCAGATTCGATGACCATTGCCTTTTTGAGAATGGTTGTGTTGGAGTGTTCGTGAGTGGTGATTGGTGGGCAGCTCAAGGCTCTTGGTTTCCTATGATTAAGGAAGATCTAGGCAACCTGGTAGGTAGAGCCAATAATCCTGGAGTTAGGCATGGGGTTTTTGCCACTTTAGGATTTCAGGTGTTGGTAAGATGAGAGGAGGCTCTCTCTTAAGATCTGTTGTGCGTCGGTCTTATGGGTTTGGGATTGTCAGTTTGGATCTTAGGATCCGTCAGTGGGGCGAAGTTCATTAATCTAACTCGCCCCAAATTCTCGTGATGACTTCAGGTGTCATCACACCTAAAAAACGCATCTTGTGGGAGGCACTCCAACTTGAATTGGGGAACGTCAAGACCTCCACGTCTTTCGAATTTCAGTCTAGTGTGACTGAACTCCGGATACCCTCGCAGCAGGGTCAGAAGTCACTAAAGAATGTGATTTCATTGTTCGTTGAATTAGGAGAATCCCAGGAGGATCATCAAGGACCTTGAGATTTCGCGTCTAGTGGACATTGGGATTTACTAGCAGTTGTACGACAATCTAGCTATGAATATCGTCAGAGTTGTGCATCTCAACAGATTTCCTCTCATATCCAACCTCACCCACCATCGCTCAAGACAAACTTCCTTCGGACTGGATACCTAATAGTTAGTGTTTTCTTTAAATCGTTTGTACGAGTTAATGTAGTTTTTGTTAGTGTCAGTTGTTTCTGTACTCCAGTTTTTAATTAATGCAAATTTTCTCGATGTCAAACAAAAAAAAAAGAATAAGCTATCCATTGGAGATCGATATTAATCATAAGCGGAATTCATCTTATAAATCTAAGTTTACTTTCTTTCATATAGATTATATCTAGTGGATAGTTTATGTATTGAGTAGGTATTTTGATGTAGATATATTGTTCTCCCAAGTGAGAGTGTTTAGGGGTAAATCCCTTGCTTTTTTCCTTAATCCCAAATATGCACTTGGTAAATATTGGACCGTTACATCATAAGGTTTGATGTTTCATTATGTGTGGCTTGTAATGGGCCTCTGGGTGGGAGCTTTGCACGAAAGTAGTCCAGATGATTTCTTCTTACCTATAAAAAAGAGTTCCGGTTTTATTATTTTTAGTATTAATATACAATGTACTATTATATACAATAGCTAATTTTATTATAAGAATATAAGATAAGGATTGTTATTATTATGACTTGCTCATTATTGTTCATCGTTTTCACTTTTTATATTTTTTAAGGAAAACCGGATATATAAAATCTGAAAAAAGTAGTTTCTAAGTTTTATTAATCAGTTTTGAAAATATGCATATTATAATAAGACATAAATTTGAGTAATTTAACTTTAAAATTATAATAAAATCTATATTGACTTAAGGGTGGCAATCAGGTTGGGTTGGGTCAAGTTCAGGTCGAACTGACTTCTATTTCGAGTCAATTACCCCTAACCCAACCCCGACCTGATTTTAATTTCAGGTCAAAAACCATAACCCGAACCCAACCTACCAGGTTTCAGGTTGACCTGAAATCGACCTAATATGGCCTGATTTATATTTTATAATAGCAATAATTGTACATTACAGAATTAAACATTGCAAATTCTAACTTCAAATGCCAATTAACCCAAAGATTCAAACTTCAAAGGCATAAATTAGTCACCAATTTCAAATTAAAAAATGACCTTGGCCCAATAAAAGTTCATAATTAGTAAATAAGTGACATAAGTTGTAAAAGTCGGGTTAATTTCAGGTTGACCCAACCCGAACCTAACCCAAATTGTAAATTAGGTTATTTCAGGTTATTTTCGGGTTCAAAAAGTCAACCTGAACCTAATCCGTTGAGGTTTCAGGTCGGGTTGAGTTGACCCATTTTTTATTTCAGGTTGAAAATCTCAACCCAAACTCGGAAATTTCGGGTTAGGTTCAGGTCTGATTATCAGGTTGGGTCAACTTTTGCTAGCTCATTCGTATTCCTCTATTCTTTTCACATTGCACCTCTTTTAGTAATTTAGTACTAGTCTTATATGCACACGATACGTGCGTTAATTTCAAAACTTGTTATTATATACTTCATCCGTATTATAGTTATGATTACTCTTAAAATGTGAATGATTAATAGTTAGATGAATTTAGATATATTAATTCGCTAATGTAAAAAACTAACAAAGGTTGTGAGTGATTTTTAATATTAATTTTTTGTAAATGAATTTAAATATATTAATTCTTACAATTTACTGAACATAGAACATTACACATACTCTTTTATGTTCAATAATGAACTGCATACCTGGTTAACAGTAAAGTATCCACAAATGTGAGAATGTCGTGAAGCTCCAATCTATGAAGGGAATTGATTTTTTTGGTTTGGAGTTTGTGTTTGTAATTGTGTTTGTGTTATGGAAAAATTATTTTGAGTTTGAATTTGAGTTGTCTATGTAATGAAAATATCGTGTATTTTTTTTTGTTATTGCCTGTGGTATTAATGTTTGGTAAGTTCTTGATCATGAAACTTTTTGGTTGAATCTTTTTTATTGGCAAGTTTATGTGATTGAGCTTTTATATGAGTTGAATGGGTTTAATAGAGATTTGATTGATTTTTTTTTGGCAAGTTTATGTATGGAAATTTGGAATCTAATATATTTATATCGTGGAGGGAAAATTAAGTAAATTCCGAGGGGGACATCATTGCTCCCCTTGGCTTATATAATAGAGATTCTATTACAATATTTCCTCTTTTGGTAACCAATTAAAAATAAAAATCAATCTAAAAAAATTAAAACATCCTAAATTTCTAAATTTAACTCTCACAAAAAAAAAATCTGTTGCAGACTTGCAGTGAACGACTGACGAAGAGAGAAGACTCACGCCTCACGCACGCAGCCACCGAGGCACCGAGCCAAGGCCCACGCGCTGCCCACCGCCCACTCCGGCACACCCGAAGACCACCAGCCGACCACCGCTATTCAGCCTATTCTCCCTCCGCTACGCGGCGTCAGGTATTAAAAGAATTTATTTTTTGTACATTATTAATTTCCTATACTGTATATTTAAAATCTTATTTGGTTGATATTAATTGTGAAATTTGTGTAATTGTGTGAATTTACGAATTTGTAATTGATCAACTTTGTTGTTAAGTTTTAAAATTGAAATAAGAGTATGAAATTAGGTGTTGGTTAATTTATCAAATTAATTATATGATGGTAACATGTGATTTATATGATGGTAATTGAAATGAAAGTATAATATTAGGTATTGTTAATTAATTTATATGATGATTTAGTTTCTCTATTAGTATTCTAGTGTATTTTTATGATGGTATTTTATTGGTTGATTTTCATATAGTTAGTTCAAATGTGTTTATGTCTGTTAAACAATGAAGACTCGTCCAATGCACTTGTGATTTTTATTCATTAGTTATGTAATTTTTTCTTAGTTTGGGATGTATGACAATGAATATTAAACAATTTTTTTTGCGTTGTAAATTTTTTAATATTGAATATCTTTTATCTTTGTTGTGCACCCCGAATTTGAAATCCTGGCTCCGCCACTGGACTTTTAAACACCGTGTTCGAGTCAGCTAACCCCTCCTTAAACCTTCCTTCATCACTCTCGTTTTGTGCACCTAATTCTCTCGCTTTCTCAAGAAAAACAGCAGAAATGTTCTTCTTGAGTCAATTAGAGCACAGATTGAGGTTACCACCACACTTGCTTGATCTCCCTTTAGAAGATTCTATCAAGGGTCAGCTTCAATCTATCTTCTTAGACAAGGTATAAGTATAACGCTTCTATTTCTTCTTCTTTTCCTTCTATCTTTTTCTCTCATAAATAATATATTCACTCCCTTTTTAATTGATTTTGAATTTATGATGGTCATCAAGGTGATTGCAAAATTGGGTCTTTGTGTATCAATTTATGATATTAAATCAATTAATGGCGGCTTTGTCTTGCCCGTTGAAGGTGCTCCCACTTACACGGTTCGTCTTTTTTTTTTTCTTTTATTTGTTCCAGCTTTCATTAATTACTGTGATGTTTGCATTTCATGTTGAGTAATTTGCGATAATTTGATGATTTTGTTGCTGTATAAGAAGAAATTGTTGTTGTTATTGTTAATCTCATCAATACCCAATTTTGGTAACTAAATTACTTGACCCCGATTGTCACAATTTGTGCTATAATGTAGTGGTTTTTTTTAAATATAATTATGATTTCATAGAATAAATTTCCCAGAAATAACATTTCTTTCGTTATTGTGAGTTTGTGACTATTACTTGTGTAATTATGTGATTATATCCTGGTGGAAGTCATTAGCTTTTAGTTTAAGGTAGTGAACTGGGGTCTCTCTGTATAATATGATGTTCCTCTGTCAATTGGTTGATGTGTTAAAGTTATCATGTGTCTGGTCAAATGTAGGGATCTGCTTCTCTCAAGTTCAAGCCTTTTCCCTCGAGTTTTTTTTCTCTTTCAATTATCTTGACTCTAATTTGATCCCTCTTTTGTACTTGGGATATGAGAAACAAAAAGATTTATCTCCGGTTACCTTTTCTGTCGATATGCTATGGACAAGTTACTAAGAGTGTGCTTGACGGTGTGATGTAAATGCACCTTTCTAATTCAAGTGTTAGGTTTGAGGTTGTGCTAGAGAGGTATTTAAAGACGTGGAATTCTATTTATGACAGGGTGCTTAATGTAGGTTGGGATCTGGAATGTGTAGAAATTGTTGATTTGGGATATGTACATAGGTAGTTCATGTAATGCATGAGAAAAATGTAGTTGCTTAGTGTAATGCATGAGAAAATTTCAGTTGCTTGGAATGTTATGATGACAATTGACAGGGTGCACAGAAGCACATGACTGCTAGTATGTCCTTAAGCTTTCAGCTTCGGAGTTTCTTATTGTCTTCTTGGTCATTCTCCAAAATTGGTTCATCCATACTATGTGTGTACCTTGTCTTTTTTCTTCCTTTTTAAGGGATAAGCTTTTTCTTACTTGTATTTTATTTTAATTTTTAGCACATTAGTTATTTGATAGGGTTGGGGGGGAGGGGGTTTGGTAGAACATTGTTCTTCCTCTTGACATAAGTACATGTGTTCCCTTTGTTCTCTTGTTAGCTGGAGAGGCTGTCTTCTTTTTGTCTACTCCCTTTTATCATCTCTTTCTTTCTTTCTTTCTTTCTTTCTTTCTAGAACTTAAATTAGTTCTTTGATCCACGTCTATAGAGGAATTGGTAGATGTAGAGCACTGCTCTTCCTCTTATCAGTAATAACTAATAAATGTGATCCCTTTGTTCTCTTGATAGCTGGAGAAGGCTGTCTCCTTTTCCTATTTCCTATTTCCTATTTCCTATTTCCTATTATCGTTTCTTTCTCTCATAGAACTTAGATTAGATCTTTGATCCGCGTCTATAAAAGTGACTGGATTCAATATTTTTTTATACAAAGGGTATATGAGTTGAACTTGCAATTTACAAAACTAAACAATTATATGATGGAAGAATAATGGTTTTGCATAGAATAGGTTCATTGGTAAGTATTTTAAACTGAAAAAAGCAAACCCATTCTAATTGAATCTTGTAATGTATGATGAGAAATAGTTTTTTTTAGATAACTATTCAGAATAATACCATACGCATCTGAAATTTGGCAAACCTTGGCTCCATGAAATCAATTTGGGTGGTGGTTTTTGTGGTTACTTGAAACTGCTTTCTTTGTCTCTGTCCAGTTCATTCCTTTAGTTAGCTGTCCATCTTAATTCTTAGCTTTTGTTCTGTCTATCTTGTTATCGTTGTTGTAAAATAAAGAAAATGTGCTTGTGTGCCCCAAAGATTTCTTACATGGACCAATATGGGTGAAAAGGAGTAGAAAGTTGCTTTTTACATAAACAACATTAGAGTTTATATATTGCCCCTTTTCTTTAACATTTGGCGATGTGGACACCTAAGGATGGTTCGTGACCTAGCTGCAACATGATAGTTGATCACTTGATCCTCACTTTTCATGATGGAAGGTGGATGTGGTGCCTGGATCTCGAATTTGTTGATCCACACTCTTTTATGCTGATATGTATTTGCCAACTTTTGGTCTAGTAGTAGTTGTGAAAATAAAGCAGTATTCAGATTAGATGTACACACAACAGGACTCCCTTCCCACACACACACACACACACACACACACGAAGAGCACTAGAGAGATGAAGGAACAGAGGAGAGAGCTTAATATAAAGCTGATATGTTTTCTCTTGATACCGCTTCCTGATCTCTCTGTTCTTTGAAGTACGTTTTTTTTAACCTATTATGGAAAGCTACTTGATTCTATTTGTAAAAATTAGTAATGTTATGTAATCTGCACCAGATTGCTATACCATTCTTTTGACTGTTTCTTGGTTTTACCTAGAGAAATGTTAGTATAACTCTTCTAATGATGCTAAAAAACTCTGACCTACTAATTGTTTGATTGGTATTGGGGTGAAATGGGTTCAAATTTAATTACACTCAGATGAAAATGAGTCTTCTTGTTTGAGCCCTTGATCTATGTTGCTTCTTGTGAATTTACGAAAGTTCCCCCCCCCTGCTGTAAGCTCATCTAATTCCTGTTTCTTTGTTTGAGACCAATAATGTTGTTATTGTTGTTGCTTTATTTATATTTATATTTTTTTTCTAAGATTCATGTACTAATATTAGCCATAATGAAGCACTAATATGTTGTTTTTTACTTCCTCGGACAATGCAACATTATTATGTACAGGTGGTTTTTCGTATGATCATGTTCCGGCCTTATGTTGGTGAAGTTATTGCGGCAAAACTTAAAGATTCAAACTCTAAGGGATTACAGTGTATGTATTGTTTGCTTGACTCTTCATTCTCTTACACGTGAGAGTATGGCACTACATCATTTAGTTTCTGCAGTCTTGCATCGTCATTTCCTTCTCTATATACTTGTATGTTAAATTTCTTTAAATGTAGAAGCATAAAGCGGAAAGTTCCCTTGCATCACACTTGGAATTTTTAGTTTAGAATTTAGATCTTTTTTTAATCACGTGCATGACTATTTTCTGTTTGTTGGGTCATCAATCTTGTTAATTAATAATCAATAGCTATTTATAATGATAGGGACACATAATTTCGCCAGGGGAGTGGGGAGGGGTAAAGGCTCAATGAAGGAAGATTGGAAGACTGCATTATTGTTAATATTTGATCGATTTGAGATTTTTTTGCGTGGAGCGCTGAGTATAATTTCCTAGAATCTTGTTTGAACAAGGTTTTGTGTTGCAAGTTCACTCTGAATTTGAAAATTTTGTTATAAAGTAGAGTAAAATAAGATGAAGGGTAAATAGCTCTTGACCTACTTATGCTATGAAGTAGCTCTTGACCACCTACTTATGCTATGAAGTAGCTCTTGACCCACTTATGCAATTAATTGGCTCTTGACCTAGCTAAAGATCCCTTATGGAGGAGGCGCAAGAGCTTTTTCTTACATAGAATCCCTAACTGAAGACCGAACCTTTTTTTTCTTCTGGAAGTGTGAGATCTGTATCGACTATTATTCAATCAGACTTTTGGGCTGCCAATTTTTCTTACTTTTCCTCACTTTCTTTCTATTCTCTTGTTTTGCTTTTGGGGCCTTTATTTTGTGGGCTGCTATTGAGTGAATAGCACAACTGCACAAGTATCTACCATGTCTTGTAATCTTTACCTGAATATTTACCCATCAATGACATCACCCGAAAATACCGTGGATTAGGTGACATGAAACTCATGTCAACTTTAAATTTCTCGATATTTCTGGCACTTAACACCTTATGTGCTTCCTTCCATGCATCATGATGCACCATGGAGAAACCTGTAGGTCTAGGATCAACAATGCTGGATGGATAGTAGTATTTACAATAGAATCAAACTTGCTTACACTTGGCAATTGGCTTATTGATACTATTTGAGAGCTGTCTTGCTGGCTACTTTTATACAATTTTTGTGCTTGCGATTGGGTCGAACCTTTTAGTTATATAATTTCTTAGTTGTATATCTTTTGTACCATGGACTAATTGTATCTTGATTGATGTTGTACCTATGTTAAACAGTGTCTCTTGGATTTTTTGACGATATATACGTACCTTTCTACGCTCTACCAGTTCCATCACATTCTGAGCCTGGTGATGATCCGTAAGATCTATTATCTACATTTGTCTCTGTTCACACTTCTAGTTCAAAGAAACTAATAAATCAGTCTTATGATCTTTTTCCCCATTAGTTACGTAACAATTTCTTTTTTCTGGGGAACTGCAGCAAGCAAGTGAAATGGGTGTGGAGGTTTAATGACGAAGACTATCCTATTGATGAAGAAAGTGAGGTAAGGAAGCCTTTCCTATATCCGTTGTTGTTCTTGTCACTATTATTGTCATTGGTAATAGGTTGGTTAGTTTGTTTTCTCATCTGCAGATACGGTTTCGAGTTACTCGTGTTGAGTATCCTCCAATTCCTTTAGAACAAGAGGAAGGTTCAAAGCCCTTTGCTCCAATGCTTGTTACTGTGAGTTCTCTCTCGTCTGACTTCATATAAGCATTATTCTTTTCACCTTACAAAAAAAAGTTCAGTTAAAATCAAATAAAGTAATATTTAACTTTAGTTTAGTTCAGCTATAAGAGCCAATAAGCGGTCTATCAAAGCTCTAATTCACAACTAAAAATCAGTTAAGAAAATTAGTTTCTGTAACCAAGAAAACTAAACTCAGATAAGGGTTTTTAGATGAAAGTAACAAAGCCATAGCGCTGTAATAGGTTTTTCCCTAGAAATGAGAAGCAAAGAAAAGGGAACAAAAAGATAATCTCAGTCAGAACATCTTATACTCCCGCCGTATTTTTTTTGTTCTCCCCTCTTTTACCTTTGTGGTCACAGTTTTCTAAATCTTATCATAAATAATCACCAATATATAAGGAAAAACATGGTCGTGTATGATCTTGCTAGATTCGTGCTGATGTGTACTTTTCATTATTTTTACTAATGTAATTAGAGATATTCGTACACAAAAGTTGTGCATTGGAGACCTCGCAAACAAAAGAGGAAAAAGAAAAACGAAAGGAGTAGTAATATAAGATCTATCTAGACACTTTATCACTCTTCGTTTTAGAGAAACTTTATTTGTATAAATTTTAGTCAGTTTGATAAGAGATAGGATGATGGTAATTCCACGTCTAGTTAAGACTTTAAGTTACATGAATTCCCCCCGCCAGACTATTGAGAAAAAAATGTAGCTAACTAATATTTAACCAAATAGCTTCTCTTTTCTTTTACTCCCTTGTTTGTATTGATGTTATGCATGTTCATTCTCTTTAAGTTGGCCAAACTGCTGTATAAGATATTATGCATTATTGTGCCAGAGATCACTTAACCCTTTGCGTTTTTTGTGTTAGGGATCACTTGACTCTGATGGTCTAGGTCCCATTGCATGGTGGGTATGATTAGCGGTGCTGGAGTTAGGAGCAGATATTCCATGGAGTGGGTAGGGGCGCGTTCTTGAAAATTTTGTTTAGCCATTAATTATAGAACTTTTATTGTCAAAAGTATACATATAAATTATAGCACAGTGGTTGAGTACATAGTTTGTTCTGAACAAGAGGCTTTAGGTTTAGATCTTAGTCCCTCCATCTTTTTTTGTCCAAAATCCGTCACTAATGGAAGTTGATGTGATTCTTGACGGCTATAATTCGTTGGTTGAAGCTGATCATGAGAAACAGGTCTCAACCATGTCGGCGAGTGCATGACGTCTCTCTTAACAATTAACATAGTAGAAATCCATGGCCAAGCTGCTCAACTTGGTTCCTGGTGCAATGCCTAACTTGGTTACTACTAGCTTTTTTTCTGGGGTCATGTAATGACAATCTATCTATCTTCCTTGTATTATACTCCTCTTTTACCAGGGAAGGAATCCTTTTATCGAGAGACATAACTTTGGATCAATTTTTTGCCACATCGGCTATTATTATTGTTCCGCTTTTTTAATCTACAACAATATAAGGTGCATCTTTTATTTTATTTAAAAGAAAAATGATGCAACCTCATATACTACATTTGGCCTTTATTTGCTAATGTACCATTTAAACTATTATATCTATAATCATCTATTATTAAATGTTATGTAAAGTTGATATTTTGAAAATATATATCATATCATCTATTAGTACCATTTTGAAAATAGTTAAATTTATTACGAAAAATTGCAAAAAAAAAAAATCAAAAACAGAATGTTATGCCACTCTTTGTAAAATGAAAAAGATCTATTTATCTATTGGGTTTTATTAATTAAGCGCTACTATCTTTTGCAAAAAAAAAACAAACAGGGAATAATGTTCGAAGGATTTTCATAGAACAATTGAAAAAAAATGAGAGTGGAAGATTATTTGCGTTTTTTGGCAATAAATAATGATATTTTATAAAATATTAAGGACTAATAAGTAATAGGTAGTAATTTCAATAAAAAAGAAAAAGCTTTTCTAAGCAGTTTTTCTCAAAATGTAACAAATAAGACATTGACAACCATTCATAATTTTTCTGTTTACCACAGGGTTTATGTAGTTTTTAGACATCTTTCTTTTTATACACTCTGTGTATCAGAGCTAGAAATATCCATCCCCAGTGTAACAAATTATACTTCATATCCATGCATAAATAATTACAAATTGAAACGTTTCAAAAACATCTCTATATTATAAAAAAAACGTATGGTATACTTGATAACTAGGAGTGGTTTTCGGCTTATGATCTACATGCATATGACTTATCTAAATTACATTAATATTTCGTATTGATTTTCATATTGTAATTATTAGGAGTATTAGAATTATGTGTTTGACATTGGATAACCACGATGCTTTCAATTTCATACTACTCTAGAATATAAGCGCTGGAGATTTAGGAAAACCCAGTTGGTGCATTGAATGAGCACGGACATGGCACGTGATTCAAGCCGTCTGTCTTGGGTTCCCCCTTAATTGCATTATTACACTCAAAAGAAAAAAATTGTGGTAAGGAATGAAGACGGAAAAAACTTTGTCTACCCACCGGGTAGACTACCCACCATTAATAAAGGCTTGTTGAGGGTTGTGGTAACGGAATCCAACTCAACATAATTATTAATTTTTTAATGTTCTATTAGTAGTGGGTTGTCTACCCAGTGGGTAGGTGTATGTGGCTACCTTCACTAAATTTTAGCTAAAACTTCCCCTCAAAAAAAAAAAAATTTAGCTAAAACATCCCCTTAAACAATCTTTTCTTACCATCATTTTTCCTGTTTTTCTTGGTTCGTACATGATTTCTTTTGGAAGGGTTGGACATGATTATAGTAGTATATTAGTAATAAAACAATAATTTTTTTGGAAAAAGAACTTCTACCCAGTTGGTAAATTACTCACTAGAGATAGACATAATGGTCAATTGAAGCTAACTAAGCAACAATAAGTAAGTTCTTAATAATCTATTCCTAGCTAGTCGTGGATTCCCACTTTAAAATGTAACAAATTCATATGAATGGTTCAACTTACATAATGTACATACTGACATTAGGGTCGTCCAAACAAACTCGGTCAAAACTAGCTGGTTAAGTAAATGAACAAGCTAAGTGCAAACAACAATTTTAAGCTCGTTTAGTAAATGAGTCACTTGAACACTTATATGTTCGATTCATAAATGTTTGCCAACAACTTAGTAAGTACTGGCATCTAATTTCTTTATATATAGAAAAATTCATCATGCTATGATTTCTTTTAGTTTTTAGAAGTAATTCATTAACTCTATAAACCTATTATACTTTGCTTATTATTTGCTGGTTGGTAATTTTAAAGTTGAAACTTGGACTTTTGGGTAGTTGGTCTATTTAATTTATTATGTGGATTGCTTAATTTTGAAATCTTAGCTACTCATGTTAGTTTATTAGAATGGTTGCTTCAATCTTTTTTAAAGATTGAACTTGTAAAGCTTGTTTATTACTGGCCAAACTCATTTACAACTAGTTTAAACTAAAAATGTAAGACGTTTGCAGGCCGATGTTGAACAAAAAAATTTAAGGCTCGTTCACACTTGAGCGCATACTTGAACACTTATAATTTTTTACCAAGCTTAATTAACTAGAATATGTGAATACTCGACTCCTTTGCACATTGACATCAAAATTCCAATATGAGATTTGTAGATGATTCTTTCATCCTTTGGACTTGGACTCTCTATTTCCAAAAAGGTTTTGTATTTAGGCTCCGTTTGGTAGGACGTAAAACATTTTCAGTGTAAAATGATTTTCATGGAAAACAATTTACAATGGTAGAGCGTTTCTCTCTCTAGCCTTCTTCTCTATTTCTTATAGTAGCCATGGCAAGGAAGTCTAAAGCCAAGAAAGCTGCTCAGGCGAGTGCTCAACCGATGATACCAGGGGGTCCTTCGTCCGATTCTCAGGCGAAACAATCTAAACCAGTAGATGAGGTAATTGGTGTTGAATCTCTTGAAATTGATGATGTGGTGGATACGATTCAGCAGGAAATTCTATCTCCGAGGTCGTCTCTTCGTGCGCTTCAGCAGCAGACGCTCCTCCAAAACAATTTCTCAGACTGGCTTGAATCGATTCAACGGTCTAAAAACCAGCAACATGCTGATAGAGTTGGAAGAGGTGATGTTAATCCTGTCCCTATTTTGTTCTCTCCACCTGAAGAAAGGACTAATAGTCTTGACAATTGCACTGATAACACTGAAAATATGATTAAAATTGATTTTGATGATGTTCAAACTGAAGTTGATTTCTGGAATTCTTCCATATACTGTTATATTGTTGGAGCTAATCCCCCAATTAATGTAATGGACGGATTTATAAGAAGAATTTGGAAAAATTATGGAGTTGATAAGGTGGCGATGCTGCTCACCCTGTGTTTTTTGATAGCAAACCGATGATTGTGAAACCTTGGGATCCTAGTGTAGACCTTATAAGGGAGGAAATTAGGACTCTGCCTATATGGATTCAGCTGCACTTGGAATTCAAGTATTGGGGTGAACAATGCATAAATAAGATTGCTAGCCAGTTAGGGAAGCCAATTAAGCTAGATCAGGCAACGCAGAAGAGGGACAGGTTGCAGTTTGCTAGAATGATGATTGAGGTGAAATTGGATCAGGAGTTTCCTGCGGAAATTTCTTTCTGTAATGCGAGTATAATAAGGTGGTAAGGGTGAAGGTTGAATATGATTGGAAGCCTACTCAATGTGCAACATGTAAGGGAATGGGTCATGGGGCCTTGGATTGCAGAAAGCCTGTTGCTAGGCAGGCATGGAGGCCTAAGGTGCCAGATAAGACAATGGAGACCCAAGAGAAGAATAATGACACTCAAGCTGGAAATGTGCAGGAATTTCAGCCTGTGCGTAACCCTGCTAGAAGAATAGTCTTGGTTTCTAGTCCTGCTGTGGTCCAGAACAACTTTCAAACACTGGAGAGTCCAGAGGTTGAGGTGATGATTGGTCAAGTCCAATGCTCCAATGGTGATGGGCGAAATGTAGGGGGTAGCCAACCTCCTCTAGAAAATGGATAAAATTGCCATTTGGAATGTTAGGGGTGTTAACAACCCACAAAAGCAAAAGGAAGTGAAAAATTTTCTTAGCTCTCAGAATGTGGGTCTTGTTAGCCTCCTAGAAACGAAGGTAAAGGCACTCAATATGGGGTGTCTTTATCAAGCTGTGTTTAATGGGTGGTGTTTCTCCTCTAATTCAAGTTATCATAAGGGGGGGAGAGTGGTTTTGGCTTGGAATCCAAAGAGTTTCTAGGTTAGTATATTGGCTGTAACTAGCCAAATGATTCACTGTGTGGTAGCTCCTGCCAGTGGAGCTAAATCTTTTTTCATTACCTTTTTATATGCTTTCAATGAGATACAAGGAAGAGATGTGTTATGGTCAGATCTGAAGAGTTTGGTGGGAGATTGTCATGGTCCCTGGATTGTAGCTGGTGACTTCAACAACATCGTGGATCCAGAGGAAAGGATTGGAGCTGCTGTGAGAATGCAGGAGCTAGTGCCCTTAAGAGATTGTATGCAATCATGTGGATTACAAGACATGAATAGCTCAGGCTGCTTTTATACTTGGAATAACAAGCAATTGGGGGAAAAAAGTTTTACGTAAGCTTGACGAGTCATGGTGAATGATGATTGGGTTGATGCTTACCCCTACGTCGCAACTCACTTCATGCCTGAAGGTCAATTTGACCATTGTCCTATGATAATAAATGTTTATCCTAACCTGCTCCAAGGTAAACATCCTTTCAGATACTTTAGAATGTGGAGTGAGGCCCCTAGTTTTATGTCAATCATAAGAACTTGCTGGAATGTTGGGGTTCAGGGTCACCCTATGTATAGGGTTGCGAGCAAATTAAAGATGATCAAGAAGGAGTTAAGAAGATTAAACGCTGAGGGTTTTTCATACATTGAATGCAGAGATACTCAGGCTGCTAAGGTGTTGAAAAAGTGTCAAATTGCTCTCCATGAAGACCCTAGTAATCTGGACCTGAGACAAAAGGAATGTGAAGCAGCAGCTAATTATAAGCAAGTTCATGCAGCTTATATCTCTTTTCTGGCACAGAAGGCAAAGATGAAATGGAGTATTAAAGGGGATGAGAACTCTGTTGTGCTCCATAAATCTATAAAAGCCAGAAGACTGCGCAATACTGTTTACGCCATTCATGACAAAGATGGTAATTGGAAAGAGAACACTCAAGAGGTAAATGAAGCATTTCTCAACTACTATAAAATGTTACTAGGTACTCAATTGAATGACAGAAGGAATGTGTATGAATCTATTGTTAATTTGGGGCTTGTCTTGAATAATACTCATATAACTAGTCTCTTGAGACCATACACATCAGATGAGGTCAAGGAGGCTATAATGGCTATTCCAGGAGAGAAATCTCCTGGACCTGACGATTTTGGGGCTTATTTTTTCAAGGATACATGGGATGTAATTGGTGATGACATAGTGAATGCTGTTTTGGATTTCTTTAACTCTGGCAGATTGTTAAAGGAAATTAATACAACAACTTTGACTCTCATTCCTAAAACAGCCTGCCCTAGTTCAAGTGATGAGTTCGAGACCTATCACTGTTGTAACACTTTGTATAAGTGTATTTCAAAGGTCCTATGTAATAGACTTAAATTGATCCTTCCTGACATTATAGCAGACAATCAAGGGGCCTTTGTACAGGAAAGATTTATTGTTCACAATATTATGGTCTGTCAAGATTTGGTTAGACATTATAACAGGAAGGGTGTCAAACCTAGCTGTATAATGAAACTAGATATGAGGAAGGCTTATGATACCATTGAATGGGGGTTTTTGAAAGAAATGTTGATGGCTCTAAAGTTTCCTAATGAGTTTATTGAGTTGGTTATGATGTGTGTTACTACTCCTAAGTTCACAATCATGATTAATGGCTCAATGAATGGCTTTTTGATGCAAAGAGAGGGTTGAGACAGGGTGATCCCATCTCTCCTCTCTTATTTGTAATTTGTATGGAGTACTTGTCAGATTGATGATAAAAGTGATGGAAAATCCTCTTTTTGATTTCCATCCAAGATGCAGAGTTCCAAAGCTTAACCATATGGCTTTTGCGGATGATGTGATTCTATCTTTGTAAAGGCACGTTTCCTGCTATTTATGTGATGCTTTGCGGGGGTTCAAATTGTTCTCGGATACTTCGGGCTCCAAGTGAATGAAGATAAGTCGATTTCTACACACAGCAGAGTGGATCCCGAGGTTATTCGGAGAGTTAAGAATGCAACGGGTTTTAAGCACGGTAAACTTCCCTTGGGATACTTGGGAGTCCCCTGTGTGTGCAAAGAAAATTTCTCTGGTGAATGTGAAAGTACGAGTTGAGAAGATGTGTATGAGAATTAAGATTTGGAGCAACGGGAATTTATCATATCTTTGCTAGGCTCCAGCTTATAAACTCTGTTCTTTTGAGCCTCCATGTATATTGGGCTCGAGGTTTTTGTCATTCCTAAGACCATTCTAAAGCAAGTTGAGAAGGTTTGTCGAGCTTATTTGTGGAGTGGTTGTTATTATAGTCGAAAGGTAATGTGGTAGGATACTCTCGTACTCCAAAACAAGTAGGAGGTTTGGGTGTGAGAAATATCAAAATTTGGAACAAAGCAGCTTTAACAAAATATATCTGGGCAATTGCTACTAAACAGGACAGCTTATGGATAAAATGGGCCCACAGTGTGTACATCAAAGATGATGAATGGTGGGGGTATGTTCCTCCATCTGATAGCAGCTGGTACTGGAAACAGTTATGCAAGATAAAGGAAGAGATTAAGAACTTTATTTCGAGAGAGGAGTTCCTTGCTATTCCTGTCTATAGTGTGAAGAAAATGTATAATTTGATGACTGGAGAATATGTGAAGGTTTATTGGGACACTTTTATTTGGAATAGGCTGTCAATTCCTAAGCATAGATTTATATGCTGGTTAGTCATGCATGGGAGGCTGAAAACTACAGATAGGCTTCTGCAAATGGGGCTAACTGATTCCAGTAGATACATGTTGTGCTATGCAGGCAATGAATCAAATGATCATCTCTTTTTTCAGTGTCAATATGCAACCTGTTGTTTAAAGTTTATGTTGCAGTGGTTGCAATTTCAGACAAATCAGTTGCAATATCAGAGGCTATTGAGAGCTGTTAACAGATCTAGCAAGAGTCAGTTTCAAAAGAAAGTCATTTGTGCTTGCCTGAATGCTGTGGTGTATACAGTATGGTGGACTAGAAACGAAGCTTGGTGGAATGGTACCTATCGGATGACGAGATAAAATTGTTAACGGCTCAAAGTTCAGATGATTATGAGGCTCAAAGGGGTTAAACCTCATAAAATTTCAGTGAGAGATAGTAATTGGTTTGATCAATTGATAGCAAGATGATGTATAGTTTGTGTTGTTTTTAGGGTCGTTGGGTTCTAGGGGAGTCCAACCTAGTTGGTTTGCCCTTTCCTTTCGATTCTTTAGGTTGTAAATTCTTTTGGTGATATTATACTTCTATTACTTAGCAAAAAAAAAAAAATTACAATGGTAAGCACAATTTCAAAATTAGTTTTCCGTTGTTTGGTTCCATGTAAGAAAAATGATGAAATGAAAGGGAAAGTAAGGAGGTAGTGAGAGGAGTGTACAAGATAGATAAGGAAAACAGTTTTCCCTTCATTTTGAAGGGAAAATGATTTTCCATCATTGGGAGAGTAATTTTACTCCAAGGGAAAATAATTTTACACTCCTTTGCCAACCAAACAATGTAAAATTGAAAATAGAGGAAAATAGTTTTCCACGAAAACGTTTTACGCCCTACCAAACGGAGCCTTAGTAGGTCATAATTTTCCAAAAACGAAAAGGTAAAAAACTCACATATACATTGAGTCAATTTTTATAAGGAAACTGAGTTATAAGATCATGACTATATATACTTCATTAGTTTAATTCTTACATCTCACTGTAGTCTTTGTTTAAATAGTTAGTTAATGGTACCATTAAGATCTAAGGTTTATTGGTCTTTATGAAGACATCTAATCTAGGTGTTATAAAATTTTCATTCCATCACTCCCCTTTTGAAGGCAAGCTAAGTACAGAAAACCATGTTTTGACAAAGGATATTGTGAACATAATTAGAAGAAAAGGTCTTAAATTCAATTGCCATTCACACAACACATTTCTAAGACATGGTTGGTTTATTAAAATTCACTCCTAATTATTTTGGTGTATAGATTTTCGTGCAAATTCATGTAACTATGTAAGAGCACATGGTTCAGCCTCATATTAAGGCTATTTCGACAGCTATGGGTTGAATTCCTTACAATTCGTACCTAATAAAAGTCAAAATTGTTACATGCATGATGCATCCAAGAAATCTGAAAATGTTGTTCTTGTTGAGTTGTTGGCAAGGGTGTCAAAATCGTGATTCTACTTTAAATCGGAAGGGTCTCTCATAATCGGATCGTAAAATCAAATCGTAAAATCGTAAGATTCTACGAATTTTGCGGGAATAAGATTCTATGATAAAGTATGTAAATTGTTTACCTATTTTTCCAATGGCAACACTAAAAATTCAATTTTAGCCATAATGATAATCATATGAGATGAGAAATTATGTCATCAACGGAATAGAAGAGGTATAGAAAATAAATATTTCTATAACTCAAAAGCAAATGAAATGATTCAATAAACATATTGCACCAATAAGAATCGAAGAAGATAGAAAATATGTGCGTGCGTGCGAGATGTGAGGGTGAAAATGTGGCAGCTAAGGCTTGAAAAAAAAATGAGATCTTATAGGACTGGTCCATTTATTTTAATATCCATCAATAGACTTCAATAGAAAGGGTAAATGCAGAATCGTTAAAATCGGTAATAAATCGCGATTTTACTGATTCTACCGATTTTGTACGATTTTATATCTGATTTTCTTCAATTGCGATTCTATGAACGATTCAAATCGTTTAGCTCAAGTTAGATCGTAGAATCGTGCGATTTTACGATTTAAATCGCGATTTTGATAACCTTGGTTGTTGGCGTGTGCGTGTTACTCCTATAACTTATAAGCATGCATATGCGAGTCAACCGTGTTTGGCCTTACACGAAGTGACGTTGCAATGTTGCATGCCAGCGTAGGAACAAATTTCTACTTCGTTGTACTATATACGGTCATACGGATGTACAAAGTGCAAAGTTGGAGGGGACAATAGTAACATTGTGAAACGAGTTTATCGTAAGAAAGAATAAATTTGCCCTGATCTCGCAACTCAAGCATGAAGTGAAAGACTAATCTTTGTAATAGAGTCTTGCTTTAGTTCTTTTTCTAGAGTCTGGTCTTGATCTGTATGGGTTATTTCAATGGCTTTATGTTGAAGTGGTGATGTACTTGTTAGTTCCCCTTTGGGCTTCGGAAGGCCTTTTTTTTTTTTTTTTTTTTTTTTTTTTTGTTCGGGAAAGATAATTGGTCCAAAGACCAACCCGCTAGGCTACTACTTGCGCACACCAAATTCATTGGCTGGGTAGTGGGGATTTATACCCACAAGCAAACATTTTTTAATACAAACTCCCCAAATTGGGGAGTGATGAGAGTCGAACACCCGACCTCGCGGTTGGGAGGTGAGAGCACCAACCATTGGGCTCCCACGAGGACCTCTATTAGAAAGTACGCAACCCCTGCACGATTCAGGAATATAAATTCACTCAATTGCCAAAAAGAAAATATAATCTTATGATTCACTTCTCGGAACCAAATATATTTAATGGCAATATAACTTCGAAAAGCTTAAAACTAAGGACTTGGACATCATTGTCACAATTGCAATATTTCATATAAGGTTACATGCAATTCTTTGTTATGAAATAGGCGTTGATTGTGTTCAATTTGTGCGCAACTATAGTTAACAATAATATGTTAGAGAGAAAGAAATAAAGAAGATGATTAAAAAAACACAAGGATTTACGTGGGAATCAAGAGCTTTTTAACTTTAATAATGGTGAAAAACAAAGAGGATTACAAAGAGTGTTACAAAAGGTTTAATAATTATTAATCCAAAGGTGTCCTTTTATGTGACATATAGAACCCTAAAATCCAAAAAACCCTTCGGATAATCTCAGCCATAACTGTCATACTAAGTTGGAAAATATCAAGAAAATGAAGTTTTACCAAAATAAATGGAACCAAAAACTGCCGATCCGGCTCCCTTGAGAGGCACTTTTCAATTTTCATGCACGCTTGGGTAAATCTCCAAAATTTGATGTTGTAGCTTCCTCAACTTATCGCCCGTCCGGACACGTATTTAAAACCCAAAAGCTAATTTCTCTTAGGATTTAAAGCATAAATAACATTCTTCATACAATAACTTAGAACATCGCCTAGGCTCATAAACTAGTTGTATGAAAAAATTCATAAAAAAGAAAAACTGTGATGTACGTATGACAATAAGTTCACGTTGTCTGTTGTGTTCAACTTATTTTGTCTTATCTTATCTTATTTGATCTGATCTTATCTGATCTGATCTTATCTTATCTTATCTTATCTGATCTTATCTTATCTTATCTTATCTTATCTGATCTTATCTTATCTTATCTTATCTTATCTGATCTGATCTTATCTTATCTGATCTGATCTGATCTTATCTGATCTGATCTTATCTTATCTTATCTTATTTTTTTCTGAAATGAGTGAAGATAAGTTGAACAGAACATCTTATTTATCTTATCTTATCTGATCTTATCTGATCTTATCTTATAAAATCTTAAATAAGTTAAAATAAGTTGAACAGAACAGCGCCTAATCCCAAGAAGATACAAATGCGAAACCTAATGCCTGACCCAACAGTTTGCTTGAAATATTTGTTCATTTGCTTGAATTTGAAGATTATGACATGAAAAACATTCATCATTAGTTGAAAAAGTTATGCACATTCTTATGGTATCAATCCATGGCTCTTTGACATAAATCCTTATTTTTTGTTGAACTACTCTTCAAGTATAAGGCTTTGAGTTGCACTTGTCATGTTCAAGCAATCTACATGTGCCCCAAAAAAACCTTCTTATTATTTGTTGTCATTGTTCAGTTGTTTGTATTCTAATCAGTGCGTTACAGATGTTCAATAGCATACAAAACTAATATCTCCTTAGATGTCATTCATTATTGCAAGTTTGCAACTCTTGAACATTTTCCATAACCAACTGCCTTTGATTTTAGTCTTTAGATGTAAAAAAAATGGAAGTGATTTCGATATAAAAAATCAGACAAATACATATAATAGTATAATTTTCCGACGTTTTTTATATACAGTATATATATTATGAAAATTTGACGACAGATAACAGGACCGTATATTGATATTGTAACATTTTATCTGTTATCAGCTTTATTTCTATATTTATCTTGAAATTGTCACATTTGTGTCCATAAGTAAATAAAATTATTAATGTCGAAAAATATGTCTTGAAGATCGTAAGAGAGGAAAGGGGTAAAGTATTACAAGACAAGCGAAATATTTTTCTTCTTCCAAATGATTAAGCTAATTATCCCTTTATTTCCCTTGTGCTGGACTCTTTGTGCATGAGTAAATGGAGTACATTACGTAAAGAAGTACGTCTTTCATCACATAAAATAAGCGAAGACATGAGTTGTTTCTGACATTTTCATTTCTCCATAAAAACCGTACCACTAATCCAAATCAAAGAGTGAAAGAGGTCTACTCTTGAAAGCAAAATTTAAATCACTTTAAATTTGTTCAATTCATCAAAATCCCTTTCATACTATACTTATATATATAACCCAACCATCTCTCCTAGAGATCTGAGTCCCTCGTATTGCTCTCTTCACCAAAACCGTTAAAAAAAATCTATACCCACCGATACAAGAAAAGGCAATGCAAATGGCATCATCACTAAACCTTGTAATTTTCTCCTTAATCCTTTTTACTTCTATAGCTTGTACCTTGTCCGAGTCCCAAGAGTATGAGGATGCTCCTCCCGACGATATAAGCAAATGGTGTGACGGTGTTCCGTACCCAAAGGCATGCAAATACTTCATGGCTCGAACACCAGGTGTGTTCGAGCCAAAGGAAAAAGCCGATTTTAGAAGGATGCTAGTCGAAGTGGCCTTGGACCGCGCCATGGCAGCCCAAGGCCACTTATGGATGTGGGGACAAAAGTGTGAAACACATAGTGAGAGGGCTGCATGGGCCGATTGCATTAGGCTCTATAGTCACTCTATAATCCAACTTAACTACACCCTCTATGGTTTGACTAGTAACTCAAGTTTCACTGACTTTGATGCTCAAACTTGGCTTAGCTCTTCCCTAACAAACCTTGACACCTGTATGAGTGGGTCCAAAGACATGAATGTCACATCATTCATCTGGCCCCACGTTGCATACAACGTGTCTGACCTAATATCCAATGGTTTAGCCGTTAATGAGGGCTTAATTGAAGAATTTATCAACTCTACTAGTAGTGGTAATACAACCAAGTACCCTACTTGGGTGAGCCGTGATGAAAGGAGGTTATTGCAAGTTTCTCGAAAATTGGCGGCCTCAAGGGCGGCGTTCGTGGTGGCTAAGGATGGTTCTACCCCTTATAGAACGGTTCAATCCGCCATTGACGCCGCGGCTAGGAGCCGTATTAGGGGGAGGAAAGTGATACATGTTAGAAGAGGGGTTTATAGGGAGAATATCTATGTTGGTCCATACAACAATGATATTATGTTGGTTGGTGATGGAATGAGGTATACTATTGTTACTAGTAGCAGGAGTGCTCGATCTGGTTATACCACCTATAGCTCTGCCACCGCAGGTATATTATTCATCACAAATTCTTCCCCTTTTAAGCTACATTACTTGCATTATAGTACATCAATATATATGATTGGTAGTATATTAGCTATATGTCTTCTTGCTTTTGGTAGTATATTAGCTATGTCTTCTTGCTTCTCATTGATTAATACTACATTACAAGAATTTAGATGAAATCTGAACATACTTCATCTGTTTCGCAATACTTTACTATTTACTTTTTCAAAGTTAAATTTCACCATCTTTAACCATATTATTTCACTATTGTTATATAAGGAAAAGTATTTTTTTTATAAGATATCGATACATTATTTGAATGTGTATTTACAAGTTATTCATTTATTATAATATTTATCAAAATTTACTTCAAAGATATTAATTATAATCTTTACTAATACATGGATTAAAGATCTTGGGTTAGACCCCTTGTATAAGTTAGTAGTATGGAGTACTTATTTTCATTTCAATTCCTAACGAGCTTATCTTTTGTCCAATCACAATGTCAAGATGTCATAGGTTTCAATCCTTATTAGCGTTCGAGGGAGAAGATTCTATCTTCTCGCAAGATCCTATTTCAAATCTGTTTCATTATGATAAATTAGCATGTTTTAATGTCCTTTGAACAGAACTATATGTCTAAACTTTACTTTAAACAAAATGTAAATAGTGTGATTGCTGTTCAGTAAAGTTTTTTCCCCAAGGAAATATACAACAAAATATAGTAGCTAGTTTTCTTCCAAAATCGAACTCTAACTAATCTAAAGAGATACGATAAGATATACGTAATGGTTGAAGTATTCGTGGACTTAAGTAAGACAACCAAGACAACTTACTTTTTTTTTTTTGTTTGAATGAGAATAGTCGAATTGGGAAAATTATCATTAATAAAATGTCATGCAGTATTTACAACAATAATAACCCTTACAAACTTACTTTCAGTAAAGTGTTTAGAATTAAGATGTTAGTAGTTTTACAAATTTGTAATGGTTATTGTTTATTAAAATTTTAAGGAAGACCAAATTAGTATCTAATCTAAATTTAATAAAAAGCCAATCATGCCCATATAAGAATCATCGGCATGTTTAACAACTCTTGATGATTTTAATCATGGAAAAGAGTCAGAATGGAAGATCTAGATCTTATTTTTCTTACACTACTACTACTTTTATATTGTTTGGTATTTAATGCAGCATCAATCATTGACCCAACTTTCAGTGACTTGAAGCAACATATTGCTAAGTCTGACTTTTGATATGTGTACTTAATTACACTTCCTAATCATTCCCATTTGATTATTTCTAAAGTCAGTACTTCCTTGACCCATTAGGTACGGTGGCCCTTGTGCCAAGCAACAATTCATGTTAACATTTAAGTGTTCATGTTACTACATTTTCTCTGTTTCATCTTGTCCCATATTATATGATAAGCTGAAAAACAGCATCTTAAGTACTAATCATAATAGACGAAGTGGACAATTTTACCCGTAGTTAAGTTATTCTTTTATTTTAGTTGATATCAATCAACTAATCTAACATTTCTTATTTATATAGTCTATCGATGCCTCTAGTATAATAGTCTTATCATTCTACATATCAATGCCCTATCACTTATCAAATCTAAATGTAAATAAAAATTTTAGTTGCAGATCTTTCAAATGCAGAGTTTGAGACATCTTAAACTGGAACCAACTATTACATACAATGATGACAAAAAATATACTTCCTCTGTTATGAAATAAGTGAAACACTTCTCTCATTTATGTGACGGCTTTTTAAAGAAGTGTTTCACTCATTTTAGAACGGAGGAACTTCAATTATTACTAATAATCGATCTAGAAAAAAGATCAGAAATTCCTTATATTTATCGTTTTTCCCCTTTCGTTGCAGGTATTGATGGGCTTCGATTCATGGCCCGTGACATAACCTTTCAGAATTCGGCTGGGGCACAGATGGGCCAGGCCGTGGCACTTCGTTCAAGCTCGGATCTCTCAGTTTTCTATCGATGTGCATTTCTCGGATACCAAGACACCCTCTTTGTGCACTCACAAAGACAATTTTACAAATTGTGCTACATTTTTGGCACTATAGACATTATTTTTGGTAACGCGGCTGTTGTGTTCCAAAATTGCATGATCTATGCAAGGTTACCCGTTTTTGGCCAAGCTAATGTCATCACGGCCCAAGGTCGGGTTGACCCGAACCAAAACACCGGGATCGTGATGCATGGTTGCCGGATTATGGCCGATCACGACCTCTCAAGGAAAATCCGATCTGTTCAAACTTACTTGGGCCGGCCGTGGCAACAATATTCTCGGACCATTATCATGAGATCATATATGGGTCCATTGGTGAACTCTGCGGGCTGGATGCCCTGGAAGAGTAGTGGGTTTTTAAGCACCTTATACTATGCAGAGTATGGAAATTTCGGGCCTGGAGCAAGACTTCACAGACGTGTCAGGTGGCCCGGCTACCATATTATCACAAGGCCCAACGCAGTATCACAATTCAGCGTTGAACGCTTCATCGCGGGCCGGAAATGGCTGCCAGAAACTGGTGTTCCATTCAGTCCCGGTGTTTAAATCAGTAATTAGCAAATTAAATTATTTTGGATGGTGATTAATTTCTTATTGATCATATTATTAGTGGTGAAACTACTACCCAGGGATAATTTTTATTCCCTTTGTTGTTTGGGTAATTATTTAAGATTGATCAGGTAGTTATTTTCAATTTATTTTCTGGAACATGTTGATTTATACATATTAATTTCATGTAAAAACGAGGGGTTGGAGGAGAGATATTTAGGGTAACATTTCATTTCCCTTCTCATTTCTTCAGTATTTGTAATTCAATGTTAAGCATGATGAGTATTGGTTCATGGTTAATGGTTTTATTAATATCAACTTCTTGTACATATTTTCCTTTACAAAAAAGGAAGAAGCTTCTTGCACATTTTAATCCACAAACACATGGCAATATATGGACCTCACGTAGTCTCTCTCTCTCTCTCTTACTTCTTTATCCTGGTCAGTAGCAAATCCCTCTAATACAAATCAAGCAGCATCTTACATGATTACATTTTTCTCCCTTGTATACACTCTGAAATAAGGTCAAAGAACAAAAAGATACGCTAAGATTAATTTCTTAATTTTTTATCCATCTTTCCTGTAATACAATTATACAAGCACCTACGTAGAGATTACCTACAACACTAGACCGCTCTGTCATAATGCCCCAGCTAAACGAATAAGATTTCTTTGAGCAAATGAATGGTTCATTTCCTAAATCAATAATTAGGGATGCATGAACAAGAAGTGTACGATAAGATATTGAAATTAAGTTTATTTTGATTTGTTAGGTGTCATAATCTCAAGCATGAAACCTAATACGTCCAAAACCCCCCATACTAATAATCTAATACTACTAGTAGTTCATACTGTAAGGTAAAAGAAAAGGCAAGAGTTATTAGTTCATAAAACTGTTTTGTGCATCAGAGAGTGGATGTCTAACATGAAACCATGCCAGCTGAGAAACAAGTTATTGAGTTTTGGGCATGAGTAACCATCTAAAACAATGTCAGCATAAGAGTGAATGTCTAAGCCATCTTGATCCTATTAAGAATATGCCAATAAATTATCTTCCAACCTAGAAGAAACAAAGGATATAACTCTAGTAATTCTAGCACAGTGAAAACGTACATTCTAAGGAACTCCATAAGCCAAAAACCATATGCCAAAATTAATCATCAAAAAGAACATTATATGTGTTTAAGACTTACTTTCAACAGAAAGGCAACCTTAAAAGAATTTTGACAATGCATTAGCGAAATCAGGCGCGACGAATTGATAGAGAAACAGCTGCACGAGTGCTAACCACTAAACCACATGCTCTTTGTAATTTGTTGATGATGTCGAGCCAGAGCATGTCCAACCTAACAAAAATATATCAGCATAAAACACGACAGTTATCATGTAAGGTAACATTTCATCACGAATGTTCATATGATCCCTTGAAAACATTTTTTTATTTGCAGTGTTCACATACACTAATGTCAGCTGAGATTGCATAATTGCAAAGCAAAAGCTATTATATACCTCAAGCCCAATTGTAGCCAATTGAGCATTTGAATCGAAATGCTTGAGCAACCCAGTGAAAACAACCATCTTCCCACATGGTAAACAAACGGCATTAACAACTGAACTGATTCAGTGACAACCAGAACTTCCCAATTCATCTCTTCTATATGGTTAGTAGTTGTCTTAGCCCCTTGCTTCTTTCTAGTATATTCAACTCACTTATCAGTTATCATCAACCTCCTTATCCCAATCCTCAGGCACTTGGTTAAAGCCTTCCAAATTTCAGGCCCTTTGAGCTCGTGATGGTTAATGATTTCGGTGGCATAGCCTGGACTACTCCATGCTCATTCATGGCTAAACCTTCTATCCTACTCGCACTCGCAGAAAAGATTGTCACCAAACTTCACGTAAACATATCAACTCATTGCTTTTACATAACTTTGACATTCTTCAACCTTAATCATATATCTGAAACTCAAAATGTCAACTACAGAAGAGATTCTAATAATGAATCAGTGGTGGAAATTAACACAAGGATTTACACGGTTGCCACAGGGTAATCACTAATCAGCGGAAGAGCCTCGAAACTGATCTCTTAGGTACTTTGCCTTCAAGCTTCAGCCTTCTATACGATTCTCTTATGTGGCATGGTCTGATAGGTCCAGAATCCTTTCTTTCGGCCATAACTAATTTGGCTGCAAAAATGTAAATACCAATTAATAAGCAGCAATTATGAAACAATACATCATGAATAAAAATTGATCAATCAACTTACTGATTGATATATAACTACAGGAAAAAGTGATACTAACTTCTCCCATTTTGAAATATTTAGAAGAATTTTTTCTCTTCATCATTTCTCAAGAGTTGGGCCCCAACTCCCAACCCACCACCTTTTTTCTCTGTACTTTTTTCACTCTTCTTAATATAAGCGCCATTTGCCAATGTATACATATATATGAGACGGAAGGAGAACATATCTCTAGGACTCGCCAAATCCAAATTGCAATTATCATGTTTAGCAAATCAGAATGCATACCTGTCTCAATAAGCTCCCCCACAAACATTTTTGCGATTCCCGACACCACAATTGTCATAGGAATAGATATCTTCTGACTGCCTGTAAGGCTTACTAGTAACTACATTAAGAGCAAAGATATAAGTTTCAATGCAAAAGTTAACTTTCAGAAATTATTAACAGAGTGATCTTCGCTCTCTGTTGCATGCCTTCATTCGTTCAGAGAGTCAAACATTATCGATATCACATGAATTCTGGGTCCCTAACATATATCATGCTCGAGATATAAAAAATGAGAAAGAGGTATACCCTTTTCATGTTGGATTTCTGGAAACCAGACCTCCGAAAAGATTCATATCTGCTCATTTGTTCCTCGGTAAATTGAGATAAAATGGTCCTGAAAGTAAGTTAGGAGAACATAGTCACTTATGAGAACACTAAACAAGTATTTTACATCCAAAATTTTCAGAATATCAACAAGTCTTTAATCCTGTCAATAAACTGGTTTTTAGTCATGTCAAGGAGAAAGAAAATGAGATAGAAACATACACTCTAATCATATGAATTGAGGTTTAAGATGAAGTATCTAAGAGGGAAAACAAGACAAAGAATATTCTCAGAGACTATAAATTTTAGATTTAGATTCACATGATAAACAAAAGAACTTTGTTTTCATTGGTAAATTATCTCCCTTTTATTTCTTACCTGCAATTAATTATGTCTATTTGACATCAATTTAACCATTAAATGGGTGGTAAGATTCACGCCATTCTCCAAGAGGTTGAAGGTTCAGGTCTTGATAGGCAATAGATTACAAGAGCAAGTAATACGGTATGGGTTTTATCATTTATTTGGAAAGAAAAAACTAAAGGTACCACCATATCAATATCGTAATAAAAACAGACCATGTAGGCTACATTTCTTCTTTCCTTTAAAGATGAAGGGAAATGACAACAAAAAATATAATTCGAACTCTTTGCGACAATTGTCCAGATTTAAGATGTCTCCCCAGGACAGATCAAACTAACATGACTACCATAATATACGAAGTGAGAAATTGTAAGTTCCACTAAGATAAAAACTCGTTCATAAACCAAAATTTCCACTGTCCATAAGCGGCTCAGGATAAAAACACACCACCCAATTAACATCATAAGTAACACTAATATCAGAAGCTCATGTAGTTATATTGTCAATAGACCTGGTTATTGGACAGGGTAGCCCAATGGCTACAGGGTTAGGGTCAAATTTATAGGGCTTTTTTGGAGGGTTTATTGGACGGGGTCATTATTGGACGGGGGCCATTATAGGGCCCAAAAAAGAAACCCAATTATTTTGAAAAATAAAATAGGTTTTGTAAAAACAATTGCATATTCGGATTCGCATTCATTTATACTCACTTTTGGCTCTTTTTGTTCCTTGTTTTTCTTGCTCGTTTACCGACCCGTCCATTATCGGCCCGCTATCGGCCCGCTACCCGTTTGGCCCGACCCTCTATCGACCCTTTATGAAGCGACCCTCTCATGACCCGACCCGCTTCCGACCCGCACTGACCCTGACCCGCCCCGCCCAATAACCAGGTCTAATTGTCAATATTATGTACCGTGATAAGTTAAAGCATTTATCTGCAGCTCATATTTTCAAATTGTCAAAATTACTGTAAAAAGGTACTCTAAATTGAAGATAGTAAAACATGCATATAATACTGAATAGGCAATAAGTAGTAGAACATTGAAAATCACATACTGCATAATGGCCATTTTATCAGGATCACCACTAGATGACAACTTCCCAAGCTCAACATCCATGTTATCTTCCTCCTCTTCGTCGTCTTCATCTTTGTTCTTGTTATTGAGCTGAGTGGTCCTAGCAGAAGTAAGAGGAGCAGCTGAAGTTGACACAACATTCGGATGAGCTACAACATCAAGACCCATCTCATCCTCAGGTTGATTAGTGTCGTTTACAGACGGGCCAGTAATTTGGTTTTCGACATCGTTAGCTGCAGCTGGACACTCCGGTGGCGATTCCTCTTGCTCTACAAATGCTGCTTCAAACGGATCTTGTGACTGCTTCATTGTATGCTCTACATATAAATTTTCAAAATTCCACTATAAAAACCCATGATTAAACTATACTTCAACTCTTCAAGACAACCTAATCATAAGCTAATCAATATTATCTCCACACACACACACACAAAGGAAACAAAACCCTAATCAACAAATTCTGAATTCTTACTCAAATATACAAGTGCAAACTACAAAATTAATCTCAATTTTCGGGAATCGTCAATTTCTTTCCTCTCAATCTACTTATCGCTTCGCAAATTCAGAAAAGTAACTTAAATTGATGCTGTAAATAGGAAATTGAACTTTTTAGATAGAAATTGGAATCGATGAATATTAATCGAGGGTTAGCGCAAATTATACAGATTGAAGAATTAGGGTTTAGAAACTTCCTTCGTTTCTATGTTTTTTTACTATCAGAAAGAGTATTGTAAAAGAAAGACGATATAGAAAATCAAATATTGAGGAAACGGAAAACGTTACAGTGTGGAATTTGCGGCGGCCGCACTGTGAGAAGATGACGGCGGAAATGGCGACGGAATTCGGGCGTGATTATCTTTCCGATTTGTCTATCTTATCAAAGATTTTCGAGTTCTCTTTTTCTCTTGAAATACAAACGTCTTGAGTTTTTGTTTCGAGGGGGTGTTTCACTGAACGATTGAACCTCATGCATTTCAATGATTTCATAGTAAGGATTAAAATTTGAGATGGAATTTTTATTTTTTATAGTTTGTGATTAAGATTAATTTTAGTAATTTGAGATTACAATTTCATAAGATTATAGAAAGTTTTTAATTTATTTTTAATTGGATTTGTAAAGAATCGCCTACTTTTAATTTAAAATTAGAAGACTGCCTAAACCCAATATTAGAGAAGAACGAACCACTTTCTGAATAGAGTGACTACCAGTTTAATCTATCTACTGGTTAGTTTAATCCATTCTTTAATTCATTTAGTGATCAGTTTAACCCATTTAGTGACTAGTTTAATGTATTTGGTAATAATGATGGTTATTTATTTATTTTTTTGAGGGGAAAAGAGCAATGCATTAATCAAGAGACAAAGTGTCCATGAGTACATACGGAGCTACAACTCTAGGACAATGATTCTCCCAACATTGTTCAACACCAAAAGACACTACTCTAGCAAGATTGTGGGCAACAGTGTTCCCATCTCTCTTGACATGCATAAAGTTAATAGAAAAAAAATTCCTACACATAGCAAGAACATCACCAAGCATTGAGTCTAAATCCGAAAAGAAAAGGGCTGCTCTTGACAATCTTGTAGTCACAACCTGCGAGTCAGATTCAATCACCACATTCTGCATCCCGTGCGACCTTGCTAGCCGAATTGCCATATGAATTGCCTTACACTCAGCAACCTCGGGAGGGCAAGATGTCGAAGGAAAACAAAGAACGGATAAGAGAACGGACAACAAGGTTAGTCCAAGATGTCTAGGGATGTGTTGGGTTAGAGTGAGATGGAATGAGCTTGTTACGAAAATATAGATTGGGTCTATCTAGTTTTAAAACTGCTTTCTCTAGTTTTTGTGTTAATTTTTTTCCTTTTGGTGTATCTCTACATTGTTAATTTTAGAATTTTGTGGTATACCAAAACTTTTAAAAAAGTTTTGTTTGGTTTCCATGAACTTTTAAATGTGTCTCAAATGTACCATTGTCATTAACTAGACGTTTGAAGTTCTGTTAGTTAATGTAAATACAATAAAGCCTGATTGGTAGGGCTAAGCAAAACTATCCAAAAACTTGATCTAAATAACTGGATAACCGAACCAATAAAAGATAATGGAAAATTTGTCAGAAACCACCTTTTAAAATCATTTTTTTGTGAGAAACCACCTTTTTAATTTTTTTGGTTAAATAGCCACCTTTTTTACTTTTTTTTTTGTTGAAAGCCACCTGTTGACGGAACTTGGGCATTGACTAACGTTTTACGGCGTTGACCATCACGTGCATGGCACGTGATGTCATAACACCTTATTTCTTCCTTTTTTTTCCCCGATTTTCCCCCCAAACCCACCCCCTTCCTTCACATCTCTCTCTCTCTCTCTTCCATTCAACCATTTTCCCTTCACTCTCTTCCATTCACCTCAAAACCCACCACTCCACCAGAGCACCACCAAACCATTAAATTCAGCCATAAAATTTGAAGGTGTAAAGGAAAAGCTATATCTCCAATAATAATCTCAGGAAAAATGCAACAACATCACAAGGAAAAAAACATCAAAATTAAGGCAACCTTGGTGGTTTAGATTGATAAAACGAAAAACAAGGAATCACGAATTCACCATAGTATAAAGTATAGAGTATAATTTGTATGATCGTGATTGCATAATTGGGGCCAAATCAATTGAGAAAGTGAAGCAGTAATTAATAAAAAAAGAAAGGAGAAAACGTACCAAAACAATGCTTTTACAAAGATGATGAATAGAAGGAGCAGAGAGGAGGTGTCGTCTAGCTTCAAGAGAATGCTCGTAGTAATCGGAAGGGACAACTTTGAAGCTGAAGTCTTTAACACCATTGACGCGCAATACGGCGGAGAGACGCTCAGCGGTGGCGTAATTGGTGGTGGCGTCATTGGCGGCGTCGTCAGATGAAAGTTGAAGCTCAGCCTCAAGGTGCGCTATTCTTTCTAGGATTCGTCTTTGAATTCTTTTGCGGGTTAAAAGTAGCGGTAGAAGAGGAAAATGAGAGAGAAAATGGCTTCGGAGCTTTTGCGGTGGATGAATTTGATAATGCTGCTGCTGTTGTTGTTGTGGAATGTAATGCTACTGGATTTTGCAGAGCCGCCATTGTTGTGTGCTTCGAAGAGAGGAGAGAGAGAAAGAGAGATGAAGGAAAGGGTGGGTTTAGGGGGAAAATCGGGGAAAAAAGGAAGGAAGAAGGGGTCACGTGCCATACACGTGATGGTCAACACCGGAAAACGTTAGTCAATGCCCAAGTTCCGTCAACAAGTGGCTTTCAACAAAAAAAAAAAAGTAAAAAGGTGGCTATTTAACCAAAAAAATTTAAAAGGTGGTTTCTCACAAAAAAGTGATTTTAAAAGGTAGTTTCTGACAAATTTTCCAAAGATAATCAAGGGTAGCCAATACGACTACTATAAGTTATCGAATCGAATATGGGTACCCATGAAGATATTATAAGATACTGGATTATCCAATAATTATCTATAATGGAATGAACTAGGGGACTTGCATTCAAATATATGAAAATTTAAAGAGTTAGAAGAATTATATTTTTTTTCTCTTTTGAATACGGGATCCTTCATAATTGAGTAAATAGCAATTACGCTAGTAACGTGGTGGAAATCATATGGTAATATTGGTATTTAGTGTTCAATAATATTATAACAATTAAATTTAAATAGTCTAAATTTTCAAATTTGGGTACTATATCGGATAGCCGATATCTGATCCGGAAATATGGATATCTGAACCTTGTCGGTCCGTTCATGGGTATCATTTTTAGTGTTATTGGTTATCAAATCCCTGATCTGATAACGATATTGGTTGGGGTACCTAACCCATACTCAACCGTACTGTTTGGTTCATGACAAGAGAAATCAATAGAATCAAGAAATGGAAAGGTAAGAATTGTGAGACCCCTAATTTTCCAAGTTTGGTTGGGCAGGATAAAGGGTTTTGAAACTCTTTCGGTGTGTTTTGCAAATTGCAATTGACAATGTTATCCCTCTTATCCCTTAACAATTGACAACATTCAATAACACAAATACTATACCAATCAAGCTTAGGCTATGGAGATGCTCAGGTGATATGTCAAGTTAATCCGGCCAGCAAAATTGGACGATTCACTCAACGGATTTTAGTAGAGCTGACAAAATAGACTCGTACTCGTTGACCCGAATTAGCCGACTCGAGACTCATTTTTTCGCTCGAAAGTAATGACCAAGAATTAAAATGAACCTGAAATAACCCGATCCGACCCGAAAGCACATAGACCCGAATATGACCTAGACCCGAAAGTATCCTGACCAGAAATTGACCCGATAATATTTCATTCCATCATTCCAAATTTGTAGTGGCCATATCATGTAGTCATATTAGTTACTTTCTTAACAAACTTAAAGAAGAAATTGTCATGAAATACTAGATATGAGTTAACCACTCCCCATTAATTTCTTCACTTACTCTAATATGTGTTTTATTTATTTGCTAGATTTGAAGCCGATCTAACCCGGCCCGATGACCCGAAATTTTCATTGACCCAAGATGGACCTGTACCTGGACGTAACCGAATTGACCGACTCGAACGTAATCCGAACACAAAGTTGACCCTATTATGACCCGACCAGTATGACCTGTTTGCCTCCTCTAGATTTTAGTAGCACCATGGCCTTTCATTCTTCAGATTGATGCGTTTGCTTCCAACCTTTAAGAAGAAGTTTTTTTAAAAAAATAATGGGTAGAACTTAGAAGTTGTGTGAAAATATTTTCCTATCTTCTTCTATCTTCTCTGTCTTCTTCCTTGTTCTGTTCCCCTTTCTTCATCTGTCTTTCTGTTTCTCTTTCCTTCTTCTTTGTATTATTTTTTTTTTAAGTGAAAATTTATACTAATATATTAAAAGGCGTTCCTAAACAAGGAACGGTGCCACGTGGCGCTCTCCCTAAGCGCTTTCTACTCCATGTAATCCACATACAGTAAAAAAATTAGAAATTGCATAGCATGAGGTTTGATCTCGTGACTTCAATGTTATATACTAACATATTGACCACTAGACCAATTGTTATTTAGTGTTATCAATTTAATGTATAATATTAATAAATGAAAATTTTCCTTACCCGGGGCATAGCCCGGGCCTACTAACTAGTTCATTCATTAATGTAAAGTCATACGACATTTAGAATAGAAAACATAAACTACAAAATACATATCAAATTAATTCACCTTGGTGTATTGATTCTATCATGTATTCATGTCTATATAGGTAAGGATGGAGCAGCGTTCGATGAAATTAGTTTTCGTCATATTGGTCGAGAAGGCAACAAGGCGGTGAACTTTATGGCGTCAAGAGGCCACTACTACGACTCTCCTGCTATCTTTTTCCCTCTCTATGATGTTGATTTTTCCCTTCTGGTACAAAAGGATGTTTTAGATTGGCCCCTGCGGTAGGGGGATCGGCCTAGTTTTTCTTTCCTATGGTCAATTAATAAATAAATAAAATAAAATACAAATCAAATTGAAAGAAACTTAATTCTAATATGGCAAAACCACAATTGTTGAGCAGAATTAACCCGTCTAAATATCCTCTTTCACATCGTTGTCTGATGCAGTTTTCTACGAGGGGTTCTAACAATTTGAAGTAATTTTCATGTTGAACTAGAGTTAATTCAACAGATTGTACGCAAAGTACTGATCGTAATTGAATCCCGCACAAAATCTTATCAACAAATCAACCATCAACTAGAGCCAAGATCCAAACTCTGCTAACACACAAAGAAACCAAACTAATACACCCGCCGTGAAGGGGGTGACTACAGATTTTATAAAGGGGACTAAAGCCATCACACAGATGAGACTTATTGATAACTGCGAAAAAGTGAAAAAAGCAAGAAAATAAACTAGAAACTGCAAAAAGGAGATAAAGAGAGGCTTACCATGGACGAAAACATCCATGGCAGCCCCTCTAGAGGGTATTATGTGAAAAGAGGAGAAAAAGGATAGTAGGGGATAGCGACTAGGGTTTTTTTAATACACATTAGAGCATATTACTTCTTCTCTGTATTCTGTTCTTTCTTCTGTATTTTTTATTATTACTAAGCTAAATATATTTTAATGAATTCTTTAAATTTGTAATCTCTACTAAGACCATTCATCAAACCATCAACAAAACAAACATGAAATTTAGGAGTAAAACAAGCAATGGTACGGTGGATCCAGAATTATAATCAAGTGGTTTCAAAATACATTTGATAATTTTATATTTGGGTCAAATGGTATCTTCATATTATACCGATCCATCACTAAACATCAAATCTTATATAACCTTTAACAACTTGCTATATTAACATAAAGAAGAAAAAAACACCGTCCTTAGTCCATCACTAGTAATTTCAATTTCCAAAAAATTTAAACTAAACATCAAACCATATATAATATCAACCTGTTCAACTTGCTACTCCGTATATTATATCAACCAATTAACCTAAGAAAAAACACCTCAAATCAACCTGGATTCCATCATTGTTGAGTATATAGGAGGAGAAGGTGTATGAGGAGGAGGAGAAGGGATGCAAGGATGAGGTAGATTAGGGAATACTTGGACAGAGAGATCATTCTTATTACCAGGCAAATTGGCACACTCATCTCCGAATAGAGCCAATTCCTTGAGAATCATATTACGAGCTATTTGAGAGTACACAGCTTGATCATCAGTATTGTAGGTATTTGCATAATATTCGATGTATGAAAATATTTCACTAGTGAACGGCGACGACTTGGCTAAGCCCACCCCTATTGAGGTCTTCTAATAGGGCATAGAGTTTCTCCAAGGGCTCTTCTCCCGTGGTGGTACGAGAATTACGGAAAGCTCGAGCTCCCTTTCCACACAATTCCCATTCGGGTCAAGGCCTCATGTCAATTTCACAAGCCTCTTATCCATTCTCATTCAATCATTGCGGGGAGCATAGACAACCATGAGGAGTGTAGAGTTGTGAACAAATATATTTTCATAATAAATTTCTTTCACCTCTTTGATCACTTCGAACTCAGACAAAACAAGTGACTGTGAAAATGTTAGTGACAATAATTTGTTCAATAAACTCATCGAGTCGATTTCTGAGTTGACGTCTCTGCGGACATCGACATCATTCAATACCGGAGCTTTAATCGCCATAGGATGATAGGGCACAATTTTTCGGCCCGCGGTCGATCCCGGTCCAATTTTTTGGTAAAAATTTCAGGCCATTGCCAACTCAAATATGTAAAACTAGGTTAAATTTTGGTCCGGACCGAAAATGGCACGAAGAGCCCGCTTGGCCTGGCCCGAATTTGCGGGTTACGGTGCGGGAATTTCGGCCCGCGACTTGGCCCGGCCCTAGGGTTTGGCATAAAATGGGCCACTTTTTTGGGTCAAGCCCGACCCGGTCCATGATCACCTCTAACTAATACAGTAGCTTGGTATTATACTATGGCAGATTCCAGAGTTGCAATAGGTTGATATCAAAAGAAAGGAAGCATGTGAATCAATGATTGCCAATTGCGAATCAATAAAAATTGTAAATGGGCAAGGCTAGACAAACAGTAGCGAGACAACTTAGTGTAAATTTTTTATAAAAGAAAGCTATTTTCGGGTTCTCGGGTACCCGAATAAAAAATATAAGTGGCATGTTACCTGAGCCGCTTTTCCTCTTTTTTTCCGGTCGAGTACCTGACCCATTAAAATTGTAATTTTTTTGAAAAATTACCCGATCTTTTTCGCGGATCGGCGGGTCAATGGGTCGAGCCACAGGTCGGGTTTTGTGTGAACAACCCTAGGTGATGATGGTTGGATCTTTGGCTATGGTAGTTCACTTTTAGATCGTTTTGATGGCGGTTCCATTTCAAAGTTCAAGTAGCACTATTTTGCATAGGGGCTGGGTGGGATTCTCAAAGTTGAACAATTGTCCCCTTTTATAGGATATTTACCATCATTTGATTGGTTGCATCTAAATGATACGGATCATGCTCTCATCCGTTAGATTCTTATACTTTTAAAGGTTGTGATTACACGGATGATTTCCCTGCTTTTCTCTTTCTTTCTTGTTTTTTTTTTTGTGTTTCTTTTTGTTGTTTCTTTCCCTTTTTTTTTCCATATTACTAATAAACAACCTTCTGTTCTTCTTGTTTTAGCCCCTTTTATTATATTCTTTTTTTTTTCAATAGCAAAATCGTTATTTATTCATTAAAGCACAAATTTGAGCCAATTACATACTCAATCTTTAAAAGATACACCCAACCCAAATTCCAGTAATGGTTAAATGAGGAAGCCTTAGCGTGTGTGTATATATATACTTCTTCCGTTCTTTTATTATTGTAACATTTCCTTTATTTGGAAGTTTGATATATTAATTGCAACATTACTAAATTTGACTATGTTTTCTCTCTATCTCTGTCCTTATCACATGGGTTCCTTTTTTCATCTCTCTCTATCTCTCTCATCTCCTTAAAAAGTGTGCAACCCCTACATGTTGCAATTATTAGAGAACGGAAGAAGTGTATATATATATATATATATATATATATATATATATATATATATATATATATATATATATATATATATATATATATATATATATATTCGTCCACTTTTAACTACCCAAAGAACACATATTAATCAAAATTAGTTAACCAATATTGCTCATCCTATTTGACACCCACTTGGCCACTTTTTTGTTTTTTTTAAGGAATAGGGGATGGATGATATCATTAATAATAAAATTTGAATGTGTATAATCATATCAACCCACACATATACTCGGAAAACAATATAAATATGAAGAACCCTAGACATATTAGCCCCACTGATGAACTGCTCCGATATCATGTAATTAGATGTCGCTAATACATACACCCCACTTGGCTACTCATATTGCTCAATCTCTCCCATATACCTCTTTCGCTCTTTCTCTCCTATTTTTACTGAAAATTTTGAAGCTTCTGTTCTTGTTTCATATTTGAACAATTCATTTTCTTTTTTATGTTTTACATTTTTTCAGTCAAATTAACAGTTCTTATTTGATTATGGAGTAGTATCATGGCCTCATGGGAAAAAAGCGTGTTCAGTCACATCTGCGAAAAATGTAGCGTTGTCGTGGAAACAACTTGCAATGACAACATAAAACATTTTGTGGCCATTGTGATGTAATTTTTTTTGTGCTTTTTTCACCAAGTACCCTAGAGCTTTCGGAAAATTCACCAGGTACCATCGTACTTTTCAAAATCGCCATGTACCCCCAAGTTTCATGGTAAAACATCAAAATGCCCTAACCGTTGTTAGTCATTTACCCTAATTTTTTGAAACCCAAATTAATCCCTAACCCCTAACCCCACCCCCAAACCCTAAACCCTAAATGAAATTCTATATTTCACCGCCAAAACGACTTTGTTTTAAAAAAAAAACAGACGCCATCGACGACCCTTAAGGGACATGAATTTCGAGAAGCCTATAAAAACGAGTACAAAAACGATGGTATTATGGGTACGCTTTCTTGAGGCGATCTTAAACGACCGATTTCACCACCAAAACAACTTTTTTAAAAAAAAATGGACACCATCGACGACCCTTAAGGGACACAAAATTCGAGATGCCCATCAAAATGAATACCAACACAACGGTATTCTGGGCACGCTTCCTGTGACGATCTTAAACGATCGATTTTACCCCCAAAATGACTTTTTTTAAAAAGTGGACGCCACCGACGCTTGAAGGGCATGAATTTTGAGAAGCCCATCAAAACGAGTACCAATACGTTGGTATTCTGGCACACTTCACGAAACGATCTTAAACGATCGTTTTCACCGCCAAAACGATTTTTTTTTTAAACAGACGCCACTGATGAACCTTTAGGGGGACAAATTTCGAGAAGCCCATCAAAACGAGTACCAACACGACGGTATTGTAGGCACGCTT
This sequence comes from Beta corolliflora, assembly GCA_947648045.1. NCBI lineage: Eukaryota > Viridiplantae > Streptophyta > Magnoliopsida > Caryophyllales > Amaranthaceae > Beta > Beta corolliflora. The sequence continues at coordinate 118,089 of CANSZD010004268.1, forward strand.
CCCGAGGCTATCTTAAACGATCGATTTGTCCGCTGAAACGACCTTTTTTGAAAAAACGGACGCCACCGATGACCCTTAAAGGACATGAATTTTAAGAAGCCCATAAAACGAGTACCAATATGTTAGGGTTTATGGGTTAGGGAGAGAGAGAGGGGTTAATTAGAGTTTAAAAAAAATTAGGGTTAATGACTAACGGAGTACGAGGGCATTTTAATGTATTACCATAAAAGTCGAGGGTACCTGGTGAATTTTGAAAAGTACGAAGGTACCTGGTGAAATTTCTGAAAAGTCGGGGGTAATTGGTGAAAAAATCGATTTTTTTATTTTTAGATTTTCACATAAGTGAAACTTTAAGCTTGTTTTCTCCCTTTTTAACTTATTTTATCATTATTTACACTACATTATGATGAAAACGATATGAACTACAATTATAGAATTAGTGATTCAATTTCATTTTTCCACTGCCATTAATTGCAACACATCTACTTTCACGCTTACCAATACGCAATTTATACTATTAATATCTTTACTTATATTTTTGGTAAATATTATACAAAATTGGATATTAATAAAGTACACATTTTACATAATACTGAATATTAATATTTATTTAAGGTAAGGAGAATGATCCTGACACACCTCAACCCTCACGGTTTCTTGGCCTAGTATTTGCATGTCAGGCACTTAGAAGTTAGAAGTAGAGGGGAAAAGTAAGGAAATCTTTACCTCCAAGTACCCTCACTTGGTAAGACTCTTACTTTAGCTAAGCAAGTTTGGTAATACAGAGTATTAATATAAAGTCAGAAACTGAGAAAACATATTTAGTACGAAATACATGTTTTTAAAACAGTAACTAGTGTTTTTGGCCTGGGCGATGACCCTGGTCAATTACAATTATCCAATATATTATTATTCATAAATTCCATAATTGATTTTATTAGCTTTTCGTAATTTTCTGTCTAACTGGAAAATGAATATTATGGCATGATAGTTGTTTTTTTTAAAAAAAAAACTTCCAAGGAATTAGGGATAAAAATAACAATTTCGATGAAATTGGGGTAAGAGAATGTTATTACCTTTATAAAAGTGTTAGAGATCAAAAACTTGTCTATGTCTTTATAGTTACATATAATTATAAGACTTTATTATGTGTTATTTTGAAACATTAAACATTGAAATTGTAGTGGATTGGTGGTTTAAGTCTCACATTTCATTTCAAAGGTCATGTGTTCAATTCATAGTAGGTACACATTTTTAATATTTTAAAATGAGATAATAAACATGTGTATTAGAAGGTTGAGAAGAGTGTCACGTGTCATATACGTTGGAGTATAGATATAGATAGATAATAGCTACCATTACGGAAGCAAGAACCTTATTACGAAAAAACCACACAAACCACCCAATTTAAACCATGATATGGAGGTCTGATGTTGTAGAAAGCTTAGTCCTACACTCCTACTCTCCATCCCATAATACTTGCAACCTATGGCCAAAAAATGTGAGATTTATTTTTTTCATCAAAAGTAACAAGTAGAATGGGATAGATGAGCAATAAGATCAATAAAGTCAATTGGACATGTATCACTGCCAAAGATAGTTGAGTATAACGGGTACTATATAGGGTACGATTACTGCCAAAAAATACTATATCGGGTAGCCGATATCCGATCCGAAAATACAGATACCCGAATTTTATCAATGCGTTCATGGTATTATTTTTTAGTATTATTGGTTCTTATATCCCCGATCCGATAACGATATTGGTTCGGGTACTTGACCCATGCTCAACCCTAATGTTTGGTTCATGACAAGAGAAAAGAATGGAATCAACAGAAAGAAAGAATTGTAAGACGCTTATTTTTCCAAATTGTTTGATTAGGCAGGAGAAAGGATTTCAAAATTCTTTCTTTGTGTTTTGCTAATTTCAATTGACAATGTTATCATTTAAAAATTGTCAACATTCAATAACACAAATACTACTCCTAGTCCATTTGTCCAAACACTTTACAATCGGATTCATTGCTTTAAGATTCAAATTACAAGCATATAAAATTGAGAAAATTTTCCTTTTCTACAAGGGAAAGTGTTACAATTCTTTTCATATTTTACTGTATACATATTGTTCGATACCAAACAAAACTCAAACTATGAGAAAGAAGCACAAGCTAAGAAAAAGAAGTTTTCTTCTTTTATTCATCCAAAATTTTCTTACCCCATTATATTTAATTTTTTTTTTTGATACGTCACAGAATTATAATTATGATCATACATTTTTGGGAGAGTACTTGTTAGCAAACTGATTAACTAAAGCAAGGGCATTACTAGTACACTGCATAACACTCTCTAATTGGGCCTTAATTGCATTTTGGGTCCTCCCATTTGTGCCCGGGCCTTCAAAGCCATCAACACAAGTATTCTCATCAGTGAGAGCAGCACTAGCCCAAGTCTGTACATTACTCATATGCCATAAAAAATCCCTAGATTGGGCCCGGACCGCGGTCTGGAATTCATGGACTGATTTACTAAGCCTGTCTACAGTGTCCCCAATAACCTCCAAACAGTCCTGGACTGATCCAACTTCTCTGGGCCTGAGCCCATTATAGCGGGCCAAGTGGGCTACATAGGCCTTTGCGTAACGAGCCTTGGCTAGGCTCACTATGAGAGCAGTTTGGGCTAGTTGACGTGGGCTTTTTCGGATTTTGGTGGCAAAGGTGGACAGGGATTGGACACAAACTGTTGGGTAGGCTGTGGAGCTGCATTTTGTTTGGATGAAGTTGTTGGTGGAGGTGATTGCGGCCGTGGCGGCGAAGGGGGTGAGAGCGAGGAGAGAGAAAATAAAGAAGGGAAGAGTGAGTGTAGCCATGAATATGATAGAACAAACTTTTCTCTTAAATGTAGATCTAGTTGAAGGTGTGTGTATTTATATAGTAGAGGTAGGGAAGAAAAAAGAGTATTGGTAATAAATTGTAGGGGAAGGTGTTCACATGTCTCGGTTTCTTTTCCACTTATAGAAGGACCCATTTTGAGCTGGATTTGTATGTGTTAAATTCCAGAAGTAGTGGTAGCATAACTAATAAAATCCTTGGGTTTAAGTTTTTACTGCTCCATCATTAGTTTATTATCAAGTGTGGACACACCAGTATTTTCAAGTTGGGTTTGACAATTAAATATGAAAGAGCCAAGCATGCAGTAACGGGCTCGAATTCGTAGATAACACAAAATAGGAGAGTTCTAAATGAGCAAATGAGCATAATATAATATTTACAATTTTCAATACTACTATTATGCTGAAGACTGAAGAGTGAAGTGCCAAACAAGGCTGCGTAAGTGTTTGAAAAGATGGTTTCTCTATATGTGAACTTGGACAAAATAATCAACTGCTTTTGCAAAGTAAAAACAACTATTCATGTATGGGAAAATCAACGATAATTCCTGCAATGTGAACAAGAATTTTCTGTCTGCTATTGGTTCTTGGAATGAGAGCCCTGATGAGTGAGGATAATCTAGTTACAAAAATGATCATGTGACAACTACATATTGTTTGTTTTGGGAGTATTACATATATTGGCTGAAAATCTTATTCCCTTATATTCATTCCAAGTTTTATTTCAAATATCTAATATTAATTTTTAGTCCCTAAATGGTATAATGCTACATATAGCATATTGCATTTGACATATTACATGGTGCCATAGATGTGCTTGACTTTCTGGTGCTTGATACAAACATAGACCAAACCTTCTCCCAAGTTTCACGCTCAATTTTCAAAAGTAGATTCCTAACCTTCTTTTTATTCGTAATGCAATGATGCAATTTGACAGTTGAATATTGACAAAAGCTATTCAACTTCCTCTTGACAATCACATCCTAGTAGAATAGAGTCTCTAACAACTTTCCAATTATGTACAGAAGTTACAAGCAATGAAATAGTAGTAATAAAGAAGAAAACTACCTGTAGCAAGGTAAGCTAGATTTGCGGAAGCACGTTACGAAAGCATACCTCTCACGAGACGAGATGATAGGTTAGTCACAGAGATTTGTGATTAGTGTCAAATTCCAGCGTCATATCGAGTAAGTTTCCGAACTTGATAGGGGTTAGGGAAAGGAGTGACTAAAGGGCTTTTTATGGGATATATCATATATGGTGTGATGTGCGTTATTCACAAATCTTGGTGATTAATGTAGTACTTCCTCCACACGAAAGTCCTGTAAAGTCCAATATTTGTGTCATCTTTTAATCTAAGCCTCTGTCTTCCATCATCTTTCTTACTCTTTCTGAATCTTCTGATCTACCCAAGTTGTCATATATTCTTATTAGCAACTCAAAGTTATGCTCATTATCAGGTTCCAACTCAAAAAGCTGCTGAGCAGCAAGCTCACCTATCTCTGCATTGGAATGTAGAAAACAAGCATATAGTAATGCTCCCCATACTGTTGGACCAGCCTCAAAATCCATTGTACTTGCTATAATGTCATAAGCTTCATAAATCAACCCTGCCCTTCCATAAAGATTTACCAAACAAGCATAATGCTCCATGATCGGGGTAATTGCATACTCGTTTGTCATCAATGAGAAGACAGACTCTCCTTCCCTTACCAAACCTAGATGTGCACAAGCCGATAGCAGAGCTACAAATGTGATGGCATCAGGTGTTACACCAGTATTTTCCATCTGTTCAAAGTATGTCAGCACTTGAGGGTCATTTCGATGTGCAGAGATGATCGAATTCCACGAGATTATATCCTTTTCCGGTATGTGGGAGAACAACCACTGGCATTGATTCAAAAGCCCATGGTTTGAGTAGAAAACAATCAAAGAATTCGTGATAGGCAAGCTCCATTCTAGACCTCGACGAAGAACCCATCCATGAATTTGAGTTCCAATTCTTAAAGACGAAATCTTAGAGACAACTTTTGATATAGTAACATGATCAGGCTCAAAACCAGCTTTAAGCATGTCATGAAAAATCTCAATTGCCTTGGCTAAAAGTTCATGGTGAATATAGCTTAGTATCATCGAATTCCACGAAACCAAATCCTTACAAGCAATTTTATCAAACACTTTCCTTGATTTCACAATGTCACCACATTTAGCATACATGTCTACAAGAGCATTCAACACAAACACATCATTGTAAAGCCCACAACGAACGACATGTCTATGGAGCTCCTCCCCAACACAAATCGACCCGATTCCACTACAAGCCATCAAGGCACGAGGAAAAGTATACCTATCAGGCTCAACACCCTCTTCTTCCATCTGAAAGTAAAGTGCAAGTGCATCTGCAAACATACCCAACTCAGCATACCCAGATATAAGAGAATTCCAAGCAAAAGCAGACTCATCTCTCTTAGGCATTTCATCAAACAGTTGGTGTGCTTCCTCAACTCGCCCATTTGCAGCATACAATCTAAGCAATTTTGATACAACCCCAACATTTTGGCTTATAATCTTTCGTGGAATCAAACGGTGAATTCGAACACCATGATCAACCGCTTTCAATCTGAAGCAAGTTTCAAGAAGAGAAGAAAAGGTCTGAGTATCAACAATGACGCCATTTTTGAGGAATGCTTCTTCAAGATCATTAACAACTGCATCAAGAGCTAGAATTTGGGTTTGATTTTCAGGGAGTTGCTTGATTTGAAGAAGTGGGGTTGAAGATGAAGTTGGAAATGAAAGATTGTTGCCTTTATTTGGATGAATTAGATGTGGGTTTTTGTGTTTTCGATTCTTAAGTTTTCTGGGTTTCTTAATTTTGTCAGGGAGAGAAGAAGAAGTGATAGTTAAAGAACAGAGATTGGTGGGCGTTGGAGCTGGTGAAGTTGCCAGCATTTTTGTGGGATAAACCAACACAAAACTCAACCTTTGTCTTTTATTACTTCTTTTTTTGTGAGATTTTATAGTTTTGCTGACAATTCTCACAATTCTCAACCACACAATTTTTTTGAGCCCTAAACATTTTAGTTTTCTAACAAGTTGTCCGATTTTTCTAAAACACTTTTAACATTTATGTAAATAGCAGAAAAATATATATTGGAATTATGTTGCAAATTACTTTGACCAAAAACCCTCTCTAGGCGCATGATAAGGGGTAACACTATCGTGCACCTTCTGGTTTAAATGGGTCGTCGGAGGAAGAATTCTGGTGCGGCGAGCAGCTCTACGTCATCGGGAACTTCAAAGGAGAATCCTCAGGTATCTTTAGTCAATGTAAATGAACCTAATCAACCAATTTTGAATGGAACAATATCTTCGCCAAATCCTCAAGTGGCTGAACAAGGTGGAAAGACGGTGGAGATTTCCCCTCAACCTTCTCATGTTGAAGCTTCGACTCAGAAATGGCAGGGATTTACAGGTCATAATCGCTTCTCAGATAAAGGTATGGGCCTGAATTTTGTTGCTCCATCGATTTTGGATGGTAATCATAATGCTTGCCTTGATAAATCTGATATTGAAAGACAAAACTCAAAATGGGAGAATGCGTTGATTGTCTATGTTGTTGGACAAGTTCCTACTATGAATGCTATGACTGCTTATATCAAAGCACAATGGGGTTTATCTGCAGAACCTCAGGTATTTAAGCATGAGGTTGGTTTTTTTGTGATAAATTTGATGTCTAGAGCTGATAGAGATGAAGTGCTCTATTCAGGGCCGCATTTATTTTTCAATAAAGCTATGATTGTTTAACAATGGACTCCTCGGTTTGATTTTCATAGTCAGATGTTGAAGGTGATTCCCATATGGGTTAAATTACCTAACTTACCTCTTAACTGTACGTTGGAGTGATAATTCATTAAGTAGAATTGGGAGCTTATTGGGGGTTCCAATCTATGCGAATGAATGCACCACTAAGGTCCTGAGAATTTCTTTTGCTCGTATCTTAGTGGAGATGGATGTAACAAAAGAAGTGCCTAAGGAAGTTAGAGTGGAAAATCCTAGTGGTAGATGTTTTGTGCATAAAGTGGATTATGACTGGTTGCCACCATTCTGTCAGAAATGTCAAATTATTGGACATAGTTGTGCTGCTAAAATCCCTAAGGCTCAAAGTAAGATGATCCAGAAGTAGGTTCCTAAGTCTCAACCTGTTGTAATTAGTCCTGTTGCTGAACCAGAGGCAGAACAAGTGACTTTACCTGTTGTAATCAGTCCTGTTACTGAACCAGAGGCAGAACAAGTGACTTTACCTGTTGATGCTCCTGTTGTGATAGTAGATCCTAGTACTACTATTCCTGCTAGTAGTATTGGTGATCCTAGCATAACAGTAGAGCTAAGCAGTGAAGTTACTCCAGTTAGTACACCTATCCTCAGCCAGCTGTTGTTTCAGAGGAACCTTGGAAACTTGTTACAAGGAAGAAAGGGAAGACTGTGGCATTTCAATCTGTAAAAAGTGTCAGTTATCACTTGACTAATGATGCTCATATCTCAGGTAATCCTGGGGGTGCTAGGGGACCAAACCCCTATTTATCCTAATGTTTTTTCTAGCATGGAATGTTAGAGGGTTGAATGACCCTATAAAGATAAAAGAGACAAAAACTTTTTTGCAGCAGCAAAATATTTCTTTTTGTGCTCTTTTTGAAACTCGAGTTAGGGCTCTTAAGATGAGCAAGGTGCAGCAGAACTTTGGGAATTTATGGCTTTGGGAGAGTAACTATGATTACTCTCCTAGGGGCAGGATCTGGTTTGGATGGAAGCCAGGTGAGGTCAAGGTGGTTATTTGCAGTAAGTCTGAGCAGATAATCAGTGTTAAATTTGAACACTTGACTGGCTCCTATATGTTCATGGTTATTGCAGTGTATGGACTTCATACCATAGCTGACAGAAGATGTTTATGGAGTGAATTATTGTATATTATAGAGAACATTGACGTTCCTTTCATTATCATTGGTGATTTTAACTCGGTTAATCATGCGAATGATAGATTGAATGGTGCTGATGTGAGTGAAGCTGAGACTCAAGACTTTTCAAACTTTATAATGGAGTCTGCTGTATTTGAAGCTCCTTATACTGGCTTGTTTTACTCATGAACAAACAAGAGCTTCGGTGATTTGAGGATTTCTAGCAGAATTGATAAAGCTTTTATCAATGACATGATGTTATCCCTTTTCCCTGATATTATGGTACATTATATGCCTGGAGGAATGTCAGACCACACTGCCTTGGTTGTTAAGCTAGAGCGCGTGGTTTCAGCTGGTGGCAGACCTTTTAAGTTCCATAATATTCTGGTGGAGGATCCTAGATTTCTTGAGGTTGTTAATGAAGCTTGGCACTCAGTTGATGCTCATTTCAAAATGAAAAAAGTGTGAGTTAGACTTATGGCAGTGAAAGCTGCAATGAAACAGTTGCACTCTACTCACTACTCTCGGGCTCATTTGAAGGTGGATGATTGTAGGCACCAGCTTGCTGCCATTCAAGCTGATCAGAGCCTCTCTATTAATGAAGAGGTTCAACTTAAAGAAAAAGAGCTTAATGATAAACTTCGTTACTGGTCTAGAGTTGAGGATAGTATTTTGAGACAGAAGTCCAGGATTAATTGGCTTTCCCATGGGGATGCAAATACTAAGTTCTTTTTCAATGCTGTGAAGATAAGAAAGGCTAGAAACATAAATTCTGTCATTCAGGATACTCAAGGGATTCTAGTCAATGATCCAGAGGAGATTCAGAAAGTCATGGTTGACTTTTACAAGCAATTGTTAGGAGAATATGCACATTCCCTTCCTGCTATTGACTTGGCTACCATCAGGGCTGGTAATATTCTTAGTAGTGGTGCTAGGAATTCTCTTATTTAACCAGTTACTATTGATGAAATTGACAGAGCTTTGTTTGCAATTGAAGACTCTAAGGCTCCTGGGATTGATGGTTTTAATGCAGTCTTTTTTAAGAAAAGTTGGGAGGTGATTAAACAGGATGTGTATGAGGGTGTTTTTGAATTCTTTCAAAATTCGTTTCTTCACAAGCCTGTCAATGCTACTGTGATTACATTGGTTCCAAAGGTGGATCAAGCTATTCATCCTAAGAATTTTAGGCCTATTGCCTGTTGTACAATTTTATACAAAATTGTTTCTAAAATCCTTACTCAAAGGATGCAGCAGGTGATTCATGAAGTTGTGCATCCTGCCCAAGCAAGCTTTATTCCTGAGAGATTCATTGCTGACAATGTATTACTGGCTACTGGACTTATCAGAGGGTATACTAAAGCTCGAATTTCTCCAAGATGTGTGATCAAGGTTGATATTAAAAAGGCATATGACTCTGTGGAGTGGTCTTACTTGGAAAGTGTGTTATTAGAGCTTGGCTTCCCTGTCTTGTTTGTCAACTGGATTATGGCAAGTGTGAAAAGTTTTTCTTATTCCATCTTGCTGAATGGAGTTCCTTCCATTCCTTTTCAGGCAAAGAAAGGTTTGAGATAGGGAGATCCTCTCTTCCCTTTTTTTATTTGCCTTGAGTATGGAGTATCTTAGCAGATGTCTTGCTGAACTGAGTGCTAATCCTGATTTTAACTATCATCCTAAATGTGAACGAATTCAGCTAACACATCTTATGTTTGCTGATGATTTGCTGCTCTTTGCAAGAGCAGATCTTAACTCTGTGACTAAAATCATGGCTGCATTCCATAAATTTTCCAGAGCCTCTAGTCTTGAAGCAAGTGCTGAAAAAAGCAACATTTACTTTGGTGGGATTTCTGCTGATGAAGCCGCTCTCATTGCTAATGTTGTTCATCTTCCTATTGGCACTTTGCCTTTTAGATATTTGGGTGTCCCTTTATCTCCCAAGAAGTTGTCTTTCTCCCAATGCAAGACTCTGGTGGATAAAATTACTGATAGAGCTCAGGGTTGGGCTGCAAAATTGCTTAGTTATGCTGGTAGATTGCAACTAATTAGGAGTATCCTTAGTAGTATGCAAAACTACTGGGCTTATATTTTTCCCCTTTCTAAGAAGCTCATCAAAGCTGTTGAAGCAGTGTGTAGGAGATTTCTTTGGACTGGTAGTACAATGTATTCAAGGAAAGCTCCCATTTCTTGGGCTTCTTTCTATAATCCAAAGGTTGCAGGTGGTTGGAGCTTAGTTAATATGGCAGTTTGGAACAAAGCTGCTCTTTTGAAACTTCTTTGGGCTATTGCTTTTAAAGAAGATAAGCTTTGGGTTCAGTGGATCAATGCCTATTACATAAGAAGACAAGATATCTTTAGTGTTACTATTAGTAGTAACACTTCTTGGTTGCTAAGGAAAATAATTAAAACAAGAGAGCTATTGGAGACTATAGGTGGTTGGGAAACTGTTGTACAGGCTGGCAAGTTCAGCATCAAAAAAGCATATAACATCCTTGCTGGAGATTTTTATAGAGTGGAATGGAGAAGGCTAGTTTGTAATAACAAAGCTAGCCCAAAGAGTAAATTTATCCTATGGATGGCTCTTCAGGATAGACTTGCTACTATGGATAAAATAAGTAAATGGAATCCTACTTGTAATACAGTTTGATGTCTTTGCAACAATGAGCTTGATAGTGCTCAACACTTGTTCTTTCAGTGCACTTTTGCAGCTGAAATCTGGAAAGAGCTGCTCAGCATTCTGGGTTTTAGTTATCAATGCCTTCCTTTTGCTGAGGAGTGTAGGAGAGCTCAGATTAAGGCTCACAGCAGAACTATTAGAGCTCGGGTGTATGTAATGGTCTTCACTGAAGCTTTATAAGCCATTTGGTTACAAAGAAACAACAAAATATTTAATGGTTCTTGTCTTCCTGCTTATAGGATTGTTAAAGAGGTTGTTTTTCGTGTTGCTTGTAATTGCAAAGACAATGAAAGAGCTTTGCTAATTTTGTAATTTGTTGGTGTTGTTAGTTTGTTTTAGGTAGCCTATGTTTGGCTTGGTTGTCTTGGGGTTTTTGTTTAGTCTAGTTTGTATCCCACCTTATTTTTTGGTTATCAATAACAATTTTGAATTGCTAAAAAAAAAAAAATTATGTTGCAAATTTTCAATTTTATAAGAACTAAATATAGAAAAGTGATCGTAGATGCTAATTAGCGTAAAAAATAGGTGATTTTCAAGAAAAACTAGAAATCGGATAGTGTGTGCATTATTACCCTTTGTTACTCCTTATATGATATCTAGCGAGTACAACTCTTATATGCGCATCATGGCATCGGTGTATGGGATATATATTAACATATATGCTAACCAAAATTATTGTTTCAATCCAAACCTAAGAAACATTAAAGTCTCAGCAAAAGCATCAAATCTAGCCAGCATGCCAATAAAACATGGTTTCAATTTACTTTTGCATTTTACCACAGTTACAGAAAAATCTGCATGGACCTTCAAGATTTGCACATAATATGGGCCTGTATAATGCAAAAAAAAAGAAGGCACTAGAGATAAATTGGACAATCTTCCACGCCCAAGGATACTGTGGAAACTGGAAAGTACATGTTAAAACTATGGTTCATTCTGTTTCCAACTTGTATTGGGAGTTGATGATTTTATCTACTCCCAAGATTATATTTATCTATCCCTCATGTCCTCGAGGGGGATGTGATTTTATCTTGCAAGCTATATATGACACCTGCTTATCACTCAAAATTTCGCGGTTGACCTTCACAAGAGTCGGGAAAGCATCCATCAGGCAAAAAAGATGAAAAAACCTGGATCTCCTTCCTTTCTCCATCATTCCATCATCTAATTATTGGCTGACATATAAAAACTACCAATATTAGGAATATACAAGCAGAAAAGCACAGGAATTAAACCTCAGAGAAGTAAAAAAAAATACATTAACAGTGGAAAATGGCAATCAATTCCTTTATAATAATGAGAATGGACTCATCAACTACAGGCACATAATAATATAATATACCTCATATGCAGAAAATACGGTACGAACTTGCTTGAATATCTCATCTTCTGTTCCAACTGCATTGATCTGCATAGACAAATCTTTTCCGGTTAGTACCACCATTAACCACTATTTTAAAGAAATAAATAATATGTGGTATTAATGGCACATCAAAGACTGGCTCGTTAGTAATAGGATCTGGAGGAATGTCTACTGCTAAAAGACAAACGAAAAGAAATCATTGAACTCCTATATGTCAAGTGAATTACCGTGTGAAGTATTCCTTTCTCGGAGTAGTAATTGACGACAGGAAGACTTAATTCCTTGAACACTTGCAGACGAGTTTTTACTGTTTCATCGTTATCATCAATCCTTCCCTGAAGAAGATATTGTACTCAATTCATACATAAGTTTCCAAGTACGAGGCCAAAAGATTAAAATTCTTAACCTAGTCATGAACTTAATCTGTTACAAAATCAATGTTTCTGACAGAATAGGAACCACTACCAACCTAAAGTTTCGACCTAAAAATCAAAAGCACCTGATTACGGTTTTGGATTCTTTTCACCATCACTTCTTCAGGGCAATCAAAGAAAAGCACAAGGTCTGGGTCTGCTCCTACCTGCATCCACAGAGGATATATCCAATAATGAGAAAAGATTATGTTTCTTACCAGAAGGAATTCATCAAGCATCAGACAACAATTACCATGATTCCAAGTTCCAACAATATGGTTTCCAATGCCCAAATGATTTTTGGAATTTTGACTTCATGATTTAAAATGATCTAGCTTTAACATTCAATCTCTTTTTTCATTGTTCAAACCACCCAGCCTCTAGCCTATGTCCAGCAATACTTTTTTAAAGTTATAAAATATTACTTTTTGAGGAGTGATACCTCCTTGTGATATCTTTTAACTATCATAGTCAGTTCCACACTGAGTATTTGTTGTTTACCTCACCTACGTCTTCATGATCTAAAAGCACCCATATATTAGCGCAACCTTTTTAAAACAGAAAATAGCTTTAAAAAATGTCAGAAGGAGAGAAATGATCTACTATTGCAAATAAGCTAGCCTATATGGAGCGCAATTGAAACTCACGATCCGTTCATATGCCAACCGATTCTCTTCAGTTCGTGGGAATCCATCAATTAGGAACTTGTGATTATCCGTAGAGCTAATAGCCTTCTGGATCAGATTAACTGTAACTTCTGAAGGAACAATTTTTCCCACTTTGATGATTTCAAGAATCATAGAACTGAAATGCAAGTTTTGCATACGACTTAGTCTCACAAGGTTAAAAAAAAAAGAGCAAATAAACAGAAAATGAAAGATATAATGATATATCATTTATTACCCATTTTCACTCATAGAAGATATCTCATTTCTTAATAGGTCTCCTGCACTCAAATGTGTAAGTCCATATGTCTCCACAATCTTTGCACACTGCGTACCCTTCCCACTTCCAGGGCCACCTATGGAAACAACAATTAGTCAGTCAATATTGTAGATCTCATATATCATCTAACATTTCAGTTTGTCAATTGTCTTGCTTGGCTCCCTCTAGCATCAAGAAAATATTATTGTAAGTGCAAAGAGAGAAAACCATGAGTACTACCCAGGACAAAAGCAACAAATCGTGGCTTCTCCTCGGACAACTTTTCACCTTCCACCTGCAGCATAAGAGGCAGCAATGCAGCATAAACCCGACAAATTTATAAATTAGTGTTTATAGATACACACTAAGAAAAGTTTAAAATAGGACACCTATATGCTAAAATCACAGCCTCTCAAAAAAAAAAATTTAGCCCATGGTAAAGCAATTTTTAAGCAAATAGTCCGAGATTTTGCCCGTGAGACAAAAGTAAAGCAGTCTAAGCTCTACAAAAATCTGGTAAAAGGCTAAATGCATTATCAACTTATTTTTAGTAACTTTAAATTAGCCACCACCCTCAAGCAATATCCATCAGACTTTTTCTGTATAGTTATCAGTTCATCAACATCAATCACAAAACATAATGGTTTATGTTAAATCATAAATTATTATCAATATTTTAGTACACCTCAAAAAAGCAAAAGATAGATATACATTATTAACATAAATTACCTGAGATGCAGTATGCGTACAAAATTCTTCCATAATCCTCAAGCAGTGAGAAGTCTGTGTTTCATGAAACAGAAGGTCGGGTAGATTCACGAAAGAAAACTGAATTTTATTTGATAAATTCATAAAGTGATAGCCAAAAAATAACACAGGAAGACATCAAGAAATCTAATGTATCTCACCCCAGCCCATCCCCCGCAAATCTATGAAGTGAGAAGTGAGAACCCACATCATATCTAGCCAAATTCATGTTAGAAAATCACAAAAAATGCAATATAAATACAACAGTCATAGTTACTGCATACTTCTAAAATGACTTACTAATGTAATTTCTAGATGTACCAGAGCCTCTATGTGATGTCTTGACCCATTTATCCTGCTGAGAGTTTGAGACTTTTCTCAAACCTCCCCCCAAAAAAAAAAAGCACCGCCATTGCTCAGGTTGATGACAACAATGAAGGGCTATTTACAAAGAAGGTATACGGAGTTCACCAAGAAAAAGAAGTAGTTCCACTAAAACTGAAGCATAAGAAAACTCCCAAGGACCAAAGTCAATATGCATTAAAGGAAGATTAAGAATTTGCTATATATTCAGGCACACATTGAAGCATCCACAACCCAAAAACACTTGGTTAGTACTTCCTGATAACCCTCATTAGAATAACGACATCAAACTAAGCATGGAACAATATATTTTCCTCAAGTACCACAAGCCAAACTTTTATTTAACATTAAAGAAAAAAGAAACGTCACCATACGTAAAAAATCAAATGATTGGTAAAGCTTATATGATATACCAATGATCGCTGAGATCTCCAATTACCTGAAAACATTTACCCAATAAGCAATCTTACTACTTAATCAATTTAGAATTTTCCTTTTACATATCCTTTTCAAGGCTAAATTCAATATTTAACTCCACAACATGGAGCCATTGCTTCCTTAAATTCCACATAATCCTAGTGAAAAGTTCTAGAAACCTGTTAAATCTTCTTTGTCAACTGGAATACTCACTTAAGTTGCAGTGTAACAATCAGACGGCCAATTCCATTCATCCACGACAAAGATTGAAAACAGTCATCTCTGCTAGCAACAAATTAAAGAAAAATGCTTCTTTAACAATCATTTTTCCTTGTGCATTCTCCCTTAATAAAATACTATGTTAGAGTTAGCATTCAACTCAAAGCTATAAGTGATACCTCTTAGAAAATGTCAAATACCAATCAAGTTATTACTAACGTAATATCTAAAGTGCTATAGTGCAAACTTTTCATTCACCAAAAACAACAATATCTCATCTTAGCATCTTCATTCTAATACCAATAAGAACTCCGTCCTACGCTACATCTTACCCCTTAGGTCTCAGTAACCCTCCTCTTGTATTTAGTCCTATAAGCCTCCCACAAATTAAAAAGAAAAGGATCTTCAAATGGAAAACAATGCTAGCAAAACTAACCTACCTCAGCAATCAGCATTTACATATAGCAAAACTTCGAAACCGAAAACAATTCCTAACCTATAATCAACCTCAGTCCAGATTAATCACATATACAGATAAGTCAACAGAACAGCACACTAAATTTCAAAAACAGTTGTCAGGTCATACACTCAATTATAACCATTTAGTATCATAATTATAATATTACCTCAATAAGAGGAAATCCTAATCCTACAATTGACCTCCATATTAGAAAAATAAACCCACAACACATAAGCAAAAGTAGCTCTCAAAAAAGCCTACCCAGATCAAAAAAACCCCACGAAAGAATAGCCACAAGCCCACAACTATACAAACTACCTTTGACTTTTTTGTCCAATCAAAAGTCAATATGAAACTTCTAAAATCAATCATTAGCCAATCAAGACTTTTTCTTACGAAATTTTTCTTAATGTGTCTCCAAAATAGAGACTAATAAATACCCAGAAAGGCAAAACATTCAAGCTATTAAATTTCTTTCATAATTAAATGAATACTGGAAAATCATTAATAGTAATGAAGACCCAGAAAAATAAAATGTAGGAGAGAGAAAGAAGATGAGAAATTATACCTGATTGAAACAGAAAGGAAGAGATGAATGTGGAGTTTGAAAAAGAGGAGAGAGATGGGAGGAAATGCGTCTCAACATCAGGTTCTTCATTCGATGCAATAAAAATGGACTGACGGTTTTGTCATTTGTTTTCGCTTTTCCAGTTTCACTGAAAGATTTTGGGAAAATATGGAGATACAACAGCGTGAACAAAAGGCCTATTAGCTCAGTTGGTTAGAGCGTCGTGCTAATAACGCGAAGGTCGCAGGTTCGAAACCTGCATGGGCCATTTGTTTTGATATATTTAATTTTACTAATACAAATTAATTCTCAAAGTTTCGCATCACCATGTGTGAAAGGTGTAAGTGTTGCAAGAACTCGGTTATTTTTTGGAACTTTTTCAATATTTAGGCCCAAAACGAAGTGTCCAAATGTCCTACCCATGTCCGAGTGTCGAGGATCTGACACGGGTACTTGAGGTGAAATGAAAAGTACGAGCACCATAGCATTTAGTCGATCCTAATAATTCATAGAGACGTTATTTCTAAGATAAATTTATAGAGATGCCTATTCAATTTTGCCTTAAAAATTGCGATGTTACAAGTTCACGAGTACGTGTTGAGCTCAATGTGAACTTCAAGTGAACAACGAACAAAATTTTCATTTATCCAATAGATTCATATATATGTACAAGGGGGATCATACTTGGTTGATAGGGAGTTAATCCACATTTATGTACCAAGAAGTTCCCATTTCCTACAAACTATAACTCAATACTAATACAAGGAGACTACAACCATGGCACCTCCAAAATGGTCGAAAAAAACCCGATCCAGGGGTGACTAATCCAAACAGAGAGCTCCTGAACCCAAGTAGACCAACGCTGTCTGCATCTTCGACTGCCAGAGTCGCTTCTTCTGAACTCTGATGTCTTAAAATGCAGCTTCTGTTTACTCAAGTATCAACATGAAGTCTAACAAGAATTGACGGATTTGTAACTCCGACAAGCAGCACATGACTACAAAAATAACTCTCAAGCTAGTCATTGCATGTTAGACTCAGATTGTTCTTGTTCTTCTCTAATGCTCTTCACTACCAGATCATAGTTGATAGACGCCAGGTTTGAGAGGTTCTGTATATATATATCAACAAATAATAAGTGCACATATATACGAACAAATAATCTCACAATTAATGGGATGCGATTGCTAATCATGTGTTTAAGTTTGAACAATTAAGGTTTATGAAGGCTCAAAAATAACACGGAGACATGGTGACTGCCCACTAAATTCGTCGCAAAGCAGCACATCACAACAGTGGTAATGACACTAGGAGAGACTAGTGACATGTATAAGTATATCTTATGGAAGCGAAGCATCTAGAAAATCTGACCTTGAACGAAAAGTTGCTGAAGGAATACTTCACAGTGAGTTCCCTATTACTAAAATCTACCAAATTACCGCATTCATCTCTCTGGTTCACACAGAAAAGATAAGAAAATGAGTGAAAGACAAGAATGCAATCTGGTTATAATTAGTTACATTTGATCACAAAACAGTCAAACACAGACTGCGTTTGCTGCTTAATCTGGTTATGACTGGGATAAGTTTGAGCTTACTTCTTCATCTGCTACATTGCTGAAGGATCCACTGCTAAGAGTATCACTGCAACTTTCAGACATGTAATCAAAGTCGCTAGCTCCAAATACATGGTCTTCCTCTGGATTCCATACATAGCGGCTCATAAAGTAGCCAGTATCAAAAGCACCTTCAGTTGAAGGTACAAACATGGCCTACAAAGTACTACTTTAGTTGACGAACAATGAAGCACATGATATTATTATCCTGAGAAGAGAACATACAAACTGTACCTTTTGTCTCGCAAGGGTGTCCCAGTTAACATTCTTGAAGAATTGATGTAATTTTACCTGTAGGATCAATTCGAAGTTGCTTATTTTTTCACATTCAAAAGAATTTTCCATTAAACCTAAACAACCAAGTTTTACTCTTTCACCTCTGTGGCCCCAGTGGCTCCTAGTCGTTGAACAGGATTTTCTATCAATAATCTGTTACAGCAAAAAAGACATAGTTAAAGCATGATTGTTTCTATCCGTCTTTTACATCAGCAATGACATTTGGGAAGGTTGCTGAACTATGATGCGCAGATACCACTTAGCTATACATCAACTTCTGTCTTAAGCTGGAGACTTTCTGTAGGCCAATTTACAAAGAAAATACTTTTGATCTACAATTGGTATCCAGATGTAAATAAATTGTGTATAGATTTCTTGTCGAATTATAGTATTACTCAAAAGTTAAAGCATCTTGGTCATCAACATATCAATTACTCCTACAAGATGTGCCAACTGAGCAATTAAACAGAAACCATATTAAACATCAGTGTCCATACTCTTAGGACTCTTAGGATCTGTCTATAGGAACTAGGGCCACCAATGTTGTATATTGGCCACAGACCACCCTGGTTCAAATCCTGTCAGACCTACACCCGACTTGTAATTCCCAAACAAATAAGAAAAGGACATGGATGTTACATATTGATTCACAATAACTAAATAAAAATGTCAAAAAATAGCTGACTCAGAAAAAGACCACTCAGAAAAATTTACAAGCCTAGTCATTTCTTGTACAACAGTGACCAAGTCAAAAATGCAGTCAGTGACATACTAGCAGGTTTATCAACAACTCTTGGACCTATATAAGTGTAAGATGAAGCTAATACATAGACAAGCATACAGCTAATAGTTTAGGTAATATGCCAGTTAGTTCGTCATAGAAATCTTTGATAAACTGATTCGTACTTTTTTGTAATTGTAAAGAACACTAACTTATTCCAAATTTTAAAATTATCTCTGAGTGATATTTAAGGATTTAACTGCTGATTAAACATTGGCGCTAAATCATTGTTCAAGCAAATCCTGATGGTCCATCAAAAATTTTAGTCGAATTATGACTTTATCAGATTTCAGTTGTCTAGATTCCCTGCTTCCCTCCTTCCTTCAGGTGTAATTTTCAACTAATGTTCTCAAATGCTGCTATGGCGTGAGGAACCTTAAGGCACTGGTTGTCTGCAGTGTCACCATCTATCATTTGATTTATAAAAAATGTCTGCATAGTCAGCATATCGATGGATCTGTAGTAGTTCTTACTGAATATAATTCAAAGAAGATTCATAATTCAGGATATGCATAGCATTAGCGCAGCATATAAGCATACAGAGAAAATCAACCAGTCTAACATTAGTGCAACGCTGAAGCAAACTTATACGGAAACAATCAGTCTAAGTCATAACTTACTTGTTAATAAAGTCATATGCTTCATAACTCATCTCCTCAGGTACCTTGGGCCATGGGATGTCATGGTTCATTATGTTATCAAAAATTTTCTGTAATAAGTAAATGAGACATATATTACAACATGCAACAAACTAGAATCATGATGATGGCCAGATTCATCGAAGAGACACAGCCAAAATAAGAACTCATTGCAACAGTCCATTCTCAACAATAGGTAAAGAAGGATAATATCAACCCCAGCCCAAGCTTATCCTAGTACAATGGTGCCAAAAAAAAAAATTAGAACGAATTGCGCGAACCCTATTGAACCTAGTGAAGGCTAGCATTGTTAATTGCTAGGCTATCAGTAACAGTTTAATAAATTAAACAATAAAGCTCCGTTTCTTGTAAAATATATTAAATTATTAAAGCACATCAAATTTACCCATTACTAACCTCTTATGAATATAGTACCTGGACAAATCGTTACCCAAAATCATGAGCATACAAGTGCTAATATTACAGTCTGAAATTTCCTAATGTAATCCTGTATTTTATGCCATCTCCTGACGTAACCCTCAATCCCTTACATAGGCACCCTACCGGCCCTAATGACCCCTTCGAAAACCTCTTTGAATTGGAAGAAAACCTATCAATGGAAAAATTATTAATTTTTTGTCGCTAAAATCATTAAATTGTATCAAAAGATTATGAGAAAAAAAAACAAAAACCCTGGTTATAGCTTCTCCAAATTATTATGATTTTTTTTCTTTTTTTGCTTTAGTTTTTTATATCTGGTTTTATATAATAAACAATATAAATTATTGCTAACTAAACGCTGGTAGCTTCCCATCCAATTTATGAGTTTTTCAAAGCTAAGGTTAAGTACACGGGGGTGAAAACGTGAGGTAAGATTAGGAAATGGCTATAAATATAGAGTTACACCAGGAAATTTCCCTATTACAATTTATCTCACAATAGAACAAGAACGACCGTCTCCTGAATTTGAAAAAACAATCCCCTGACTAACCAAATTTACTACATCGTCACTTACTGACATCAGAGAAACTTTTAATATTACATCTTTACTGTATATCATTCTCAATGTCTAGAGCTATCCTAGTATGAGAACAGAATTCCAAGTGTGATGGAATGTTGAAGTTTTAACACGACTATTTTCCAAACCTAACTGATCCAAGATCAATTGGCATTGTGAAAATATTATTTGGGACAAGCAAACATGACAAAACTGTAGAATGTCTTGGGAGTGAAAGTTAACACAACTATTTTCCAAACCTAACTACAAGCGAGCTAGGGCAAATTCCGAGCCAAAATTTTAACTGATAGGCTGCGGATTTAGATTACTTGCAAAGTTCTCTTTTCTTAGAATTCTCTACATGGGACAGCTCTCAAACACATTGATGGAACGTCCAACAATCTCCCATTCTCATGTGTGTTCTTCTAAATTCCCTGCAATCATGCTACTTTTCTCTAAGTCACAACATTTTGTGTGCCCTTTAAAGAACCATGCAGCTTTCATGGATGCACAGTCATAGCACTCTCCATCATGGCCCAAACACATTTTACCTAAGCACAAGCATCACTTCCCATATTGTAAATAGCTACTTCCTCTGTCTCATTATAATCTTCTCTACCCTTTTCTCTAAAGTTGGGCGCTACCCCACCCACTTTTTTTCAATCTGCTTTCAAATTCTCCTTACTCTCCATGCAAATCCCAGATGTCTAGAACTATAGATTAATATGGGTCGGAGCGAATAACAGTTTCTTACTCTAATTGCGAGACATCTTCAATTGATATTTTCTGGCTCTCTGTTTCCAACATACTACGTCTAAAGCTATTGTGGAAGACTACTCTCTTTGAAGAAGGCAAGCCCTGCACATTTCGGGACACAGGGGAACCTCTAATCAGTATAATAGGGTGCCAAGAGTGAGAATGAGGTCATCCTGCTTATATTTCCTCGTTTCTATCCTTTTTCTCTCGCCACCTCTGGCTCCCTTCTCTTTGGTAGATGCAAGTTGTATAAAGATAGCGACTTACATTCCCATACCCATTCTTATAACACGAATTAGGAAACACTGGTAAAATTCATCATTATAATCAACAAGTCTGCCAAGTTCAAATAGAGCTTTTTGCTTGAAAGGTTGGGTTAACTTATTTAGTTCTACACATTTGTCCATGTGCATATCGTGTGATATAAAATTCACTGCCTACTCACCTGAGGATTTTCTGCGTTAAATGGTGGGATTCCTACAAGCAGCTCAAAGAGAATAACACCTACAGACCACCAATCAGCAGTTGCACCTGGATAAAATTGTAAAGTGTGATTTATGAAACAATCAGTAAAAGAAAAGGGTGAATTACATTATGGCATATATAGAGCCAGAAAGAGAAGTATCATACCATGTCCCATGCCAAGAAGTATTTCTGGAGCCAAATAATCAGGTGTTCCAACAACAGCGTGTTTCTGGCGTTGTTCCCTTGGAGATTGCTTCAACGAAGAACCAGATTTCTCATCACCCAGAAAACCAGAGCTTGTAACTGATGGACCTGATAAGTCATCAGTACTGTTGATAAGACCAACTTTAGATAGCCCAAAATCTGTCAACTGTCACAGTAAGCATTAGAGATTTGTGAGATTTGACAAACAAATTTTATTGACATCATCAAGCACAAAAATACTGAATTCTAACAGCCAAAATATGGGTGTACAGATATTCTACATGACAAAAGTACTGTGACAGTTGCATTGAACTGGGAAGAGATACACGGAGAAGCAACCAAGAAGAAAGCTGGTGGCAAGCGAGCACACAAAAATGAATTAATTTAGTTGTCAGTCAAATAACTTTCCTTGTAATAGTTTGTGAAACAGAACTAAGCACAACAACATCTAACCATTACTTTGTCTCTACATGAGAAAGCAATAACGAGAAGGTAGAGGCGTGATCTATTCTAGTTATTATCTGTAGAACGGTCGGCAGGACATGACTTAACCTTATTGTTGACACTTATTAAGTAAAGGGTCTCAAGTAAATCAGTTATGACTTCTCTTGCAACATTCCTTATTTCAGGAACCTACTTAGACATTCTTACCTGGTGTGGTAGCTCAGTTAGGCAAAAGGAGAGGGGTAATCTTCCTTTCTGTATATCAGGTTTTATTTTGGCCACCTATCTCACTAAGGAAATGCGAAAACGAAGGAACTGTCCTTACAAAACATGGACAGATTAAGGAAGCATTAAAATTTGCAGTTCTATTGAGAAGTGAAACTGATAACTCAATCAAACATAAAAGGTCCTTTTCATTAGCATGCTATCCACAAAGCCACTGTGTAATATTGGAGGATACAGAAAATCTAAACTAAACCCCCCTATTTACGAACAATAATAAAAGGTTATGCTGACCCTCAAGCATAGTATAGTATCAGGAGTTGAGAGCACATTTTAGAATAGCAATGCCTCCACTCTCAATACTGCTATACCTCAATGTGTATTCTATTATAAATGGTGTACATCCAACATAGAACCTAAAAGCAGCAACACCACCATAGAATAAACATCTGAGGCATACCTTATTTGACACCAATATAGTAAGGCCGAGAGACAGAGAGCAGACTAGTCGAGATAAACATGCCCACAACATGCTCAAGTTCACATATGCACAGAGAAAGAGAGCGAGAGATCTTAACACAATGCATAGTGTCATTCCTGAGTTGAGTAATTATAGCCCAAGCTCGTCCAACTTAGGCATGGAATTCTGGCACAGCCCTTATAGTGCCTATTTGGCGCCATCTCCCAGTACCAAAAAAAGATGCAAATATGCAAAAGAGGAAACCATATGTCACCAAGCCAATTTCGAGCCTTCATCATAGGGAGGTATGTGTTGTTCATTGCACCAATTCACTTCTTAAACCATACAGAACCACATCTAATATATGATTCAGATCATTAACAAAAATACAGCACAAGACGTGGGGCCAAACTTGATTCACTCTTCCCCCTGTGATATCTAAAATTCAACAAGAGACGGAAAGACGACAATCTTTAGAAATTTTCCGCACATTCTGGAAACAATGTTTGCTATATTCCTTTTTCACTTTTCTCTGTGAGTGAGTGTGTCCGAACATTAATCATCATAGTATATAAAAATACAAGGGGGAAAAACTGTTTGCTGTTATTTTCCGAAACAACCTATGCATATCAGCTTTTGTACACAATCATTTATCTCCAATCAGCAATAAACAACAAGAATCAAATCATAAAATAAGTTATATTCGATATAAGATATTGACCTTGATGTGACCATCAGGGCCAATCAACAAGTTGTCAGGCTTTAGATCTCTGTGGATAACGTTTAGCTTATGCAAGTACTCCAATGCAAGAACCTGGAATGAAGGGACCCACGGGAGAGGAGGGAAGAAAGTTCAGCTAGGAAATATACAACGCTTGTCCAATAAAATTAAAAAAATTGAATAAGACAGACCTAAGCAAAGATGATAACAGAGAAGGACTTGATGAATACTTACAACTTCAGCCATATAAACACGAGCCATATCTTCATCTAAGCATCCAAGATTTCTTAGCAAAGAATAAAGGTCACCTCCATTTAAATATTCCATCACCAGGTAAAGATTTTCTTTGCAAGTGAAAGAGTAGTAGAATCTGACCTGCTCACCATCAGATAAGGAGCATGAATTAGAGAAATTATTTACATCCAGCTTCATTAAAAGTGCAAAATCCCTGCTTACCACAAAAGGATTTCGAGCTGAAATTAGGATATTACGCTCAGCCAGTATGCTTTCTACTGCATTCTTACGGATCATATCAGCCTTCTTCAAGACCTGGGAGAATTAACATGACATCCACGTAACTTATTCATGCTCTAGAAGTAAAAAGGGTTGAAGATAACAAGAACAAAAACAAAGTTAAATGGAACCTACACACAGGACTTCATAACAAATGAACACTTATTCTGTCAGTGAGTGTTACCTAATTTGCTATCTAATTCGCCTTATGAATTCGCAATTCGCCTAAGATGGGCCAAAAATAAGCCAAAACTGCCATAATTCACTTGTCTCAATTCGCAATTCGCAGGGGGGATTAGCGAATTAGGTAACACTGATGACAGCCAATCATAGGGAGAGAGGATAACAATGATCCAAATTCAAAGTATGAGCGCAATACATTTCATCAGACAATATCACTTGCTAATCAGATATGCAACCTCCCCACAGAGAAGTTGATTTTTTCCTATCTATTTTCGTATTTTGCATTGATATGACTAATGCAGTCGATTGCAGACTTCTAGTAGGCACCAGTACGCAAGGCTTCTGAATTCATACAGTTTATAGAGTCCAAATACAATAGAAGCCATTGGAGATCTCCAGTGAAGCTCTTGGTGTATAGTTTTCACATATGCTTTACATAGAATTTTAGGAGTGGTCAATTTAGGGGGTGACAAGCTAGATTCTCAAAGGTACTTTATGTGAAAGACTGTATCTTATGCTATTGTCTGCGTGTTTACTCCTAAATGTTTCCAACATATTAAAGGAAGATTTCTCAAACAGGAACAACATTAGACAGTTCAAAGAAAGAGAGAGATACTGATATGGAAATCATTGCAGAACATACCATCATTCAATCTGAGCTACTGTAACATAGACTAAAATTTTCCCATGTATCTTTATTGTTTTCAGCTTTCATATAGCTGGAGAATCATACAAAATGAATTGATAGAAACATACGGAAGCGAAAAATGCTACAAGAATGCTTCATTTAGTATTTACCTAGTTCGAATCACAAGTGTAGGTATGTGGTGGCCAAATAAGAACAAGAAGACATGGGTAAGACAGCCAACTGGAAAAGTATAAAAAATTAACTATCCTAACACAATTAACAAAATTTCTAACAGCATCCTCAACACTAAATTGTCAGAAATTTCACTAATAGTTCAATCTGATTTTTTTATATTTTTTGCAGGACATAAGAATCTTCCTTGTCCAGTCCTGAGGATCAAGTATCAACATTGGTGTAGATAGGATAAAAAAGAACCTTCAAAAGATGAATGAAAAAAACTGACTCACTCCCCCCTTGCCACTCCACCCCACCTGCCCAAATGAATAAAAACTTTCATGTCAACGGCTAAACATCTAAACCCATAAACTGAACAAAGGATTTCCTCTAATAAAACATTAAAACCTTAAAAGAGTAGTGGCAGATCAGATTAAGGCATGAATCTCAGCAGATACTCTAAGAATATCAAGCGAAACCACAAAACAAATGTTCTCATCTCATAGAAAGTGTAACCTAATTTTTTCAAATCTAAATTTTCATAAAGTACGACTTCTCACTTTTATAGCAAATAAGTCACCCGTTGCTCTTTTCCTAGCAAGGAAAACGCGTCCATATGCTCCTCTGCTAATTGGTTTAATAATTTCAAAATCTTCTATTGATGTCCGGTCCTTGGTACTTGGATTGATTGGACTTGCTCGTACACTTCGTATTGTATCATCATCCACTGGACTTTCTTCATCTGCCAATGTCTGAGATGGGTGAACTTTTTCATCTTCTATTTGGGCATATAGTTGGACATATTTCTCCCTAGAAACGCATACAAACAAATTAGGAAAAAGAATTAATTGAAAGCATAAATATTAAGATTAAAGCTACTTATATCTTTGAAATGTCGATGTGTTCAGTCACGTCGGTGTCTCGCAGAACTTTAAAAAATTAAAATTAAGTTGTCGAACTCACTGCAGAAGCTTCTCAATGCGCCTCCCAAATGTCTCAACAACAAGAGCATCCACCTTTCTATCCTGAATGGAATACTTAAGGTCTTCAAGACGGTCAATCATATACTCCAATGTACTGTAATCATGCTTGTTCACCCTAGCAATAGAACGAGCAATATCCAGTAGCTTCTTAATCTGCATATTTGTGGTCTCATCAAAAAATCTGATCCATAATATAATTGGTTCCAGAAATTTTATATAATACTCCATGTTATATTTTCAATGTTATTGCTAAGCAGTATTTAATATTCTATTGATATTGTAAAATGGCATGTAGTATTATATTGTGAAATGACATTTAATATTGCAATTGTATTCTTAAATCTTGGATCAGAAGGAATCAGCTAGATTGACGTATATTTTCAATTGGAAGGAGTAGCAGATTCCAAGCATTAATCTTCCAAGTTCCAACATTAAATGCCATTAAAATCTATAGAGAAAAGCCATATCCACAAACCATATTGCATGAAATGCCCACATATTAGTTACATAGGACAAGCAAATTCGGTTGCAACACCTATAGAAACCCAATTAAGAAACACACATACAAAGCACTCCAGAATCTTCTGTCCACTCCAACAGGGATGTGACCAAGAAAAGCCCAAATAGTTCTCATGTCTATGATTCTGCACCACTGATCTCAAAACTACTAGTTTTTCTGATAGACAGTAGACCTAAGGCGTCATCAGACTAATAATCAAACTAACATAATTTCTAGGCTTCTAGGGCAATTCCAGCAAAATATTCATTTAAGAATACTTTGAAAGAAGAAAAAAGTTCTGAATAGATCTTGCACCTGCTGATTATTTTCATGCTCAGATATTGTTCTTCTCTTGTGCAGTAGCAATTCTATCTGGTTTGTACGAGGTGTTAATGGCGACCTTGGTGTCGAGCTTCCTGCTGATGACGTCTTCTTATTGACATCAGAAGAGCAATGTGTCTCGCATGAAATGCCCGGCGAAACATTCAGATCATCCATGGTGAAACAATTATCAGCTTCAGCAATACCATCAAGCATCTCATCAGATAGTCTGTGGGATAAGTCAATTTTCCTTGGTGACAAGCCATCCAACTCTTCTGGCATACTGGAGGTGGATACTCTCGTAATATCAGGGCTTGTGCTTTTTGGAGTCCAGGATTCCAGTATCTTCTCAAGAGTTTCTGCAACTCTTTCCAACCGATCATTCACTGTTAATCCTTTCAGGTCACATCGATCAGCAATTGTACAGATTCTTGAGTGCTCCTCCACAAACACAGTTGGTATTTCAACCTCACAAATGCGGCAGACTATAAAATTTTCATAACTAATATGTTGTTGGTCTCCCCAGACACCCCAAGAAACTTTTCCTACCAGAGATGTATCTGTGTTTCCTGCATGAGACACAGGAGTTTCTATTGGTTCATCTTTATGTTGGAAGGCCCCTGACTGGTCCTTAGATGGTGTGGTAACAGAATCAGGGTCTCTCCTGTTTTTTTCAGCAGCAGATGGAAACTTCTTCCAAGAAGACATCCTATAGCCACTTGACGTTGAATCTTGACTTCTTGCCGTTCCAACCTCTGCCCCATCAGCGCTACTTATATAGAGATGGTCCTGTTTCAGTGTCAGACTGTGTTGTTGTCTGTCTGATTTCTTCCTCAGCTGCTCATTCTCATCCTGCTCCACGATTGTAGTACCAGAGTCAATATTTTCTAACCCAAGGATTTGCTCAGGATAGACTCCTAGATCACTCAACTTGTGAAGATTCAAAATGTGCTCTTCTACATAACCGCTCTCTTTCTGAAATTGAACGAGACGGGTGCAGCGAGTCAAGATAAAAAGAAGGCGAGAATGAGCTCGCTTAAGCGTTCCCATTGGTAGTTCTTGCCGTCGATCGTCCAGATCCTGAACAATGGTTTCACACTTAAACCAAAAATCCTCCGCGGACATGGTTGCACACTGACGAGCTATAAGTAACAGATCCTCCAGGCCTTCTCTCCAGTTTGGATGGCACTCTGTGCTTTTTTCAATTATACAAATTAAATCCGCAGCAAAGACACCCAAGTCAACATTGACTTCCTCCTTCAGCTTATCAAACTTTGCCCTGATCATTACCAAAACCTCCTCCATATGGCCGAATGCCCGGGACTTCAGAAAGGGATATGGACGAACTCCCTTAGAGTTAAGCTCATGAGAAAAGCTTTTGACATCTGGTGTTTTCTTCTTACGACCACTTGTAACACGAAGGACAGCCTGGAAACGTGGAGACTGCATCTCCTTGATCAGTGAAGCATTTCCCTGAAATAGCATTAATGACATGAAATTATACCGACTATATAAGAAGAAACAAGCAAGAGCAAAAAGATGTTAAATTGATCACATAAAGTAAAAAAAAAAAAAACTATTGTGAGAATGCTTTCA
The DNA here is from genome assembly GCA_947648045.1 of Beta corolliflora. Lineage (NCBI taxonomy): Eukaryota > Viridiplantae > Streptophyta > Magnoliopsida > Caryophyllales > Amaranthaceae > Beta > Beta corolliflora. Next base: position 146,549 of record CANSZD010004268.1, read on the forward strand.
TTACCTCAAAATTGAGGGAGGATGAAAACTTAAGTGACTTTGATTGACTCCAAGTAACCTTTTTCCCTAGGAACAAACACATTTGCCAAGTCAGCAGTAATTACCATGTCATATACTTACTCCTCAATATTTAGATTATGTTTGACTATAGCCTTTTATAGATGTTAGGCTTTTTTTAGAGTGGCTAATCTGAAGGAAGAAAACAATCACAAGCTCCCATTTAAGATAACACACTTTCAGTATATCGACCTATAAGTCAGCGATGCTGAATACAAGAAGACATCACAAGTTCTCACATTCTGAAAAGGACAGTATCTTGTCAACCACCTTACTTGAAATCTTGAATCTAAACCAAAGTATCATCGTACAACCCTTAATTTATGGAACTTAGGCAGTTCAATTTTGACCAACAACAAATGAAACTCCCTGAAAATAACCAAAACATGGCATTAGAAAGTCGAAACTCAGATCTATACCCCATACCTATATGCCTATACCCCATTGTTCTCCCCAATAATGGTAACATAATCTACCACTATAGAAACAAGTTAAGTTTACAAAACATTCAACCTACTTTCGTTCAGTCCACGAGGTGGTGCAAAACCTCGAGAGGGTCCTGATTTAAACTTATGACCTTATTATAACGTCCCAAATCCATTACCAGCTAAACTAAGTCTCATCCACAAACATTTAACCAGCTTGACATCATCATACCATAATAAATGTCAATTGCTGATTTTTCGAGTACTAGTAACCCAACCAGCTCAACTCAACCTGTAATCTCAGTTAGATCATATAAACCTTCATCTCCTTCCACATTAATAGGGAAAATTTCAAACAATTCCATTAAACCGAACATTTCCCAATCTCAACAACAAAATTCAAATTCAACCAATCTAAATTCAAAAAAACACACATTCTTCAAATCGTCGCGAAATAAAGTTTCGAAACGTGAAAAGATTCAACAAACCTATAATTTCAGCGGACGAAAGGGTATTATCAGGAACAACAAACTTCTTCCTCCCAGCAACAGCAGCATTCTCTCTCTTCTCCCCACTCCCACCCTTGCCTTCATCCTTTGCCGCTTTTTCGGGCACCGAATTATGAGTATTATTCGGAGGCGAACCAACTAACGTCGGAATTCGAAGATTACTAGGAACAGATCGAGTACGTATACTATTCAATCCAAGCATGGAGGCAGCAATTGGAGACGCTTCATCATCTCCGTCGCAAAAATCATCATCGTCAGAATGTGAAACCCTAATTTCTTCGTTTTGTTCGGTTGAATTTTCGCATGTGGAATGATGATGATGAATGTGAGGGAATTTCTTGAGTTTGGCTTTCGTCGCCGTTGATGGCGTCGATGCGGTGGTTGATGACGGAGAATCGGTCATTTGACGGTGACGAAATATGAGGAAAATGAGAGAATTGTTGTTGTGGTTCGTTTTTAATTGATCGACATTGTTGTGGTTTGAGTGGACTGAGACAGAGGAATGAGAGAGAGACCGTTAGGAGGGAGAGAGGAGAGAGAATTTCGCGGGAATTGGAAGGGTAGAGGGACACACGTATGTTTTGAAGCAACGTGCTTGCCACTTTGGTTGATGGAGTAAATATTCTTAGTCAAATTTTTAAAAAATTATTTAAATAGAAAGAAAAATAATATTTGTAAAATTTTAATTTCATAATTTTAAAGTTAAGTGGGATTTATTTTTGTATTTTTTGTCCATAAGTGCCTCAATTTTGAACTTTTTTGCGAAAAACTGCTTTATGAATTTTTTTTTGCACAAAACCGCCACTAAAGTTACTTCCGGTTGTTGACAAGTGCCAAATAATATTTGCAAGCGTTGACCAAAGTTTTCAGGCCACTTAAAGTCACGTGCCCAGCACGTACTCTTTATTTTTCGTTTCCGGAAGCCCAGTTATTCCACTTCTCTAATATCCCCTTCTTCCAATCTGTCCTTCAATGCACTTAGCTCTATTTCAAAGCCTTATTCTCATCCATGAGTTGATTAGCCACATTATATTCCTTTGCCAATCAATAATTCCTTCATCAATCCATCTCCAATAACTACAACCCAAATCAACCCCTTTCTTCCAGAGTACAATTTGCATCTTTTGAACCTCCTTCCAGGGTTCTTCTCAGTCCAAGATACATATTCACCACCTTTGATTCTACAGTAGCACATTCCAGTTCGTGGTCCAATCATTCCATGAATTTCACTCCCACTAGATAGGTTCTGCACAAATTAAGAAAAAGAACTCCATCAAAGAATAATTATTTAGAATTAACCAAAAAAAAAACACTTCAAATCAAAGAGAAGATAAAACTCCCGAAAAAATGGATGAATAAGTAAGATACACAGACCTAAACACTAAATTCGAAAAATCAAAAGAGGACGTGGAATGAATTGAATGGCAGATTCGTTGTTGGGGGGTAGAATTAGGGCTTTGAATTCGAAAAATAAGAGGAGAGAGGAGAGGGGAGTGTGAGATATGAGAGAAGTGGGAGAACTAGGCTTCCAAAAACGAAAAATAAAGAACACGTGTTGGGCACGTGACTTTAAATGGCCTGAAAACTTTGGAATGCCTGAAAATATTATTTGGCACTTGTCAACAACCGGAAGTAACTTTAGTGGCAGTTTTGTGCAAAAAAAATTTCATAAGACAGTTTTTCGCAAAACATTTCAAAATTGAGGCACTTATGGACAAAACATCCTTTGTTTTTTTTGTTTTAGAGATGAAATTTTTTTTTAATAACACCTTGTTAAGTTGTTCTCCTTCGATTGTAATTTAAGTATTTATAGAGAGCACTGCCTATTAAAAAAAATGTTTCTGAAGCAATGATTTTTCACAATAGAAACCACATAGTTGCAATGAAAAAGTTTCGTTATAGAATTACACCCAACAAATGTAAATTATAGAACAATACTATGGATGTAAATTGTGCCAATGCGTGATCATTTTAAGTCATTTCGTAATTTTATTGATTGGTTCCGTGGAACTATCATACAGGCTTTGGTTGATCACCATGTGGCAAAAAAATTCTTGTTTTATTAATAAACTAGTTTTGATGCACGTGCGATGCACGGGTTAATGTTAATATGTTAAAAGTTATTATAATTGTTTTATTGGTTGTCCTAATATATCTTATTTTTATATATAATACTCACTAATTAAGTATTGGTGTATTTAATTTATACTAGTATTACTCGTCTCCTTTTACAGTAGCCCCCAACTTTTAGGTTTTCTACATGGTAGCACTTCTTAAATTTGTTTCTACTTGGTAGCCCCGAACTTTTAGGTTTTCTACGTGATAGCACTTCTTAAGTGAATTTCGTTAAGATGTTGTCAGTTTCGACATTTATTAGTCTGGCACGTAAATTGAGAATTTTTCGACACCCAAAACGAGTATTTCTGATCATTTTTTGACAAATTCCAACCTTTAATCGAGCTTTCAAAGACAAAATTGCGCCCCTTTTATTGTAAAAAAATGATCAGAAATACTCATTTTGGGTGTCGAAAAAGTCTCGATTTGCGTGTCAGACTAATAAATGTCAAAACTAACGACAACTTAATGGAATTCACTTAAGAAGTGCTACCATGTAGAAAACCTAAAAGTTCGGGGCTACCAAGTATAAAAAAATTTAAGAAGTGATACCATGTAGAAAACCTAAAAGTTGGGGGCTGCCATGATGAATTTCCTTTTATTTTTCAAATTATGTTTATGTAATTTTTTTATTTTTACTTATTTTTTGTTCGATGGATGCGATCTATTTGGGATGTCTCTCATTATTTGATAAATGTTAGCTAACTGTGTTAAAAGTGGATAAAGGTCCCTCGATAACAAAAATGTCCATCGATAACCAAACTTATTTTATTTAAAAGTTCTAAAAAATAATAATTTTAGATATATCAAATATTAATTATTCTCTCTTAGAAAATAGAAATTTCTAGAGCTAATAAATAATACTACTAAGTTAGTGATTTTTTTTTTCCTTCTAAATTGATCTTTCCTTTTTTTTTTTAAAGAAATAAAGTACAAAAAAAGAAGTAAACTAACACGGTAGAGTTTACTGGTTCACACCACATAACCAGTTTCAAGAAGCATGCGCAGGAAGGAAAAAGAAAGGAAAGGAAGAAGGAAGGAGAAGAATAAGGAAGGACAAGAATAAGCAAGGAGAAGATGGCGGTCGGCCGACTCTGTCGGAGGCGTGGCAACTACCAAGTGAGCTTTTTCTCTCCCAGTTTTTCTTTTCATTTTTTTAAAGAAGGAATTTGGAATTACAATAGTACTTTGACAATCAATAGATTTTGCTTCTTGATGTATTATATTCTCTTTTAGGGGAAGTTGTTGATGTATTATTTTTGGGTGGAGATATTGATGTCAGAGGCGGCGTGAGCACGTGCGACATAGGCGACCGCACAGGGCCCCATAAATTTTTGGGTCCCATGAACTATTTGTGTATTAATAGATATTGACTCATTGTATGCTTCATTGTTGGTATAGGACTCATATATCATATATGCATAGTTTTATTGCAGCAGTATGATTAATATCAAACCGAATAGTACATTGATCAAAATACCACTCTTGCTTATCTGATTATGGTTTTGATTCCCTTAAATTACTCCAAACTTAATTAATCAAACAATAATTCTAAATACACACTGATGAGTGATATTTATATCACTCAAATACCTTATTTTCCTCATGTTTAGAGTCATTTTTTCTCTTCATTTATCTTTCTAGCTTATTTTACTTAATTTAGAGTAATTGGGTTATTTGTAACTTATTTGTGAATATTATTTATTTTTGTAATATCTCAAAAATTCGAAACTCAATTAATTAAATAATTAACCATATTTAGTAGCTAAAAATAATTATTAAAACTTAGTTATTATAATTAAGAAATAAATAATAATAATAATAATAATAATAATAATAATAATAATAATAACAATAACAATAACAATAACAATAATAATAATAATTATTATTATTATAATTATAATTATAATTATAATTATAATATAATTATAATTATAATTATAATTATAATATAATTATAATTATAATTATAATTATAATTATAATAATAATAAGATGATGATGATGACTTGAAGATTTAAGAAATCGAATAGGATAGGAACTAATAAAATAAATAAAACATATATAAATAAACAAATATTTGATTAAAATATTAGGCAAATACCCAATCAGATTTTTTTTACATTAAACAAATACTTTCATTAAACAAACATAATCTAAGTCTTGGATTATTATAATCCATATTCCAAAAAAAATTGGGGTCTATAAATAGCAACCAAGCTATTGTCCCCTCACACCCAACACAACACATCACCCTCCTTCCCGTAGCTCCCATCCCTTGCTTCCTCGCCGGAAATCGACGTCGGCCAGCCACTGGCGCAAACCCCCTCCCCTGCTGCCTTCACTCACCGCCCACTCTCTCTCTTCCTCCTCCCGCTATTCTCTCTCCTCTCGCGGTCTTTCTCCCTCCCCTGCCTTGCGAGCTGCTACCACTTCCTATTACCACCGCAGCCACGCGCCACCGCCACCATCTTCATCGGCGCACCCGCCGCCTCGCCAGCACAGCACGGGTACTCGTCGTCACTACCGGAGATCCGTCTCCCGTGTCGTGGTTGTCGACCCTGCTCTTTGAGTAGGGGTATAATACCTCTTATGTTCTTGTATTTCAAATTTATAAGATTTGTTTAAGTATTAAATTAAGTTGGCCTAAAACTGATTTGTGAGTTAAAACTTAATGGTAGGCTTAGTTTATTAGTGGGTAAATAATGAAATGTTTGAGCTATTAACTTAATTGGGCTTAGTTAGTGAGTAGTAATTGACACATTTAGTTAAGCCTAATTAAACTAAACTTGGCCTTGATAAATCAATTCGTAAATGTTGGACTAATGACATATCTTATATATTGCCTATTAGTGTAAACTAAATTATGTCATTCGTTAATTATAACATTATGCTAATGAATTGTTAAGATCAAATAATATACACTATTTATTGATCTTAGAAACTTAAAATGATTCTTGAATTAATTAAAGGATTCTAATGACCTTAGTATAAACTATAACTATAAAAATTATTGCTTCATTAATACTCATATTCACTTGTAATGATTTTTTTTTGACGAGACACTTGTAATGATTATTAACTTGCTTTATTAGTATATTGTGACTAAATGATATTATTGTATTGCTAATGGCTTTATTTTAACAATGGATTTACTTAATTAATAGTAAATGATTGATTGATAGCTAATTATGGACTCATAATAATAGTCTATAGACATAATAATATACTTTTTATAACCAAATGAAATGGTTATATAATGATTGGTTACTAATCCTAAAATGAAAGTAATGGAGTTACTTATTTAGTAGTTGGTTAAAGAGTCACCTTAATAAGTTAATAACGACTTAGATAATAATGACTATTAATGGACCTTCTTATGACCTAAAGTAATAAGTATGACACTATAAGCAGGACAATAACGATATAACAAACCTTATGAGTATAATAAGCTCTAACTAATGATTAAGTATAAAGGTTAAATAATGAAACGTATATTGATATCACTATTCTTGACTAGATTAAAAAGGATAAAGGATATTACGTACAAGCCTCCCCCGGCATCCAAAGTTATTAAGCAGGAATCGAGGTAACATCTATTGCTAACACCCACGATCCCCTTCTAAATGTGTTTGTGAAATGATGTTCATCATTATGTAAAAGGTTTATATGGATTGTGGGATACTTAAATAGTTATGAATGAGTTTTTCATATGATATGAGCTTATAAGTTATTGGCCCTGTTTGGTAATGAGCTTTTTCATCAGCTTTTAGAGGTTTTGAACCCATTTTAGAGTTTTGACCAGTCAAAACTCTAATATGGGTGTTTGGTGAGGAGAGGTTTGCAAAGGAGTTTTGGAGTCAAAACTCTCAAAGCAAAAACACTGCAAAATGCAACGTTTTGTTCAGAGTTTTACAAAACAAAATTTTTCAAGACAATTTTACCCAAAATTAATTATAATCATTAACCCAATGCAAAATCACCATGACTTCCACCACCAACAATTCCACCGAAATCCACCACCGACATCCACCAAAAAAACCACCACCACCAACCACCACCATTGATGAAGAATCGCTGATGGAGATGCGCTGCCTGGAGGTGATGATGAACAGTGATGATGATGTTGAGTTGTTGACTTATGTTGATGATGAACGATTGTGATTGATGAATTGATGATGATTCTTGATGATACTTGAGGATGATGATGATACTTGATGATGATGATGATGATTCTTGATGAAGGATTGATGATGATGACGTGATGGTGTTTACACAAAGAGTTGTTTTAGATTTTTTTTTTTTAAATGAAATCAGTGGGGATACTGGGTTGGAACTTGGAAGTGAAAGAGAAAGAGGAGAGAGAATGGGGTTGTGGCATTTGGTGGGTAGTGGCTTGTGGTGGATTAGAAAGGGGAATATAATAATAATAATAATAATAATAATAATAATAATAATAATAATAATAATAATAATAATAATAATAATAATAATAATAATAATAATCATGTCTATAATTGTCATTTTACACCATAATATACTTATCAGCTTTTATCAAACAGCTAAGTTTTACCAAACACATTTATATAAACAGCAGTCAAATCCGCAGTCAAATCCACTAAATAAAAAAGTTAAAACTCTAACAGCAAACTCTAAACTCTAACAGCTAAACTCTAAACTCTGTTTGCCAAACAGGGCCATTAATTCTCAAGTATGATGCATGAAAGACATAAGGCTTATTACGATGAATGCTAAATAAACGAAACATGATAAATGAAAGTGAAAGAGCATCTGGCAGTATAATGTTACGCTTATTATTTACTTTTCGGTCATGCACGTACCTTCGCACCCGCCGTACACCCAACAAGGGAGCCGAGCTCCTTGAGGGGTACCGCATGTTATGTACTACTCTATTTTGGTGCGAGCGGTGTATCCAACAAGGGAGCTGGGCTCCTTGAGGATCATCACATGATAGGAGACGTCTCGCATGATGGGAGACGTCTCGCATGTCTATACTCGCCAGTTACCATGTTAAAAGATGAAAAGATAATAGGAACTTATGAAGTATCAAGATGCCACTTATGATTGTCTATTTTGCTATTATTTCATTATGGTTTTGTAACATGTTTTACTATATTCTCCTCTCCCTGTTTGCAAATAAAATGACTTGAAATGAATTTACATTATTAGGGTAGTATGTTACTGAGCCTCGACTCACAATGTTGCTTTTGGTTTTAGGTACTTATGAAGGTGACGGGATGGCGTAGAAGTGAGGATGGTCAACTACATTATAATTATGATAACTATGCTGATTGTGTAATCTAACTTATGATCACTAGAACATGAACTCATTTAAGCTCAGTTTAACGATAATTACGTACTTATATATGCTTAATTAATTATAACTATATATATTTTAGTGACTTATGATTTTAATGATTACAACATGGTTAGTTATATGGAAGAATGTTTGCCTTGTATTTTCCCGAGTGGAAAGTACGGCAGTAGCTCACCGACCATCTAAGTTCTGCTGCTAATAATGGATTAATTAACTTAAATATGATGATTAGAGGTCGGGGCGTTACAATTTTGGCTATTTATATATGGTTTGGTAATGCTTATTTGTGTTTGATGTTGTAGGATCAACCTTAGAGGTCTCCATACCACACACCAAGCATATAGTGGAGCAATTTTGCCAAAATAAGAGCTTTTAATTTGGAAGGATTTGTGCATAAAGGTCATATTCAAATGGTCATAACTTTCAGCACACAAAATATTTTTCAGTGATTCAAGTTGGAGATGAAATTTTGGCTCGATATGTTTCCAACGAGTGGTCACAAGCCCAATTCCGATGGAAAATGAAAGAGATATGGTTGTTTGAATTCGGGTGCATCTGCCATAATGGAGCGTCCGCTCCGTATTGTATGGCGCGTCCGCGCCAGAGGCCCAGAAAACATTATGCCTGCTCGAAATTGTATGGAGAGGCCGCTCCAAACTATATGGAGCGCCCGCGCCACTTGACCTGTGTGGAAATCCATGTTTTTCGACCCGTTTATTTTGTAATGTTTAAATCTTTTAAAAGGACGGATCTCTAACTTTTGAAGGGGGGAGAGGAGAGCTAGCCTCCATAAGCTTAGTTAGAGGTTTTAGTCAGGGTTTTTAGAGAGAAAAACTCTCATCTTTTAGAGAGAGAAGTGAGAGAAAGTTGTTGAAAGCCTGGATTTTGAAGAATCTAAGAAGGAAACTTGAAGATTTGGAGACTCCTTGCAACTTTAATGAGAATTTCTTACTCTCTCTCATGTTTTGTTGCTTTATCTACTTATTTTCATGTCATATTCACTCTATTTACTTGTTCATCTTAGATTAGTGTTTGATTTCATGTTTTTAGTTTATTATTTATTTCATTTAATAATTTATTATGATTTGTGAGTAGTTATCTTGCTTGGGAGGGGTTGAAGCCATTAATGATATCATGAGCCTTTAGGTCATATTTAGGGTTATTTTAGAAAATGAAATCAAATGAGCAATAGGGGTTTTATTGTTGGTTTTTGTGATTGGCCTCCATGGAAACTTAATTATTAGTCACTTCAATGAAGGACTGAAATATGAAATTGAATAGTTGACTCCCTATTTGTTCACTTAACTAAAACTTGCATGAAAACAAGGTTTTAGTTAAGGGATATATTTAGTCATCTTGTTATTCATGCTCTTAAGTTGGGGGTTTGTTGCATTAAAATAGGACATAATCTCCAATTTGAGTAACCCTCTTTAGCTTGAAAGAGTAATTAGGGATTTGTTAGATGATCCTTTTGATTCATTCTCTTTAGAATACCCCTTATTTGCCTATTTGTTTTCATGATTGAAATAATTGGTGAATTCCCCTACGCTAGTTCCTTTTATTTAATAGTTCTTAGTTGATAATTGTCAAATCTCTTAACTATGTCTTAGCCTAGCTTATTAAAATTAACATTTTCGGTGATTACCCTTAGTCCTTGTGGAAGAATGACCCTTGCTTGCCATTATACTTGGGTTAGTGGTTAATTAGGTTGTTTGATTTAGGAGTTTTGTCCAACGACCAAAATTTCTATTAGCACACACTTGCATTAAAACTAAAGGTTTATGTCACTCTTAAGTCTTAACTGTCTAATGATTCAAAAGAATATTTTTTCACAAATTCTAACCCTTGATGAAATTAGACACCTTTCATTAATACTAATAATAAAATAAGTCATAGGGAAAATATAATAAAACCATGAGCTTATTAAGTATTAAAAACATTAAAATAAATAGTACAAGGCAAGATTGTAACATGTGGCTATTAATCCTATAAACTCTTGCCTGGATGTCAATAAATGAAAGTCAATGGAGTCCAAAGCTAAAGAGACAGCTTACTCAAAGAGTGCCTCTGATTTTACCTCAATGATGTTAATTGTGTGAACATTTTTTTATAATACAAAATTTAAATCTAAAAAAAAATCTTTGTACTCTTAATATATTAATAAAGGGACCAATATAATCTTAATTGAAAGGAGCCTCTTTGATAAATGAACCGCCCTGCTTGATGTGTTCTGACTTATATGTAAAACACTTTCAGCATTACGCAACATTACCAACTGAACAACTACAGTACGATATTTACTTAAATTTTTTCCGGTGATGTATCAATCGGACGAAGACGTTCTGATCTGCATGTTAAAAAATGTGGTAAGTCAACGTGTGCTGAATTTGTTGTTTTTAGAAATCATACCAAAGCGCAGATGTTGGGTGTGTATATTACTGTTGATGAGGTCGCTAATCTATGTTATGATTATTGGAGTGCCAAGTTTGCACAAAAAATTTGAGTAAGGGTGGTGAAACTAAATGAAGAGGATACCAAAGACTTGAATTTAACTTAAGACAAGACGATCCTCATCTTGAATCCGAAAACGTGGGAGGCGCTTTGACGGCAGTCAGAAGAAATCCATGAAAAGATGACTCTTTTTGTTATTGGTGACCTGTTCCTAGTTGCTGATTGTAACGGTGATGGGCCTCTCTTGGAGCTTATTGTATCCCAGATAGCCTATTTGAAAAATAAGCATGAGAATAGGTTTCGGGTTGTTGCGATGTCAACTTTTCATACAAATACCGAGCAATTTAATTCGTCAATGGATTCGTGTTAAATCAACTGGTTTCTTCAATTCAATGCCTACAGAGTGTCGAATTCCTTTCCAAATTGGTTTGCATGCTATTGAACCAAACATACCTGATGATAAACTGTCTTCCCTTACGGACACTACTTACCAGTCAATAAACCAACATACTTCAGATGGGGATACCGCGGTTATCTTTATTCCACCTACCCCAAAAAATGCGATCAAGACTACCCTTCATTTTGTTGCAAAATCATGTACTATGAAGCGATTTAGCGAGCTTCATTGGAAAAACTGGAACCAATAAGAGCTGAAATTAAGGATTTTGACCTCAGAATAACTCTAAGGTTTGGAGTTGGATTATTGGATAAAAGGTTCACAACCTTGGACAAAAAGTTTGTTATGCATATGCTTGAAGTTGGATGGATCCAAATTTGTGTTGTTCCTTCGACAATGTGCTGGGTAAAACCTTTGATGGAACATTTGGTCATTACCATAGAGCCACAAATCTTTGATGGCGTAAGTTACTACAAGTCTACAGATATCTTGCAAATGTTAGGTTGTGCTGGCAGGTAGGGGTGTTCATGGGTGGTTAACCGTCCCGAAACAATATTTCGGTCCGGTAACCGAAATTTTCGGTCCGCTCTTTTTTGAAAACTGTAACCGTAACCGTTAGACCGGTTATCGCTTAACGGTTAATCGTCTTTTTGGGTACGGTTTTTCGGTTAACCATTAACCGTTATTCAAGTTATAATATTATATTTTACTTAATGTAAATATATATTTTCTAAATTTTTGTGCATATACTTTAATATTATATATACTCTAATATAAAATGTATTATAAAGTAGATAATAAATCCATTAGAAGACATAATAACGCTAATAATTTACTCCATTTCCTAATTATAGTGTTCATATTAGTACTAAAGTTTCCAAATAATCACATATTCCTATAATTGTTCTTACTTGGTAACAAATATTAGAATTAAGGTAATTGTTTGAAAAAGTTTCAAAATAATTAAATAGAGGAAAAAAAAATTCGGTTAACCGTTTACTCAAAAATCATAACCGTAACTGTACCGTTTAACCGTTACTTTTACCGGTTCGGTAACCGTACCGTTAAAACTTTTTTTTACTGGTACAGTTACCACCCATTTAGACCGGTTTTTTGGTACGGTTTTTTGGTTTCGGTTTTTTATGAACACCCCTACTGGCAGATCGTCAATAGATCAATATGGAAAATGTATTATCATCTGTCATGCTCAACGAGAGGAATACTTTATGCATGTCAACTCAGTTATCCCTGTTGAGAGCTCCTTGTTTCATTCTGACCTCCATGACCCACTCAATGTGGAAATTACAACTCGTCGCATACAAAATATGACAGATGTTAGGGAGTTTATGAAAAGTATTTTCTTTTACAACAATCTTAGTGTAGATCTGGCATTTTAGAAATAGTTTACCATCTGAGAACTCCATTTGGCGATTAATTAAATTAATTTAATTGCCAAAATAACTCTGTAATCCCACGTAAATTTACGAATTTTATAAATATATTTTAAAGTATAGTTATTTATATTTAAATATATTTTAGTATTTTAATGATTAATTTCTTCAAAGGTTGACTATTTGAAAGTCAAAGAAATTATTTTAATGATTTAAAAAAGTCAAAAGTTTTATTAAGTCATGCTTTGAAAAATATTTGAAATGCTTTTTGGATTTGGAAAAGGACTCCTAAATGGGTTTGAGGAACACAAACACTCTTAGGCTTAGAAAATGATTTCTAGTTTGAGTCCAATTACCTTATCCTAAGCCCACAAAGGGAATCTATATAAACCCCAAAATTTTCCCACACAATTATTTTCTCTCTCCTCCTTCCTCCAAAATTTTCGGACTCCCCTATTTCTTTTTCTCTCTCTTTCTTTTCTTTCTTCCTCTTCATTCGGCACTCCCTTCTCCTCTTCGTCGGCTGCTGCTCCTCGTCGGCCGACCGCTGACCACTGTGCGCCGCCGCCGCTACTGCTTTTTGGTTGCCGCGGGTTTCGTTCTTCCTTGTTCCTTTGCTTTGGTTTGATTACTTTCCTTCCTCCTCAAGTTTTATTCAAAGTTTATATTTTTAAGATTTGTTTTAATTTGTTTATGTTTAGAAAGTTATAGTTTGATGATTTAATATTGAATCTAAGTTTATATAAGTTATGTATTGAAGAAATAAAAATTCTGATTTGCATATTAGGTTTGAATTGGATTTTTAATTATCAAAGCATGAATTTTTAGGGTTTTAGAAGTTGGAAAATCAAAGTAGTTTATTATAAGTTATGAAATTTATTACCTTATGATTTTAAGTATGTTTGAATATGTTCTAAAGGAGTTTTAATTTATGATATATTGCTGGAAATTTAAAGGGAGTATTATTATGGAGTTTTATGATGGATTTTAACCACTAGTGTAGTAAGTATTATGCTAGGAGGTTTAATAATCAAGTTTTATAATGGGAAAGGTTTTTAAACATGTTTAACAAGGGTTTAAAGTATTTATTATTGTTGTAAATTCATAAAGGATTGATTGTGAATTTATATTGGTTGTTTTAGGCGAAGAATTCTCTCTAGTCGACTTTTAAGACTGTTAAAGTGGCCTCTCAATTTGTCTACACAAGCTAAGGTACGTATATACCTATGTGTTGATTTGATTAGTATCATGATTTTAAGAAGGAAAATTATGTAGTATCATGTATAGGAACTATGTTGAGTTCATATATGATTTCTATTATGTTGGATTTTGCATGTTTTATGCCGTTGTGTAAACATGTTGAGCATGAGATTTAAATTATGAGATTTATATTATGTTTGTATGGAAGATTGATGCAAGCATATTGGTTGAGAACTTTATTTTATTAATTCACAAGGGGGAATTAATAGATATATTAGTTTGGATCATGATTGATTATTTGTTCCCTTTTTATTATTTAAAGATAAGGACTGAGGGCCTTATCTGGTAAGTTGATATTTTATACCTATGAAAGGTAGTTTGGTTGTTGGATAGGTTCAACAAATAAAAGAAGATTGAATTAAAGTTGGAATTAATCTTGGATTGTTAAGTTGTGTGATCACTTATCTAATCCTAAGATAAAAAGAAAGTTGTGATTGTTTGTTGATTGCGCTATTTGTGTTGCTTGTGAGTCATAACAAGTAATAACTGGTAAATCATGTAAAGTGAAACTGGATAGCAATAGCATTAGACTGGTGCACGTCTGAAGTGTTGGACAATTAGGAGTTGGAGTACATGGTGGTAGCCCATGGCTTTTTCTGGGGCCGGATTGATCACCGTGTCCTATTTTTATTTAAAAGGTTCATCGATATCGTAGGTCATGGGAATACGGAGTCGCGCCCGTATCGTTTTCCAAAGGGAATGCTGGTTTTGGTTAGACAACTCGGTCCATTGACTAATCCATCTAAAGTAATAAGAATGTTCTTGTGGAGTTTAGTTCAGTAAAAGTTATCTGCAAGTTATTATGTTATTATTTATTCCGGCTTACTATTTATTAGTATCATGTTAGGATTGTTTATTTATTTAGTATGTAGTACTCAGCTTTGCTGATTACGTGCTTTTGTTTGTCCTGTGATAACCCATTTTGGTGAGCAGTCTCCAGGGATTAATAGTGCATTGTCCATCTACAGGTTTGAAGATGATGCATTATTGGGTTCGGGATTGGAGAGCTTGTGTAGTTTATTTATAATACTTTTGAGTTTACACTTTTCATAGTTGACTTTGGTTTTAAGTTTGACTTTGACTTTTGTTGGTTGGTTATGGAGTTGACTTTGTAGTTGAATAAGTTTTTATTTATAAAGTTATTTATTATGTTTTCCGCTGCAAAATTCTGAATAAACCGATACGTTTTCACACGGGCGATAATACTTTGATAATTCTCTATGTTTTATATTAAAAAGGTATTTTAGAAAAGAGAGAATTGTCGGGGTATTACAAACTCTTTTTTAGTACCACTTAATCCAATGCCGTAGTCTTTTTCTTGTAGAGAAGTCACAAGGGTAAATAATGTAGACATCATTTGCTCCCAAGTTTTGATATCATCTCCTAAGTCTGTAACCAACTAAACTAGCTAACGTCCACCTGGATATTTACAATATACAAAAACAAATAAATATATCAAATCTTCCATTGCATATCCAAGAGCTATAACAACTTATTTAGATCATAATATTATATATATTTATGAATATCACAGAAAATAAATTTGATATTTTTTGAGAAATGAACATCATGAGTGTTATTTAGCTTCTATGACTATTTTTATCAATTACATTTCTTTTACAAAATTACCACTTTATTTACCACCTTGGTACATACATATATTTTTTTAAACACAGGTCCAAGTATCATAGACTAGGCTACCTATCTCAGGCAGAGCCCAGTCCATATTTAAGACTACTCACATCCCTACTCCATACTCCAACTGGTGCTACTCCCAATATTGAAACTGAGTCTTCCAAGAAGAAGACAACACTGATACCAATGGAGCAAATGCTCTTTGGTCCTTGGTAAATGCATATAGATGATGAAGATAAACTTACAAAAAATGCTATAAAAAGCGAGAAAAAGTATCCAAAAAATGCTCCATTAATTTTCTCAAAAGTTCCCAAAAAACCCATTACATTTTCCAAAATTATGCAAAATACTTTTATAATATGCTATTACCAGTTCTATATACACGAGACGCGTGCGTTGATTTAGATAAAACTTAATTGGTAGAAAAAGTAGCTTTAAAATCTTCATGCATCACTAAAATAAATAATGACACTTTTTTAGCAATTTAAATATTAATTACATAGAGGTATTTAGGCATTTCAGAGGGACATCAAAGTGCTTATATGTTTCCTTGTAGAATAGAGATTCACGTGTCACCCGTTAGAACATGCTACAGGTGATCAACACTGGCTCCGGCGCACCCGAAAACTAGCGGTTTTCAAACATGATATTTTCACCCGTGATTCGGGCGCTACTTGAGTTGGTTTCCGGGCCCAAAATAGCGGGCTCTAGCACAAAAAAAGGTGGCCCGAGACCTTGGCCCGAAACGGTCACTTTTTGGGCAAAGCCTGACCCATGATCACCTCTATAGTCAATAAATCAGTATATTAAAATACGTGAGCGATAATTATAGTCAATCACACATCACCCTTCTCGCATCAAATGAATTTCGACGCCACATAGGCGGTGACTTGACAACTAATGAGATGAGCTATAACTTTTACAAAAATATGCAGATAAAGAATTAAACTTGGGTACCCCCTTGCATCTAATCACTTATGGAGCCCAGTTCACCATCAAACTACCACTATTTGTGATACAAATGTATATATTAATATTCATTAGTATAATACTAATAATAGCACCTTTCACTCTCATTTTTTTTAAAAATCTTTTAGATTTTTTATAACATGCCTAATTAATGCCAATACGCCATTTAATTGCATTGATTATATTCTTAGACATTAACCGGAAGTATAGAATGACATGTAATATTGCATTGAAATTAAGTGTCTTCTTTTTCTTAATTTTCACAAAGAAACCCTAATCTCCCCTTTTCTCTCTCGCCGCCCTCTCTTCACGTTTTTCCCCTCTGCATCTATGAGGGGCTGCCATGGTTGTTGTCATCCATGGTAAGCCCCTTTCCCCCTCTTGTTTTCATTTTTCAATTTATTTTCTTGTTTTGTTGAATAAATTAGTCTCACTTTATGAGAGTTTCTATGGGATTTTTGTCTCTGTTATGGAGGTCTCCTTCTTCCCTATGGAAGTTGCGAGTCTTGTTTACTTGTTTGTTTGTATGGAAAATTGTTCTCATTGGTTGAACTTCAAGACTATCAACATGAAGGTATTGGAAGTTCGGATTCGATCAACATTGTTAGATCAAGAATGTTCTTCTCCAAACTATGCCAAAATGATAAAGACGGTTCCATTAATAGCGGGAAGATTAAGCAAATACAAGGGGCATGCGCTACTTTTGTAACACCCCGTAATTTTGACCCTTTATTTTTTGCGTTTGTTTACATTAAATGATATTTTTCGTAAAAATTAAATAATTTATTATTAAAACTGTTTTTAACGTGTATAATTATTTAATTGTGGTATTGTGTTGTTGGAATTATTAATTTAAAGTGTGTATATTTATTTAGGTATTTTATTAGTTATAATTATTTATGCGCGTTTAGTATTGCGAATTATTTTTATAATGCTACTTTATATATTGTGGACCGGCAACGTAACGAAACTTAAGTCCGTCACTTAAAATAGGGGGCCGAATTTTAGTGTGTTCTAGAGCCTTCTAGTGCATTATAGTTTATCTTAGCAATGGTTTTGTAACGTTAAATCCACCCAAAGGTTGTCTCTCATTAACCCATTTTAATGCACCCTTAAACCTTTGCTTAATGGGGTGAATAATCACATCATCTATTGCACTTTAACCCCCTCCATAATGCTTGAAACAAGTCAGGAAATTCGTGCATAGCAACTCCTCTTCTTCTCTCTTTCGCATTTTCGGCCATTTCTGCACCCCTATTTTGTTTGCATCATATCTCCTTCGTTTCTTATCGGAATTGGACGTATGAGTAGTCAAAATCCATGTACTCGGAAAGATCTTGCTCGTGGTGTAATTTGTATTTGAATAAAGTAAAAGACGTGACTGCAGTTTCCGTTTCAAACAGACAAGTCAACCGATTTTCCTGGAGTTTTCGGGAGCGATGCTATTCTCTTCTTTCTCTGCCATTCTAGTATTATTTTCCACCTAAAATCAAGGTAACTAACGGCGAACCTAGTACGATTAGAGTCCGTTTAGGATTTATCGAGTTTTAACTTTTAATACTTAAGTTGGGTTAGTTTTGATTTTAGGAATTTGGGTGGGAATATGTAATACCCCTCATGATTGCTTTAAAAGGATTTAGCAGGCTACTCATTCTAACAAGATGCATCTTTCTTTTAGGGAGCTCATTTCCTTAGTTACTCCACAATTAAGCGTGCTTAGCTGGGAGTAGTCCAGAGATGGGTGACCTCCTGGGAAGTTTCTCAGGGTGCGCATGAGTGAGGACAAAATGCGCCGGAAGAACTTGTGTTGTTTATTGAAGACAGTTGTTGGCCATAGATACGCATTGGTGACAATAGACTCGACTCCGTATGGGTGTTACAAATGGCATCAGAGCAACCCTGCGACCGCGTGCTGATCGTGTGGATAATTAATCCAAGGTCAATCACCTAGTGGGGGAGGATTCTGGGGCTATATCACCGGCTGCGTGTCAAATATGTGATTACCGGCTGTGTGTTGAATATGTGATTAGTTTCCAGGCTGGGGCGACCCACAGGTTGTTGTGGTCGAATATGTGGAGTCCTCAGGCCCAACGATGGCGTTGATGTCCTCAAGTGGGGGTGTATGTAATACCCCTCATGATTGTTTTAAAAGGATTTAGCAGGCTACTCATTCCAACAAGATGCATCTTTCGTTTAGGGAGCTCGATTCCTTAGTTACTCCACAGTTAAGCATGCTTGGCTGGGAGTAGTCCAGGGATGGGTGACCTCGTGGGAAGTTTCTCAGAGTGCGCATGAGTGAGAACAAAATGCACCAAAAGAATTTGTGTTGGTTATTGAGGATGGTTGTTGGCTCTGGATGCGCATTTGTGACGATATACTCGACCCCGGATGGGTCGGGTGTTACAACTTTGGTCGATTTGGTTCATTGTAGTTTCATCGAAGACAACTTTGATTTAATCTTGTTTGATTGTATTTTGTTTTTTTAATACCTATTATGGATGCCGTTTGACCTTCAATTAGTGAAAATTTTCTTTTAAAAAAATTTCTTAGACATTGACCTAAGTTTCAAAAACAAAATTATATAGTCTTGATGATTAATTATATATTTTCTCTGTTCAAGCTGATGGTTAATTGATGAATAATTTTACCATGTAGAAAATCTAAAAGAAATGGAAGATCATTTCCTCAACGCAATCTAGTACATGTAACTCTTTTTTTTCCAGTTCTCTCAAATGTTTGATTTAAGACTTAAATGTTCACTCTTAACTAACTTAGTGCATCGCTCGGGCAACAACTAGTTTGTTTCTCTAAAGATAAAAGGGAAATTTTTCATCTTCATTCTTCACTTTTTAAGGGGTCTAGATCTTTTTGTTTAATGTATAAAATAGAAAGGGAATGGAGAGAAATAAAGGAAGGAAATTGTAATAAAAATGACTATTTTTAATGAATGTTTGGTTCAAGCCAAGAAATAAAAATGAACGATAACCATTACCACCAAATAATGAATTTTGTTACTCAAGGGGGAAGAAAAGGTATCGAATTAGGAGAATTAACTAGTTTTTAGGCCCGGGTATTCATAATTTTCATTTATTAGTATTTTACATTGAAATTATAACACCAAGCCGTACCCTTTTTTTTATAAGGTAAGGAAAAAGAATATTAGGAGACCCTCCGCACGAGGGGTGGTTCTAATATATCGTTTACAATGATTGAGTGTAAATCCGAATTTGTACAATCTTCAATAATAAATGGTGCATCAATTAAATGACCAACATTTGCAATCGAGTCTGCCGCTGTGTTTGTTTCTCTATAGATGTGCTGGATGCTCTAGTGAAAAACGATGTTAGAAGCTCCTGTATGTCTTTTATGATGTTGGCAATTTGCCATGGTGGTGTCCATTTTCCATGAATCGCATTGATAACAAGTAGATTGTCTCCTTCTATGTAAAGATTTGTTATTCCAGTTTGAATAGCAAGAAGAATACCCTTTTGAAGTGTCGTTGCTTCAGCTATGAAGACCTGAGCAGTGCCGAGGTTGTATGCGCATGCTTTGAGAAGATTGCCTTGTGAGTCGCGGATGATGACCCCAGCGGAAGCAGAGCTATTTCGAACCGAGTCGTCGAAATTAAGTTTGTGCGAGGTAGGTGGTGGAGGGGACCACTGTACTTGGATGAAACATGGAGTAGGTGGAGTTGGATGAGTGGAGGTTGAGTGAGTTGAGGAAAATGGAGTACCTGTGGAATCATTATGGTCAATAGTGGTCCTAACAGACCATTCTGTATGCAAAAATTTTGCTTTGTGGAAAATTCTGTAATGATTGAGAGTTTGATTGTTAAAAATAATATCATTTCTTTCCTCCAGATGGTCCATAAAAGATATACTAATTTTGTAATTTTGTCCTTTTTAAAGGTTTGGAGAAACGGTAGCAATGATTTGTTGATTAATGAATAACCAAGCCATGTGCAAAGTTCATGAAGATTCCATAATTGATTGAGATTAGGACATGACCCGAAAAGGTGATCGATGGTTTCTTCTTGATTGGTACAAATAGCACATGTATTAATTGGTAGGATGTTGCGATTGTGAAGCACACTCCGAACTCCAATACTAGAATGGCATATTTGCCAGAGAAAAATTAAAAGTTTAGGTGGGAGGTCGAGTTTCCAAATCCATTTAAAAGGTCATTTATGTTCTTTGGTGTTGATGTTATGAGCCAACCATGTGGCCGATTTGATAGTGAATTCCCCAATAGAAGTTGGGCCCCAAATGGGGGTATCGGGGTTGTCAGTGGATGGTAGCGGAATTCCTTTAGTTTTTGCCAAAATATGGGCCGGTAGCAGGGTGCTTAGTTTGATCCAATCCCAACTGCCATGGGGTAAGATAAATTCGTTGAGTTTAACGTTTAAATCAAGTTGGTTAGATGATTGTTTGGTGAGTTCTATAAGGTTTTCATGAGATAACAGTTATCCAGCTAGAAGTAAATATTATGTCCATTACCTATTTTCCATCTTATCCCTTTTCGAATGATTTCTCGTTGTGCCAGGATTTTGTGCCAAATATGAGAGTCATTTGGTTTAGGTTTGTAAGGGAAGAAGTTTTGGATTTTTAGGTATCGTTTCCTAACAAGGTTAAACCCAAAAACTCTGAGTATCTGTTAAAATCTTCCATCCAAGCTTAGCAATGAAGGCTTTATTAAGTGGGAGGATTTTCCTAAGGCCTAGGCCATCTTGACTTTTAGGTTGACAGATGGTATCCCAAGCAATAAGGGGTGTAGTATTCTTATCCTTCTGTTGACGCCAGAAAAATTTTCTATGAAGGTTGTCAATAGTGTGAGCAGTAGAACTAGGTAAGAGCGAAGAAGAGCATACGTAAGAAGGGAGAGCTTCAAGTTTGCTTTGAATAAGAGTGCATCTACCCGCTTTTGAAAGGAAGCCTGCTTCCTAGTGTTGGATACATTGTTCAGTTTTTTGCAATAGATTATTGTAATCAGCTTTAGTTGGGGTAAAAGAACTAAAGTATACACCTAAGTAACGTCCCAGGGACGAGTTTGGAAGCATATTGAAGTGACTAGCTATTGCTGAGTTTATCTGTTTTGAGAAAATGATGGTAGATTTATGGAAATTCACTAATTGTCCAGAGAGGGTACAAAAATCGTCAAAATTGAGATTATTGCATGCTGTTGAAGTGCAATTCTAGATTTGGAAGCGGAAGCAACCAATGATAATTTCATAATGAAAGCTTCAATACAGATGATGAAAAGATAGGGGAAAAGAGGATCCCCTTGCCTGAGGCCCCGAGAAGGTTTAAACCATTATGTGGTGTGATCGTTTATTTTGATTGAGTATGAGACATTTGATACACACTCCTTTATCCAATTGATCCATTGCAGTGGGAAACCCATGGCGGATAAACATTGCCATAAAAAATCCCATTCTATTCGGTCATAAGTTTTTTCCATGTCAAGCTTAAAGGCACACCATCCTGTTTTATTTTTCGATTTTTGAAAGGTGTTAAGTATTTCTTGAACCAATAGTAAGTTGTCGTGTATAGAACGGTCTTTAGTAAAGGCATTCTAAAAGGGACTAATTTCCCGTTGAAGGATGGGGCTTAGTCATTGGACTAATATTTTAGAAATTGCTTTGTATATAGTGTTTATAAGACTAATTGGTCGAAAGTGATTTGGTATATCTGGATTTTCTATTTTCGGTAAAAGAGTTATTATAATATGATTCAAAGATGGTGGTAATTTTCCATGGAAGAAAAAACTTTCTATAGCAAGACATACATCATCCTGAATGATAGGCCAATAGGCTTGGAAAAAATTGCTTCCAAAACCATCGGATCTTGGTGCTTTATGCGGATTGATATCGAAAAATGCATTTTTTATCTCCTCCTTGGAAACAGGAGCTAACAAGGATGATATGTCGTCAGTAGAGAAAAATTTTCGTAGGAAAGAAAGATCGATAGTACGGGACTATTTGAGTTACATTGAAATCGTTTTTGGAAGGAGGATATAAGAAGCTTAGAAATTTCCTCCTGTTCATCAACCCATTGATCTAAATCATTTTTCAATCTATAAATTGTGTTAGAAGCGATTTTTTGTTTCATGCGGTTGTGAAAAAATCTTGTATTTCGATCTCCCTGAGTGAGCCATTGTTTGCGAATATGATCGCTCCAAAGTTTTTGCCCACAGAGAAGCAGTTTCTCTCGTTGCGTAATAAGACTGTTGATGTGTTTAATCCAGATAGTATTAGAAGGTTGTTTCCATAAATTTTCTTATACGAGTTTAATTTCATTTTCATTTTGTAGCAATTTGTTACTATTATGTTTGTACTTGGTTTTTGCCCAAGTTTTGAGTGCAGTCTTTATACGACTTAATTTTTGTTGTACTCGAAAAAATCGAGAACCTCTTAATGGTATTGCCTATTGTTTGCGAATAATGTTTTGAGATTCATGTTCTAGAGTCCAATTGTTTTGGAAACGGAACTGAAATGGACGGGGTAATGTGCGTTCATTTGTATTAAAGAGAATTGGTGCATGATCAGAGGCAATAAAATTTCCATAACAAACAGTGCTATGCGGGAAGTCATTAAGAAAGGTGTCGTGACCGATAGCCCGATCTAAACGCTCATAAATGGTAACATTTTGCTGCGTCTTTTTCCATGAGAAAGCTTTTTGTAAGCAAGGAATATCAATTCCATTAGAATTTGCTAGTAAGTTAGGGAGGCGATTTAATTGAGTGGGGGATAAATGCCTTCCCCCTTGTTTGTCGTTAGTAGAGAGCATTTCGTTAATCACCTAGCAACAGCCAAAGATGTGCAATATTTGTAAAGTATGTGTGAAGATATTGCCAAAAGGGGTCTTTATCATTTTCTTTTGCTGGACAGTTTACACCTGTGATAGAGTAGCATTTGTTGTTTGGTTTATACACAATTTCTAAATGGGCACACCGTTGATTGGTTACATAGTTTGTAACAACTATATTAGCTGAATTCCAGCAGACCCAGATGCCCCCACAATGGTTAACGGGATCAATAATTAACGTTTTGTCAAAGTGTAAGGCTTCAAGAATTCTGCGACTATTATGAGCGTTTGTAAGAGTCTCTAAAATGAAATCAATGTCAGGTTGAAATTTATTCTTTAGATATATGAGTTCGGCTATGGCATTGAGTTTTTTACCTCCTTGTATATTCCAACTTAGAATTTTCATTCTAACTTTGATGAAAAATATGGGCTTGGATTCCCAAGGCCCAGTAGATGTAGTCCAAAAAGACCATGACAAGAAAGGCGCCAAAAAGAGAATTTGTCCCGTCAACGTTAAGAAGTACCTGTCCAAAGAAACAATTCGTTAAAGGGGAGCAAAGCCCCTGATGAGTCAATTGCGAGTGATGGCGCACTCGAGTCCAAAGGGCCATAAAGGCCCAAGCCAGAATAGGAGGATAAAAAAGAGAAGAGCACAATCTTAGAGACCCATTAGTAACCAAGGAGATACTAAGGTATCCCTGTGCTTAAGCGAGTGATTGAACACTCGATTCCATAGGATTCGGAGAATCCGATCACGAATAATAGTTAGCATATTTAACAAGTACATAATTATGATACAGCTGAAAAATAAAAAGTTGTAATGAGATCTTGTAAAAAGGGCATCAGTGGAGTAGCTATGGTAGACAATGAAAGAGTTAGAGAACATCCTGTTGACAACAGTAGTAAAAACAAGGATGGAACTATGGCCGTTTACCCTGAAACCAAGTAGCAAACCGTTATGGGGTGAAAAAAAATCCCTATTCATTTGGAAGTGATTAAGCACTCGGTTCCATAGGGTAATGTAAACCCGATCTGTACTAGGGCTAACAGTTTGAGGTAATATGCAAAAGGAAAATATAGACAAAGAGCAAATGAGAATAGAAAATAGAAATTTTTGAGTAGAAGTCATTTTCCAAGTACAAAATGGGGCTAAGCACCAATGACATAAGAGAGTTACATAAGAGTAGTGTTTATCATACAGAACAAGCAATATCATGTTTAATATAAACACAAACAAGTATTGTAAAGTCAATGTGGGAGCCATAAAAGCTGAATACATGGCAGAAAAAATATCTAAGGGGGAGGAAGTATAATCGCATAAGAGAACATAACTATTTATCATCAAGAAAGTCATATTTTTTGAAGAATCTACCATTTTATCAAATAAAAACCACATATCTAGAAATGAAACGAACATGGTGGCCTAAAAATGAGCACAACAACTACACCAGAACCAAAATATAAAGACATCGCATTTCCTTTGCGAGTGATGGAGCACTCGAGTCCAAGTGGGCGTGAAAACCCAATTCAAATAGGATATAAAAGCAAAACAACTATTAATGTCTAACCCAAAACAATCAAATGCCAAAAAGATGAGTAAGATGAGCAATTGAGCAAAGTATGTAGACCAATACTGAAGTATAGTGGCTATAAATAGATAATTTTTAACAATTAACAGGGTAGGATGAGTTATTGAAATCCAACCACACATAATTGGATGCAGAGAAAACAAAGTATGGGTCACAAAGAAAACACTTAAATCCAGAGCAAAATAATAGCAATTAATCAATAGAGTTTTGGATCTATCGGATAAATTCATAGCAAAAAGATAGGAATAAGTTGATAAGAGTTTAGAATCCTCGATTGAAAATGGGATCATGTCATACCAAAACCAATTTAAGGTCTGATAAGAGAGAAAATGAGCATATAATATAGACCAAACCAAACTTTAAAACATAGGAATAGGCACTTGTTAACAAATAATAAAGTAGGATGAGATAAAGACTTAGGATGATGCATAATCAGATTAGGGCCCTGTTCTTTTGGACTTATTTTCAGCAAAAATAAGTAAAAATAAGTTCAGTTCAGCAAAAATAAGTTCAGTTCAGCAAAAATAAGCAAAAATAAGTTCAGTTCAGCAAAAATAAGTAAAAATAAGTTCAGTTCAGCAAAAATAAGTTCAGTTCAGCAAAAATAAGTTCAGTCCTATCTAATGTTGTAATTATTATTTTTGTTTTCAATATTACTATTAATATTGTTATTATTATTAATATTATAATTATAATAACGATGAATTTGTAATTTTTTTATTTTTTTATTTTTTTATTTTTTTTTTATTTTTTTTATTTTTTTATTTTATTATATTTTTTTAATTTATTTTAATATTTTTATTATTTATTATTTAATTTTTATAATTTATTATTATTTATTTATTATTTGTTATTTATTATTTATTTATTATTATTTATTATTATTATTATTTATTATTATTTTATTATTATTATTATTATTTATTTATTTATTATTATTATTATTATTATTTATTATTATATTATTTATTATTATTTATTATTATATTATTTATTATTATGTATTATTTATTATTTATTATTTATTATTATTATTATTTATTATTATATTATTTATTATTATTATTATTATTATTATTATTATTATTATTATTATTTATTATTTAATGTTTATTATTATTATTATGATTACTATTATTATTAGTATTTATTATTATTATTTATTATTATTTGTTATTATTTATTATTATTTATTATTTATTATTTCTTCTTATTATTATTATTATTTATTATTTATTATTATTATTTATTATTATTTATTATTATTATTATTATTATTATTTATTATTATTTATTTATTATTTATTATTATTTATTATTATTATTATTATTTATTATTATTATTTATTTATTATTTATTATTATTATTTATTATTATTATTATTATTATTTATTTATTTATTATCTATTATTTATTATTTATTATTTATTATTTATTATTTATTATTTATTATTATTATTATTTATTATTATTATTATTATTTATAATTTAATTATTATTATTATTTATTTATTTATTTATTATTTATTATTATTATTATTATTATTATTATTATTATTATTTATTATTATTATTATTTTTTATTATTTATTATTATTTATTATTTTTATTTATTATTATTATTATTATTTATTTATTATTTATTATTTATTATTTATTATTTATTATTATTATTATTATTTATTATTATTTATTATATATTATTTATTATTATTATTTAGCAAAAATAAGTTCAGTTCAGCAAAAATAAGTAAAAATAAGTTCAGTTCAGCAAAAATAAGTTCGGTTCGAAGAAAATAAGTTCGGTTCGAAAAAAATAAAATAAGTTCAGTTCAATTCAGCCAAAATAAGTTCAAAAGAACAGGGCCTAGAATAAGTCGAAATAGTGGTTACAGTAGAGATAGATAAATCCATAGCAAAACGGAGCAAAATAAATGACGAAATCCTAGTTCTACCAATTAAGAAGAAAACCAATATAGAACAGTACCCAATCAAACGAAAAACTAAGAGGAGGAGACTTACCTGGGAGAAGGCATAAAGGCGGTTGCGAACACCCCCGCGAGATTTCAGATCGGGATTCATCAGAAGTAAGTGAAACATAGGGATTGGGCACAAGATTTAATAAACATCACTTTTAAAAGCCAAAAAGTCATAAAATAACCTTTTCATTATCAAAAGGAGGAGAGAGAAAAGCAAACCACACAAGTTTGTGATGGATACTTTTGTCATTTTGTCACTTTCTTTTTTCCATTTAAGGTATGTTTCACTTATTTTGAAACGTTCTAAAATAGTAAGTGTTTAACTTATTATGGAACGGAGGAAGTATATTGATAACAAGCCAAATGAACCTATGTACATCTCTGTTGGTACATGTTCATTGCCTCATTGATATTGGTCTTTGCGTATATAATTATTCATACGGACGTGTGTATGTAGTATGTACTAATTTGGGGGTAAACCACACGTTCACAAGGACCAAATACTCGTTTGGTTGACAAGAATTTATGTAGGCAATGAAAATTCCCATGATTTTCTCATTTGGGAAGTTGTTTGGTTGACAGAAAATTTGAGAAAATGGATGCAATGGAAATTCCTTGGAAAATTGAAATTCCCACAAAATGTGGTAATTTAATTACCCACTCCCTCTTGGTCAATCAGAATTCCCACATGATCTTTGATGTCAACTAAACAAATTTAGGCCATTTCCAAATAAAAGTAGGAAATAAAACTTCCGACCGAAATTAAATTCACATGTATACCAAACGAGCACCAGAAACTCAAATTCTTTCCCTTCTGCAACTAGCCAACTGATCTTCTCGTAAAAACCCCAAAAATGGCGGCACTAATAATCTCTCACTGTACAAAAATCTTCCGACTGAAGCCTTTTCATCACACCATTCAATTTTTCCGAACATCAGCAGCTGCTGCCGACGCTAAAGAAACTGGTCTTTACGGTTTCCCCCATTTGAAAACTCCCAAGGGTTTCCAACGTTTCGTCGATGATGCAATCGAACGGTCAGTAATTAATGCCGAAAATATTCACCAAAAAAATGTAAATGTAAATTTGAATTCTTGATTTTAATTAATTTCTCTCTAATTTAACCTTGATTAGGTCAGGAGAACTCGTTAATTACATTTCGACTGTGCCTCCATCCGCTGAAATTATTCGGGCTATGGATGAAATTTCCGATACTGTAAGTGATTTTTTGAAAAATTAGGGTTACGTTTATGTTTGTTTTTTGATTGATTTTTTTTTGGATTATTGTTTGTTTTGGTAGGTTTGTTCAGTGGTGGATTCAGCTGAGTTGTGTAGACATACTCATCCTGACAGGTGAATTTTGTTGCATATTTGAGGATTTTTATGTTAAGTGAATTAAAGATAGGAGTAACGTTTTTTTTTATTTGGGGCAACTTTTTTTAGGGAATTTGTGGAGCAGGCTAATATTGCATCCATGAGAATGGATGAATATCTACATGTGAGGTGACTTCTGATCTATTTATTATTATCGTAGTTTTCTGCTCTTTTGTCCTTGAGTTGATTCTATGGCTGTGTATTGGATTTCATGGGGAGAAATGTGGAAATTTGGTCAATTTTGGTTTCAAAGTTGAGTTTTTTGCGAGGATATACCAGGGTAATAGGGCATTTTGTGGGGATATACCTCACTAAACTTTTTTTGTGAGGATATATCAACCTAAATTTAAGTTTTGTTAAAAGGTACCAAAAACACTATTTCCGGCGAGAAAGTCAAATTTCCGGCCTTTGACTTGGTAGGAACTCGCGAGTGAGCCACAAATGTTGTGTTTTACCCCCTCAACCACGCGCATACTATTGAAATGTTTTTTTAACAATTTTTTTAAGAATTCCCTCCCTTAATAACCAACCCCCTCCCTTAACATTTCCCTCTCCTTAAACCTTGAAAAAGAACGCTCTTCAATTCAGCAAGAAATGGCAGCCCAAAATCATTAATTGCAAAGTATGATGTCTTATTTTAGCTTTAATCTCAATTCAATTTACTTCTTGTGTTCTTCAATTGTACTATGTGGTTTGAATTTGTGCTATAGGGTATAAATTAGGGTTAAGTTACCAAGTCAAAGGCCGGAAATTTGACTTTCTCGCCGGAAATAGTGTTTTTGGTACCTTTTAACAAAACTTAAATTTAGGTTGGTATATCCCCACAAAAAAAATTTAGTGAGGTATATCCCCACAAAATGCCCTATTACCCTGGTATATCCCCGCAAAAAACTCTTCAAAGTTTGGAAGGGACAGAATGATGGTGGAAAATTCATAAAAGGAAACAATTATATTTTGATGTGCGCACATGTTCCCTCTAAAACAGTGTAAATTGCTTACTTGTCAATAATTTCTTGCATAAAACAATGACTTGGTAAAATGAGCGATTTCGACAGTCCTACTTTTTACAATCTTCCCTTGTTTGGCTTTTTCACCTTTTGTCGTTGAGAAGGATTAGAGAGTGTTATAGAAGGATGGATAAGCTAGACTGCTAGAGCAGGAAAATTAACCAGCTGGTTACCAAAGTGGGAAGAAAACTCCCACAGTAACTGTAACCTATTTTAAGAGAGACCATTGCTTATTTGTCACACATCTCCAGTTAAAGGTTAATGCTTTAGATTACAGAAGAGCATACCACTTTTAACGTTTAGATTGCGTCTTGATTTATTTTGGTTGATTAGAGCAAACAGAGAGGTACATAGTGCTTCTATGTGGTTTGCATGTGAAATGCAGCATTATATGTTGTAATTATTATGTATAATATTTTTTTGGGTTGCTTACTGATCAGTTTGTCAAGTCTAGTTATAGGAGTTTATGGCATGAATCCTTTATTAATTTATAGCAAGTACATGTCAGTTCTTTGGGGATAATAAAGATGTAATCGTCAATGATATGCTTTATGTATATCCTGCTTTTGCTGAATGATTGACGGATTGTCCTATCAAGGTGTTACTTCCTCCACGCCCCTCTTGTTTCCTTATTACTTGGTATCAGTGTTAAAAGGTTCTATCTGGAAAATATTGTTCTTCACATATTGACCTGTTACAAATGACTTCAGTTCTTATCAAATTCGTTTTTCTGCCTCTCCAAATCATTCTTTTGGATGCCTGATCTGTGTAAATTTGCTGATTTGTTGCTGCTTCCAAATGGATTACAGTATTTGAATACAAATCACAACCTATATAATGCTGTGATGAAAGCTGAGCTAGAAGGCAGCATCCTCAACAAAGAAACGCAAAGGGCAGCTCATTACCTACGTGTTGACTTTGAGAAGGGAGGCATCCATCTCAGTGGCGGTACCTTTCCTGTGTCGTCCTGATTCTCACTATATTGTTGGTATAGGCATATATATTGGCTTAAGCCTTAAGCATCTAATTTTGTATTTACTTCTGTAGAAAAATTAGAACGAGTTAATCAGCTTAATGTGGATATTGCTCAACTGTGCCGCAAGTGAGTAATTCTGTTATGGATATTTGATGAATTGCATTGCATTTAGTTTTTTGTGTTCGTGACTTATAGCAGCAAAATAACCAGATCAGTACTCGGCCACTTACACAAATCTTAGTGTAGTTTAGTTGGGAAGCACAAATATGTGGTTCATGGGTGAACTAGTCAGCTACTGTATTGTAAGTTGTGGTGAAGTAGTAGATACAATGTCAATCGCTGCTAGGTTTAGAATAGTTTTTATCATGAAATAGTTCAATTTGCCTTTCTTGGGGTGGGAATCTCATGTTGAATCTGGGCAAGTTGATTGTATGATTTTGGTGTACACAGATGGTTATAATTTAGGATGCCAGTTGTGGCGGCGCCAAGACTTTTGAATGGATAGAGATGGACTAGAAGTCTACAATAATTTTACTTCGAAAAGTAAAATATAGATTATACATAATGTGACATAAATATAGAAAAAATTAGTGGTAATATAGATATTATTATATTACAAGTAGTCTTTAGTTTTTCAATATAAACTCTTTAGTAAAAGATTGTAGAATACCCTAATGCAATCATATAGAAGTAGGAAATAGGTGGCAAATATAGAGAATGAAGAGTGAGTAGTTACTAATTGTAGTATATGTAAACTTTTGTACCTGAATATAACCATGAATTTCTTTTAGTAACAATGTGATAGAGCTTGTTATTAGGCAAAGCACAATACTCCTTTTTAAATTTAAACAGTACGTTGAACCAAGTAATAAAATACTTTCTAGGAAAAAAATTCCTGAGGGAGTGAGAGACATAGAATGTATGCCGAAGTGGAGAATAAGAAGGTTAATCTCACCTCCACTTAAAAAAGACAAAAAAATATCACTTTCTGAAATAGAGGTATGAACATAAGAAGGAAGGATTGAATGAAGATATTGAAAAGCTTATACACACAGCTAACAATTTACTGGATACTGCAGGACTCGAACTTGGCACCTACGATGCGTTACTAACCCCAGCTTTCCACCTCCCCAACAGCCAAGTACATCATCTTATTTTCTTGCCTCAAGGACATAATACAATATACTGGATACTGCAGGACTCGAACTTGGCACCTACGATGCGTTACTAACCCCAGCTTTCCACCTCCCCAACAGCCAAGTACATCATCTTATTTTCTTGCCTCAAGGACATAATACAATATACTGGATACTGCAGGACTCGAACTTGGCACCTACGATGCGTTACTAACCCCAGCTTTCCACCTCCCCAACAGCCAAGTACATCATCTTATTTTCTTGCCTCAAGGACTTAATACTTTAAACTTCTAGCTTTTATGGATTACGAGGCAAGCCATGGCCCGTCCCCCTACTATCAGAGTGTTATGACTTATGTCTTGCATGTATATTTATCCAAATATATGTAGACATTTCTAAACAAAGGAATCTCTTGGGCATCTTTGAGATTAAATACAACTAATTTCTTCCTCCTATTATCATGTATAATCAGTTTAAGGCATTGGAACACTGAAGTCGACTTCTTTGCCATGGTTTGTCTGGAAGGATGGCAGATGGCTTTATTCACAGATGTTCTAAAAAGTGCAATAATGTTAAGTATCAAGTGTGTCAAATGATAAATTGTAGGGAGAGCATCTAAGGTTGTCATGTCATTGTTAGAATAATTGCTCTGTTGGAAGATTTTCGGTTCAGGTTAGGGAATTGAACAAAGAGTAAATTCTAAGTGTTAGTTTCGGGAGGCATTCTCCTGAACTGAATAGAGTTAAAACAAATCAAAGCAGTCATATACGATTTGAACTTTAATAAGCCGTCTCTGTCTTAAAGTATGATCCTTGTGAGTCGTGCCTATTGTAGTTAGTGGCGCCTTGTTTAGTTATTTCAGCTAGTACTGTTAGGCGTTGCTTTCCTCCAATCCTGGTCAAGCTTATATTTGCAAGTTCATTTGTGCGTGTATAGTGTATACATTTGTTTCAATGTATATAAGTGCACGCCTCATGTGAGCTGCCAAGCTGGTGCTCTTTTTAATTATTTTGCATTTGTCCATTGTTTTGCACTGAAGTTACTGGTTCTTTTTTGTTCAATTTGACTTGTTGTTTCATGAACTTAAACTGTTCTTTAGGTTCAATGCAAACATTGTGGAGGACCCTGGTTATGTAGACATATACCCTGCTACTCGTATTCCAAAACGTTTGCACCATCTAGGGAAGCCTATATATCGTCCTGCTGGATCATCAAAAGTAGGGTTGGACATGAAAGAAAAGGGCTATCGAATCGCTACAGATCCAGTATCTCTAACTTCTATTCTACAGTGGGTGTCAGATGCAGAGGTCAGTTTTCTTGGATCTGTGGCTTTGCAAATAATGGTGCTTGTAGAATTTAGTTATTTGGATTTCATATTGATATTATGTTACTCTTGATTCCTTTTAATCTCTTTTTATTCTTAAACATTAATCGAGGCCAGTGAGAATTGTTTCTGATATAGTTAAAATGAAGTCCATTCCCCATGGTGAATAATTCTGAGAATCCACAATAGGATTAGCTATGCGATCTGGTCTCTTACGTCAATCTGCCACTTATCTCCTTCTACTTATTATTGACCTACCTTTCTATGTAAGATGTCACATGAGATCCACACATATTTTATTTAGAAAAAAGTGAATTAATGAGAGCTCCTACTAATAATCGAACCCAAAACTCTTTGTCAATGAAACTTTTACCATTGAATGATAGAATAGAAGAAACAAATCTTGCACCTTTTACCTTTATCAATCAAAAGTAAAACCTCATCTTAAACATTGTCGTCCGAAATTATCCTCCACCTCAGCATCGTTCATGTTGTTCAGACATTATCAATCAATACTGACATATAAAAGAAGTAGTATTTGAAGTAATATACCCAGAAACTCACAAACAAATACCACACTATACTTTAAAAGTAAATGAGCTGTGGATTCGCGCACCAGGCACCAAACTGGTGCCAATAACTAATTCTCCTTGAGAAAAGAGAAGAATAATAAGAAAGCTTGCCAGGCACGCTGGACATTAAAAGCCTTATGACGGAAAATATATTCATTAACTGTAGCCGAAGCACCCAAATCACCGGTGTGAACTTGCATGTCTGGAGCTGTATTTTCTGTTTCCTTTGCGAAATCCGAATCCATCACACCTGCGTGTGACCCTTCAAAAGAAGAGTCCATGAGGAGCTAATTTTCCTTTACATTTTGTACTTGGTGGTTATCTGCGCAGTATTACTAGAGCAACATTTACTACTGACCAGTGAGACCAAAAATGATGAAAGGACTATGTTTTAGCCCTTACAAGATACTGGATATTGAAGGTTAAAGTTGCGCATCACACATAGTTGCCAATTAATCTCAAGGAAAATTTGTCAAAAACCACATTTTATAACCACTTTTTTGTCACAAACCACCTTTTAAAAAAAATTGGGCACGCAACCACCTCTTTTTATTCTTTTTTTTTGTGAGAAGCCACCACTTGCCGGATTCCGGGCATTGACTCA
Source organism: Beta corolliflora (assembly GCA_947648045.1). Lineage (NCBI taxonomy): Eukaryota > Viridiplantae > Streptophyta > Magnoliopsida > Caryophyllales > Amaranthaceae > Beta > Beta corolliflora. The sequence goes on from CANSZD010004268.1 coordinate 180,463, forward strand.
ACTTTTCTGGCATTGACCATCACTTCAATTCGCGTGAGGTCTGTAAACCCCCTTTGCACTCCTTTTTTTCTCCAAATTCCCCCCATTTCTTCCTCCTTCACCCTTCTTCTCAGCCGCTGCTGGATGGTTGCCTGCTGCCGCCGTAGATGTTGTTGGTCGTTGGTGTTGTTGTTGTTGTTGCCTCTTCTCTTCTCTCTCCTCTACCTGCACTGTTGCAGCTTGTCTCTTCTCTCTCCTCTGGTTTGTATCTACTGCTACTGTTGTTGTTGTTCCTTGCACCGCCGCGAGCCACTACTCGCTGGTGTTGCTGCTGCTTTACTCCATTTTTTGTCTTGTGTTGTTTAAGCCTTGATTGTTGTTACTAATTCGAAGAAGAAGAGAGGAAGAGTTGAGGATGTTACATGAACCTTTGAAAGAGTGAGTGAGGAAGAAGTGGATGTAATTGAGAATTGAGGTGTAATGGTGTTTGGGGCCGATGAATAAGAAAGAGAGGGGACGGTTGTGGCGGCAGCAGCGGCAACACGGGAGTGGCAGTGGAGGTGCTTGGGACGCCACAAATGGAGTGAGGAAGAAATGAGAAGAAGAGATGAAGCCGGAAAAGTTGAGTCAATGCCCGGAATCTGGCAAGCGGTGGCTTCTCACAAAAAAAAGAACAAAAAAGGTGGTTGCGTGTCCGATTTTTTTTAAAAGGTAGTTTGTGACAAAAAAGTGGTTTTAGAAGGTGGAATCTGACAAAATTTCCTAATCTCAAAGAATGGCATGTTGTGCCATATTTAGATATTCAGTTGTCAGATTAGGTATCTGTACTTTTCAGATTTTCTAAAATCTTGTTACAGGGCTTAAATAATAGTAGATATTGGACTTCTGAAATTGCTGAGCTGCTTACTGACAGTAATTTTTGTCCATTTATTATCCCTCCTCTTGATATCATCAAAGTTGGTAAGTCAAATCGGGTTAAGCCGTTGAAATTTGACAATTCTGCTTTGTATCTATCCTTTGTGCAATCTTCTTAAGCCATATATTTGGAAGTTAAAGGGTGCACAGAAGGTTGGTCTGAACGTGTTGGGAATTACGGGTGCATTTCCTGCAAATTATGTGTATTGTGCTTATGAAGTCGTGACATGGGAAACATTGTGAGATGTCGAGCTCGTTTACTGTAGGTTTTTCTCTGTCATAGATGTTTGGTGGTATGCTTTCCTTCTGTCCTATTACAGTTGCAGCGAATGATGTAAGATTTGGGAGAGATAAATGGATGAAGTCTTTTGTGGCTACAGATAACAAGTGTGATCGTCACACTTTTTTTTTGCCGTTGATGTTCTCCTCAGGAAATTTTCTCCTCTGTTAATCTTTCCCTTACCATCAAAAGTTGAAGCCTAATTTATGCTTCTAGAAGGCAAGGTAAAAGCATGTGCTTATTACGCGTTTTAGTCGACATTGAGTTGTGAATCATTTGACAATTTTGTCTTCTATGAAGATATGGTTTCCATTGAAAGATTTGTTGTTGATCTCTTGAGGCTATTGGTTTTTGTATTTTTGTATTTTTGTTTTTCTGATTAGTAGTTCCAACTCCAAGATTTAAGGCAGTTTGTTGATGTTTGTGAGGGACATGTGATGATATTGAGGAATGAGTATAAATTGAATAAGCGTCATGCAGGGTAGGATTTCCCTTAAAGCATTATATTTGGTGTCTGCTAATGGCTCTTCTATTATGTGCTTTTCAATCCATGAAGATATTTAATACCTTAAAGTCAGCTGTGATATACTATTTGATGGTAATAGCTCCGGGATTCTGGGAGATGCCATATCGTATCCTGTGTATCTCCTTATGCGTCTGAAACGGTGACATTTCTTCTCATATTGGGGAGAAAGTTTCATATCCTTAAAGGCCAGTGATCTTCAAAAAGTCCCCCAAAACCCTCTTCTGGATCCATAAGTATGTTATATTGAAGCCTTTGAAGGTTTTTGCTGACAACAGTCAATGAGTTACAAATTTTGTTTCTGTTACTAAGGATGCAGTGAATAGATCTTTTGAAATATTTTATTCTTTTTCCTATTAGGTGCGGAAACTTGCTTATATCCAAGGAAATTCTGTACCTCATGCAAATCTTGATGTACTTGACGAGCTTATAGCTGCTCGCCATGAACTGGCACAGGTACTTTGACTCTATTTGTAGTCCTGGATGTCTCCCCCTTATTTATTATCTCTTTTCCCCCTCTTCGTACAGTGGGGGCTAATGTTAACGAGGTTGTTTACAAAGAATTTTAGCGTGCCTTTAGCTGGTTGAATTAGTTAAATGAAGTTAGCTACCAGGGTAAAGAAGTAAAACGAACAGTCAATGGTCTTTTATTTAATCATTTGTGTATATTTACTAGCACGTTATTGACGTTTTTCTACGTGTAGATGTTGGGACAGAGTTATCTAATCTTAAGTGTTACTTTGGTTTGTGTGTGAAGATGAATAGAATCAAAATTTTTGTTGCAGCTTAAAATTCGAATAACCACTAGAAGATGAATTGAGAACAGATGAAGAGGGGGATGGGTTGTGGAGTAGAAAAAACATGTAATGTAATTTTTGCACGTGGATGCAGATAATGGGCTACAAGTCCTATTCTGAATTTGCAGCATGCCCAAACATGGCGTCGTCAGCGGATGTTGTGATGTCCTTTCTGCTTGAGTTGAGCAGCATGGTCAAGCCCAAAGCTGATGAGGTGATATTTTCTCATTTTGGTTTATTGCATTGAGTTGTTGGTTAATTCTGTATCTCAGTTTGTTTTTTAATTTATTGGTTGGCACTATTGTTGATATTTATGTTAGAATGAGAAGGTGGTTTGTGTAGTTTAAGGTAGTTCTGGAAATATAAGACTTCAGCTTTTGCCCCTTTTTAAATTAGGAACTGCCAGAGGTTAAACTTCTAAAGTGACGAATAGGAGTACCGGATCTGTTGAAGTCGAGTTTTTTTATGAAGGATTTCAAGTGAGGTTTGGATAAACTTAGAACAGGTGTTGAATTGTAAAGCTAGCGAAAAGTGAAAAGTGAAAACAGAGGGAAGTTTGAATTCTGCACTGAGTTTCTAATTATCTCGGCTTCAAACGTTGTGTTTGGTCCTGTGCTTCTTTGTAAAGCCCATTATTTGAATCAGCAACATTTCACCTCTACCACCATGGCTTCCCACATTCCCATCGTAATTTTTCATGGATGAGAAATTATTTCATTTTTATTGACAACACCCAACAGTCTGTCGATAATGGTCCATGCTCCATTTTTGTGTGTGTGTGTCTCTTCATAGTTTTCATGTTTGCTTTATGAGCTATGGGAATGAGGTCACCAAAGAGTTACACATGGAGTATGACTATCCGTTGAGATTTAGTGTTTGGTCCTGTACGAATCAGCAAATTTCTATAACAAAGCTCTTTTCACTATCATAGGAATATGGAAGACTTAGGGAGTACAAGCGAGCAAAGACAGGTCAAATGTTCGAGGACCTGGAGCCTTGGGACGAGACATACTTTTCTGCAATGATGAAGGCTTCTAACTTTGACTTGGATTCTTCAGTAAGCTGGTCTTCCTTGTTCACCTATTGAAATAGTTTTTAACTACTATTTCAATTCAGTCACTGTTAAAAAGCTGCAGTATGGGTTTATGTTTTGTATTTTACTTCAGATAGCAACTTGTAATTAAAGCTGATTTACCTGTTCTATGTACAGGTAATTGCTTCCTACTTTCCTCTGTTACAATGTATTGAAGGTTTGAAGTTGCTGGTGGAGTCATTGTTTGGTGCAACATTTCATAATATCCCTCTTGCTCCAGGTGAATCATGGCACTCGGATGTTCTTAAAATGTCACTTCATCATCCTGAAGAGGTACATGCAGGGGTTCGTTGGGAATTTGGATCTTTGGTGCATGTGTCGGTGCATATTTTATTCTATTCATGTACGTTGTAGCATTGGCCAGTATTCCTTATGCAAATGCTTAAAGAAAAAAAAAACCCACAGACAAATTACAGATAAAAGGTGACACAGACAAGTGTGCAAACAAATTGAAGCTTGGGTGAGGATAAAATCAATGTATATATAGGGTAATTAAGTTCACTTTTGTCTTTGCTTTGCATTGGTCACTCAATCTCTCTCTCTCTCTCCCCCTTCCCTCTCAGTGGCTTCTCTCTCTACTGAAAAGCCCCTTGGGGCTTGCCCTCTTTGCAGTTTGAGAAGTTTCCTTTGATCTGTCCCTCGAACAATTTTAAGATTGGGGTTTATTAGGCTCAGGACACGTGGTTTTGTTATTGGTTGTGGTGTTTGTGGGCATGGCTCGCTGCGTGAGCCATGAGTTAGGTTCTTTGTTCCTCTTATAATAGGAAACAAAGATTATTTGAGAAGATATTTGGGGTATCTCTTGGGTGGGTTATATGACTTAAGTCAAAATTTAATTCCAATGGTGGATACTTGATAAATTGGATTTTCATCATGGGAATAAGGCAGCCATGATTCCTTTTCCAGTCAGGGGGCTATTTTGATCCATGGGAAGAGTTTAGGCTCTGAGGAAGCTTGTCGGTTGGTGATTATGAAAGTTTTGAGGGTTTTTAGCCATTAGGCATTAGAGGATCAGGGATCGTGCGCCAGGGGACTGGCGACGTTGCTAGTAGAGTGGTGGGCTATAAGGAAGTGGTGTTGAGAGAGGTTGCTAGCGCTGTTGCGTATGTTGGTATTGGCACTGATTTGTGCCAGTCACTCATGCAGTTGGTTGTGGTTTGGACTTTGGAGTCAAGCGATCCTTTGTGGAGATGTGCATGTGGCTGTCACCTTAATTTTAGAAAGCGCAACCTAGGCCCAAGGTAAGCTCAGGCGATAGAGAAATCGCTTAAGCAAATCTGAGCGAAGCAACCTAAGCTGGGTGCTGCTAGGGGCACGCCTCTGGCTGCGTTGGATGAGGCGCTAGGTGGCCTCCCCGGTCACTACTAGGGTGGACGCAATTGAATAGAGATAGATCATAGCAGCAACCAGAAAAACACCAAAATCTTCGAAAAAGAGTAAACCTTATCCAAGCTTTAAACTCAATTTCGAGCGGAAGCTCTCAATTAATTGCTTCAGTATCATGTCTAAATCATAATTTCTCATCTGGACAAAAACCCTAATTTAAGAATTGGGGCAAAACTTAAGAACTTTAATTATTGTGGTCACATGTTTCAGCTGCAATCGTGGGATTTGCAGGATGTCTATAGGCTTCTTGTGGATGACGTAGATCCTGTTAAAAATGTGGCCTTACTGATCATAATCAGGGAGGTTAGGTGCTGGTTAGCTCTGTGCTATTGTGCAAACACAGCCTCAAGAAGGTAGTGCTTTAGCTCCACCAGTGGATTGGCTTGGTGTAGGCTGATGATCATGTGTCAGACTCAGACCTGCTTGAAAAAAAGGGTCTTAACCATATGCATCTTAAGAGGAATGATTTCTAACCTAAGTCACAGTTTTGCCCTCCGGATATATTGGCATAGAGAACAGAAAAAATTGGACTCTTCTCTTAAATATGAAAGGGGTGGTCTAGGACAATGGAGGACTGTTGGTTGTCTAGAATTCTAGGACAATGGAGGACTGTTATTTTCTGGTTTTTTTATTTTATTTTACTTTGTTATGTAACTTCTTAAATCCAGTTTCAACGGCTTTCCGGGTTTGAAAAGGTTTTCTAAACCTCAAGTTAGCTGGGTTATCAAATACATGTGGGGATTCTCTTTCCCATCAGGCCATCATCAGCTCAATTTATGGTTAACGACCAAATATGAAAATATGAAATTATCTAAAGTTACAATTGGGAGGAGAAATTCCTTTGCACAAACTCAAGCAAGCATCCAATGATGCTTTCTTGAATTTTCACTGCTCTTGACATAAGTGATGATCTCACATAGATGCTCATTAAGCTTCCCCTTCTCTGTGTCCTAAGTCATCAATCAGAAGCATTTAGAAGTGCCACACTAAGTTCCAAATCTTATTTTTCTCTCGCTCTCTCTTCCCCTTAAATGTGAAGCTTCAAGTTGATAACTCATCTTCACCCGTCATTATACTGCTAGCATAGCAGGCATTCATGATACATATAGAGATTTAGGCACATTAGTTCTTGAACTCAAAAACAGGGAAACCTGGAGCAGCTATTAGCATGCTTTGGCCTTAGAATTTTATACTTCATAACAGAACTGTGACATGGTTTTGCTGATCTGAGTCATGTTGCTGTTTTTTTCTTCTCCTTTTTCCAGGTTATGTGGCATGACTTTATTGGTTGATGAGTCGATCAGCATATTAACTGATAATCCACTTTGTTACAGGGTGATTTGGGATACTTGTACCTAGACTTGTATTCAAGAAAAGACAAGTATCCTGGTTGTGCTCACTTTGCAATTAAAGGGGGACGTCGCATTTCAGAAGTAGAATACCAACTTCCGGTATGTTCTTTTTTCTTTTCTTTTTTGTAGCCTTTTCTGCTTCATGTTATGCTTCTTTCATTGCTTTTGTTGTTTACTAAATTGTGCCTGGGCTGTTTGCTTTACTGCTTTGCTGTAGAATTCGCTTCCGGATATGCTATTTACAACTCTTTTTATGTCTGAAATTGAGGGGTAAAATGGAGTTGAGTTCCTGTTGTTTAAAATTCTATACCTGCAGTAGCTAAATACTTCCTCCGTATGTGAATAAGTGACACACTTCTCCCAGAAAGCTCTCACATAAAAGGAAGTGTGTCACTTATTTAGATACGGAGTTTAGTATAATACTCTCTGACTGTCCTTGTCATGATGCAAAATGGCAATCTAAAAGACTGAATTCTCTTTACTGCCTGTGTCAAAGGATTAGGATTACTCAGATGACAATTTTTTTCTTTCTTTATCTGGACAGGAGAGTGGTAAACAGTTAGAAAGTTGAAATAGGATGTATATATATTTTTTTTTGATATATCCTGTTATTTTGTGTGTGTTTTTAACTAAGACCAGAGATTACTCAAACTGCCTGTTATACATTGTTGATTAGACGGGTCTTATTTATTGGCTATTGTCATTTCGTAAAAAGTATTGCAACTCAGAATTTTGATGTAGTTAGGGCACGAGTGATAGTGTTTTTAGTTGCAGAATTATCATATTGTTGTGGTTTCCAGAGGGCCTCTCCTTTTTCTTTTTTCCGTGACTCATTCATGGTTCTTTACATGAATTTTTCACCTTATCTTGTATGGGAGAGCTGTGATAGAGTTTATGCCTCTTCCTACTATAGAATTGTGGGTCTGATGTCTTTTTGGCAATGGATTGTGGGCTGGAGGACATATTTTCATCATCTCATTTCTCGTTTAGGATTTATAGTAGGTGTAGTAACTAATTAGAGTAACGTTTATTTTTGTCTTATTATTTAGTTTCCCAATATTACGAGGCTTATGATCAGGAGTTTTACTTTCCAAGTTAGTTTTATCTGATAATTAGGACCTAATCGTTGTTGTTCTCTCAATTGATTGATCAGAAATGAATGAGATATAGGACTTTATTATATGTTTCTTTCAGTTCCTATGCGTGCCATTGGTTTGATGCCATGCATGATCATACATCAAATATCACTTCACTGAATTTCATTCCAAACGTTGTTGTGAACGAGAGCTCCTTGCAGGGTTTGGCAATTATGTTTGAACCCTAGCATTTTCAAAGATATCCTGTTGTTGTCTTCATTACTCTGTGCTTTGGGCTACATAAACGCATCTGGTTGATATGCTAGCATCTTTTTCATGATTTTATTTTGACGTTCTATACTAGATTAGGTTTCACATTTGGTTCATATATTAATACATGTCTTAGAAATTTATTGGCTTGGGGCATGATGAGCTCTGCTATATTGAACAAGCACAGAGGGGATGTACATCCACCAACCTTGCAAGTAAAGTCGAATAGTTACTTTGTTCATCTTACTTTCTGATATGGTTGGCTTGTGGCTATTCTATGTCTTTAGTTTTTCTGGTCTGCCTTCTTTTGGAGATATAGAAGCAGTCGTGAGCTGTGACTTGTGTCAACTTCTTCCATGAAGGCTATGCCCTTGTTTTTAATTTGAGCATTCCCTACTCAGTAAATTTCTTGTGCCGTATCTATTTATTTACACTGAATACTTCTTTGGTTTTTGCATATTATGTTTCAGTGCAATTCTTGTAATGAATAATATTTGTAACAAATGCAGTTTGTTTGTATATACTCTTTCCTATGTCTTTCAGGTTGTAGCCCTCATCTGTAATTTTTCCAATTCGAATGATCCAGCAACAGTGAGGCTTAATCATGGAGAAGTAGAAACCCTGTTTCATGAGTTTGGACATGCTCTGCATTCGCTCTTGTCAAGAACAGTATGCAATTTAGTTTTATATTTCTTGCAAGGTAAATATATGGGGTGTCCACATGTAACCTTTGAATATTCTTGTAGGAATACCAACATTTTTCGGGAACCAGAGTGGCACTGGATCTTGCTGAAACTCCTTCAAATCTTTTTGAGTGAGTAGAATGCATATTGGCGCCATACATTGTAATTAGTATTATGATTTGTTACCAAATGAGAAGCCAACCTATCAGTTATTGCTTCTTTAAAATCGTAGTCACATTAGGAGCAAATATCATTGGTTCTTGCAAGGGGATTGCTCGGTATTGTAGGTGTGACCACATTAGTGACACTAAAATTACCATTCAGTTCATATTTTAATTTTCCACAACCTTCGCTTTGAAAGCTTCATTATGCTGCACCTCATTTTTTTTGATGCGTCTTTCATGTAATTTTGGGGTTTGCATATAAGGCTACTCAGTTAAGATGAGCATAAAACGTCAGCTATTCTGGGAAATCACATTACATAATTTTACTAGGTTCTGGTTGTCCGACAGTTTGTAGATCATATTTCTGTAATGTTGTTATGGTGATGTACCATTTTATATAACAGATTGTTTTCTTAAGGTACTATGCTTGGGATTACCGAGTTCTGAAGACATTTGCTAAACACTATTCAACCGGGGAAATCATACCTAAAAAATTGGTGGATTCAATGCAAGGTGCCAAAATGATGTTTGCTGCGACAGAATTGCAGCGGCAGGTATATCAGCAGGGGGGAGAATTATGGATTAGTGAGCTATGCTATAGTTATTATTTCCTCCTCAAAAATATTAATAGACTTTCATCTTTTTATCCGGTTTCTTCTCAGATTTTTTATGCGCTGATTGATCAAAAGCTTTTTGGGGAGCAAAGTTTACCTCCAAGAGATACCATTTCAATTGTTGGAGATCTGAAAAGACGATATACAAGTTACAAGCAAGTTGAAGGAATACACTGGCACACCCGGTTCAGTCACTTGCTGAATTATGGTGGAGGTATGTTCTTGCACATCGAAACCTCTGAAATCTGTCATCCACCCAGAACACCTTATTCTTTTTATGTTTCAGGTAGGATAAAAGTCACCATAAGAGCTATGAATTCAGTTAGTAATTCTCCAACTCTAGGAATCAACAAGAGAACTTAAGAAGATTAGGATAAAAGGGGATAGATTGTATTCATTAGATCAGGATAATCAAACAGAATACAATCCCTGCCATTCAAGGGATTAGGTGTACTCTCCAATTAACTTCTCTGGATGCTTAAATCATTTCTTCTTACTCAATTTATACTACTCAGCCTATTGACTAACTTCTCTGATAACACGTTCACCACTGTTTAATCTGGTGGGATATCACTGACGTGCCCTTCTTCAATTTCCTCTTCTTCCTTTTCCTTGTATAACTGAACATACTAGGAGGAAGGGGCCTGGTTCTTTGCAGTGACACACATTATCTGCATTATCTCTGGTGTAGGGAAGACTGCCTTGCCTTGCTCATAGAACTTCTCATATATGTGATGCATATTCTGATTTATATATATGGGAGAGAGCATGGGATGTGTTCTGTGCCCTTCTTCCTTATCCTTGCATAAGTGAACATGTTAGGAGGAAGGGGCTGATTTCTTGAAGTGACACACTAATTTATTGCATTACCCTTGCGGCCCGTTTGGTAGTCGTTAATAAATGATGGTAATGGAAATGGATTTTAAGTTTACTATTACAAGAGAAGCACCCTTAAAATAACCATAGGAGGTAATTTCAGCCCCCAAGTTTGTGTTTTTTTTCTCCATGGGAAAGCAGTCTCACCCTAAGCTTGTTGTTTTTTCTCCAAGGGGAAACAATTTTCATTACCACTCATTACCACCTACAAGGTGGTATTGGATGGGAATGAAAATTTAAGAAGAAATATAGATACTTTTGGATAAATTAGCATCACCATGAGAATGGACAATGATTTTCTTCACAAATTAACATACAAATTCATTCCCATTACCACCGTTTATATATAACCACCTACCAAACGGGTCTTTGGTGTAGTAAATCATAGAAGTTCTCATATGATATAATGCATATTCTGGTTGATATATATGGGCGAAGGCATGGGATGTGCTGTATGCTTCAAATGGTTTTTTAAATGCTAATTTTTTTTTTCCATATTTGGTTTCTTATGATATTCTATTTCTGTGCATATTGAGTTGAAAAAGATGAAATTTTCTGTAGGACATTCGTTGCTGCTGGCTGCTTGTAGTACCCCAAAATTTCGAGTTTTTCTTTACACCCAACAATCTCAAAATCTCCTCATACTCTTTTGATACTCATATTGTTAAATTAGGAAAGCAAGTCATTTATGCTTCCATCAATCATGCAATTCTGTAGATAATTCGACGAAAATGTTTGATTTAGGTGCATGATTTTCCAGTGGTGACATGATACAGTGAAATATCAATCTTGGTGAATCAAAAGATTGCCTCATGTCATCCACCTTCTTCTTTACCTTTCCAAGAATCGTATTGGGTGGAGTTGATGGAAGAGTAAACTATTGGGATCTTATGTAGCTTATGAGAGTATAAGGTGGTAGGACCATATGGTCATTCAAGGAATGGGGCAGTCTTTTGAAGACACTCATATAAGGAAAATGGGACAAACTTTTAGGGACAGAAAGTAGTCAATAATATGCAAACATATGTGAAGTTCTATGCCATATTTAAAAGAGAGTGGAAGTGCTTTGATTCCTTTTCAACTACTTTTCCTTGAAAACTACTCAAGTCCCGTGGTTCCCCTCACCCCCTTCCCCCACACCCAAGAAAAGATTCACATAACTTGCCATTATTCAAAATATATACGAAGTTCTATGTTATACTTGAAAGCCCGGATTCAGTTTTATGTCGTACCATTATTCCAGATCTTTCACATAATTTGCTGTTCCTTGAGTTTATGTTGTGCTCTTGGCTAGACAAGGACATAAAGCGATGTAGCCTAAAACACTGATGTGCTTTTGGCTTATCAGATTACTTAACCTCATTTCTTGCTCATGGATGCATCACATTATATGTCCTAAGAGTTTCCTCATCTTTTATTGCAGGCTACTACAGCTATTTGTATGCCAAGTGTCTTGCTGCAACCATATGGAAAAATGTTTGTGAAGAGGATCCTCTCTCACTAGAAACTGGGGCTGCCCTTCGGACAAGGTTTTTACAACACGGGGGTGCTGTAGAGCCAGTTGAATTATTGAATGATCTAATTGGAAATGACAGTATTAGATATTCCAATGGAGGCATCATCCCTGATATAAGAGCACTATCTGAAGAGATGAAGCTAATCTGAATTGCGAGGGGAGGGTGAGAATGGTGTTTGGAGGTGATTCTCCTTCCATGAGATCCAGGGTGAATGACCATTCTTTGAGAAGCTGCAATGTGTAAGGCTGTTTTGACCTTGTTTCCCTAAGAAGCATTCAAGCTAAGGCCTCTTGTCTTAACAAGGGGAAAAATAATCCACCCTGGCCATTTCAGGGGCCAAGGCTTGGGGATTTATTCTGGCTGCAAGCGTGCAACTATGAAGCTATAGCGGTGTTATCGACCAAATTGCTGCTAACGTATGTTTTTATGTTCCCCAAGTGACGTAAGGAATCCCTCATGAGAGCAAGTCCAGTCATCTGCATAGAAGATCTGTCCAGGGCCTTCAGAAGGCTTTGCCAAAGCAAATTATTCATTGTATTCTAATATTTCAAGCCACATTATCTTCATTTTTCATCATTAATACATGCTTATGGTCTTAAGATATGAGTAAGTTTGTGTATTAGTTTTATAAGTTGATTGTCAAGTAAAATACACGCATTAGGTAAGACTTGGATTGGCAAATCATTTCGGCAACATTTTGTAAATTATAGCTTCTTGTCTCTTAATGACAGTATTTGGTTTCATTTGCTCAGAAGAGTGACTTTGGAAATTATAGCTCATTATTGGATGTTAATTTATTGAATCAGTATTCTGTTTCAGACGCCATTCAAGATAGTTCTAGTAAATCATTTTAACACACTTTCAACACTTCAAGATAGTTCCAGTAAATCATTTTGAGCACATAATCTCGCTACTTTTATCCGCACCAATCAAATTTCCTTTCTCAATATTTAGTTTCCATTCGTTTTCCTGATGTTAAAAAAAAGCACTTCAAGTAACTTTAATGCCTGCTCCTAAAATTCCAACTTCAGAAGAATTTGGGACTATTATCAACCTTCACCCGATTTAGGATTATTGTCTCCAAATTTCACGAGAATAATATTGGCAAATGCATGTGATTAACAATAACCACTGCTGAGTTTTTGGATTAATTACCATTAATACAAGAGATACTCATCAGTTTCTCCTAAACGGAGGCAAAATTTTCAAATATGAGATGGAAAGATTTATTCCAAGACTTGGATTTTCACTATTGAAAATTAGAACAACACAACCAAGTTCAAACCAATATAAGGACCAACAAAGGGACTCAGACTACAAGAGAGTCCACCAGACCAACAATGGCCTCAAGTAAAACTACTAAAAACATAAGATTCCTTCTGAGACAATACCCAAAGTTAATGCTGCACCATCTTCTTCCAAACCAGGCATGTCGGCATCATCACATCACCAACCTCTATGTTCATCGACGCTCAAAATTGAGCTTCAGCATCCTCAGAATCTTAGCAGCACATGTGTTCGAGTCCTCGAGGCTGAGCCTGAGGTTACAAGGAGTTTTAAACAGTAACATCACTGACTTCTTATTCTTATCCGCCATAGATCTCTTCCGAAGCTCCTTTTAGAATCTCATTGTCGGTATTGATCATGGTATTTGCACCTCATGACTGAAGTACTTACTTTTCAGCTGTTCCTTCCAAAAATCACAAAACGCAGTGTCAAGTTTATAGTTCTGATTTGGCACTTGGTAAGAGAACTTCATTATCCATTTTAAGGACTTACGAGAAGGTATTGAATTACCAGTGTCAAGTTTGATTAGATGTGTTTACACTACAGTTAGACCAGAATCAATTTCGGTTTCTCAATCACTGAACAAAATGAATCATTCAGTTAGACCAGCAAAGTAACGTTTAACTTCTGTTTATATATAATCAGAAATCACCTACACTAATACACTATTGAAACCTTAATCAACAAGAATATAATGGTAGAATTCATTATTGGACGAGGATTTCTGATTCTGCTCTAAGCATTTCAATGATGAGCCAATCAGGAGCTCTTCACAGATCGGCAAAAGTTTAACAGTGTTATAAAAAGAAAAGGAATCAAATTTGTGTATTGCAGAAGTATCGCCGAAGTGCTCGACCCCAGCCAAGCAGCTCTAGAAATTTGTTTTTCTAAAATTGAAAATCAAATCAAAAGAAGTAGCTGTATGGGTATAACCCAAGTACGTTAGCGGACTCCAGTGATAAGTCCGCAAACGCCATAACGGACGCGAACACGATGAATGTCGCCTACAGCTCTGACAAGTCAGTACATCAACATGGTCCGACAACATTGGCGGTCGCCCAACAAGGCAAAATAAGGGAATCTTCTCAACTGTCAAAGGCACCACGACCGTACACGTGTAAAAGGATTACGCACCATGTCAGGTGAATAGTACTTCTATAAATACCCCACTAGTACTACTCTGCAGGTACATTCTCTCACACTCAGAATTCTTATCTCTCTCTCTACTTTCTCTCTCTAAATCCTATTTGGACACGTGCTGACTTGAGCGTCGGAGGGGGTTTCCTCGCATCCCCCCCGAGGGTAGTTCACGTTTGCTTCTTGTGCAGTTATTCACTAGCGGAGTCAAACCCTAATCTTTGGCGGACTTCTCTCGAGACCGCCAACCGTTTCAACACCGAAACAACTTGGCGCTAGAAGGAGGGGCCTCCCATCTTTGTGAACGCCATCATGGAAAGAGCAAACAATGACGGCCGTGATCCATCAGAGTTGGACGCTGGGAACGTCAATGAGCAGCAAACTCCTGGGAACAATGTGTCTCAGGTAAACACTGGTAGCGGATCATTCAACCTGGCTCAACTAAGTCAATTCTCCCCTGAGCAGCTACAAACTGTAGCGTCTTTCATCCAAATGTTACAAGCGGGTACTCAGCCTAACAACACCCCCACTCCTAATGCGAGGGTTGGTCAGCTTCGTAGGCGTATGTCGACCATGAATGGTCGCAACGTCGATGGCACCCCCTTGAGAAGAATGCGGACCTTCAATCAGGAGGGACGCCAGTTGGAGAGGCAAATTGAGGACCCAGAATATGAGGAAGTCATTCTAGAAACTGAGGATCTCAACAATTCTGAAGATGAGAATCAAAGTCGTTCTCGCCGGGAACACAGCATCAGTGGCGCAAGCAATTACTCTGCTGGCGGACACTTATTGATCAAGCCTAAGCAGTCCCCTTTCATTCCAGAAATCTTGAACCACCCCATGCCGCGAATCAAGATGCCGTCCGGCAAGTACGATGGCACCTCAGACCCAGACGATCATGTGGCCGCTTACGAGGGGCACATGTATTTATACACTCAGGTGGACGCTATCTGTTGTAAGGTTTTCCCATCTACTTTGATTGGGATTGCCCAGACATGGTTTAAAAGCATCAGGGCTGGTAATGTTTCTAGCTTTTCTCAGCTTTCATCTATGTTCAGCACTCACTTCGTGAGTAATAGGCGCCGCGAGCGCACAACGGGCGAGTTGTTATCTATCAAGCAGAGGGAAAATGAGAGCCTGCGAGATTTCGTCGGCCGTTTCAATGCTGAGGCGGTCACCATTCCCCGCCTTCAGCAGGACGTGGCCGTCTTAGCTTTGATGACCGGGCTGAGGGAAGGGACCGCGTTTAGAAGTTATCTGGGCCGTAAAACCTTCACATCCTTTGAGCCAGTATTAAGGAAGGCAAACGATTTCATCAGGGGGGAAGAGTTTGACAAGGCCGCAAGCAGCCAAAGTCGTGAGCCGGAAAAGAAGAAGGATGATAAGCAGAAGAGAGAAAAGGGTCGCGAAAATGATCGCGGTCGGGATGAAAGGAAGCAGGAATCAAATGTGGTCAAGAAGGGAAATGACCGCGAGAAGAATGACCGCGAAAGGTTCGAGTACAAAGATAAATTTGATACATATACGCAGCTCACGACCTCAAGGGCTCAGATATATCAGATGAACAAGGACAGTGATAAATGGCAACGTCCTAAGCAAATGTTTCATAAAAATCGTGACAAGAGCAAGTGGTGTGACTTTCACGGTGATCACGGTCACACTACCGAGAATTGCAGGCACATGAAGGATAACCTGGAGGATCTGATAAGACGGGGTAACTTCACTCAATACAAGGCACAATCAAAGGACAGAGACGTGGTAAAGCCCAATAACCGGAATGTGCAATCGCGGATTGCTGAGATTCACGTTATAAGTGGCGGTCCAATTCATGGAGGCAGCGTCAATAGGGCCAAGGCAAGCCTGAAAGAATTCAGGCACCAGGTCAATTTCAATGAAAGCATGCAGTGGAAAAGGCCGCCAGTAATGCCCGCCATGTCTTTCACGGTTGAAGATGCAAAGCATGTCGTCTACCCTCATGATGACCCTCTGGTGGTCACGCTGAAAGTGTCAAACTGTTTGATTCACAAAATCCTGGTAGACGGAGGAAGTTCCGCAAACATTCTGTATTTCTCAACTTTTGAAAAATTAATGATTGGCCGGGAGCATCTGAAGCCTGTACGTTACCCAGTGATAGGTTTCACGGGGGCGTCAGTGATTCCAGAGGGCCTGATAACCTTACCGGTCAGAGTAGGGGAGGATGAGAACGCCAGGGATGTGATGGCGGAGTTTTTAGTGGTTGACGTGCCTGGAGCTTATAACGCAATTATCGGACGCCCTTTCATCCATGACGTCCAAGGAGTTGTGTCGACCTATCATTTGACTATGTTGTACGTTTCCAATCTCGGGACGACAGCAAAGTTGAGAGGAAATCAAGAAATGGCAAAATCATGCTACCTAACAGCATTAAAGCAACCGGCAAGGAGAGTGCCGGTAGAAGAATTGAATCCGCCAACCAGGAAACAAAGGCGAGCTCAGAGGAGAGCTCTGGCGAATGAGGAAGGGCCCGAGAAAGGGGATGAGGAGATGGATGTTTTAATGGAAGAGTTGGAATCCAGGCCTGACGGTACTCCAAGGCCCAAACCGGATGGAGAAACAAAGCAGGAGATGCTGGCAGATGATCCGGCAAGGACAGTGGCTGTTGGAACAGACATGGACCCAAAGGTCGTGGTCAACCTTGGTGACTCTCCTAAGAGAAAACGCGGACGTCTTCGCGTTCTCAGCGGATGAGATGCCGGGAATAGACCCGGCCGTGATGGTACATCGTCTGAATGCTGACAGCACTGTCCGACCTGTCAAGCAAAAGAAGTGAAATTTTTCGGCCGAAAAGAACAAGGCCATAAGAGAGGAGGTTGATAAGCTATTGGCCGCTGACTTTATTGAGCCATGCGATTACCCAGAATGGTTGGCCAACGTAGTCATGGTAAAAAAAGCTAACGGTCGATGGAGGATGTGCGTGGACTTCACCGGACCTCAACGAGCTTGCCCGAAGGATTGTTATCCGCTACCGAGGATAGACCGCCTAGTAGATTCCACTAGCGGTCATGCGTATCGAGCTTTATGGATGCCTTCTCGGGCTATCATCGATCGGTTGCTCGAGGCCGATAGGAAAAAAGCTGCGTTCATCACCGGTGTGGAGTATACAATTATAAGGCGATGCCGTTCGGACTCCGCAATGCGGGGCGACCTATCAAAAGCCGGTCGACAAAGTATTCGCGGATCGAGGGGGAGGAATATCGAAGCATATGTTGACGACTCCATCGTCAAGAGTAAACCGACCGCGAACATTTGGACGATCCGGAAGAGACTTTCGGAACTTTGAGGAAATATAAGATGAAGCTCAACCCAAAGAAATGTGTCTTTGGGGTGAGAGCGAGGGAAATTTTTAGGCTTTTTGGTAAGTAAAAGGGGGGATTGATGCAAACCCGCACAAAGTCCAAGCCATTGCCGACCCGCCCGAGCCCAAAAGCGTCAAGGATATTCAGCGGCTAACAGGGAGAATGGCGGCCCTCACTCGATTCATTTCAAAATCAGCAGACAAAGCTTTGCCTTTCTTTGCACTGCTAAGGGGGAATAAGAAGTTCGAATGGGGAGAGGAGCAAAGCAAAGCATTCCTGGCGGTAAAAGAGCACTTGAAGAAGCTACCCACCATTACAAGGCCCGAGACTGGAGACGTATTACAACTATATATCTCGGCCTCGCCGAAGACAGTCGCGGCCGTGTTATTGGTGGAAAAAGAAAATAGGCAGCAGCCAATATACTTCGTCAGCCACATCCTTAACGGGCCAGAGAGCCGTTACCAGTTGGTTGAGAAAATGGCTTTGGCCGTGATAATCGCCGCCAGGAAGCTCAGACCAAAATTCGACTGCCATCCCATTCAAGTTTTAACCAACCAGCGCTAGAAAAAGCGTTGCAGAAGATGGATAGTTTCGGCCGCTTACTGAAATGGGCCGTTGAACTATCGGAGTATGATATACAGTACAAGCCTAGGACCGCTATCAAAGCGCAGGCCCTGGCAGACTTTATCGTGGAAGCCTCATATGAGGAAGAAGTAGAGCAAAAGGAAGTCTGGCTACTGGAAGTCGACGGATCGTCCGCTGTTAGCGGATCTGGAGCGGGTATAGTGATGACTAGCCCTGAAGGAAATTCTTACCAGTACGCCATCAAGTTCGCCTTCTCGGCGTCAAACAACGAAGCAGAATATGAAGCGGTAATTACCGGACTGAGAATGTGTTTGGCAGCGGGTGCTAAGAAAGTGCTTTTAAAAACGGACTCACAGTTGGTGAGCGGCCAGCTGAGGGGAGAATTCGAAGTCAGAGAGGCCAACATGCTAAAATACGTTGAAAAGGCCAAGGAATTGATAGCTCAATTAAATCATTTTGAGATTCAAGCGATACCTAGGGCCGAGAACACAAAAGCGGACGCATTGTCCAAGTTGGCAAGCTCTGACTCATTTAGCATTGAAAGAACCGTCACGGTCGACATCTTGAAGGAAAAGAGCATCACAGAAAAGACCGTAACCGTCAATAGTATAAACCAGCAGGGAGAGTGGTTTAGTGAGCTGGTGGCGTACAAGTTGATTGGGACGCTTCCGAATAATCCTTCGTCCGCCAAGAAATTGAAGCGACAAGCAAGCTGGTATGTCATATACCAAAATGAGCTATACAAGAAATCATTCAGTTTACCTTTGCTTAAATGCGCAACCGCATGGGGATCCGCGAAGATCCTTGAAGAAATACATGAAGGTATATGCGGCAACCATATTGGCGGAAAAGCTTTGGCACTAAAGGCATTGAGAGCGGGATTCTATTGGCCAAGTATGCTGGCGGATTCCCAGAGCTACGTTAAAAGATGTGATAAGTGCCAGAGATACGCTCCCGTCATTAACAAGCCAGCCAACGATTTGCAGCCTATCCTATGCCCGATCCCGTTCGCACAGTGGGGAATGGACATCTTGGGACCGTTCACCACAGCAACCGGGGGGAGAAAGTTCCTAATAGTGGGAATTGATTACTTTACCAAGTGGATAGAGGCAGAGCCGACAGCAAAAATCAAGGCAAATCAAGTCAAGAAATTCATCTGGCAAAACATTATGACAAGATTTGGGATCCCCACGGCTATCGTCTTTGATCATGGCGTCCAATTCGATTGTCGTCCTGTACAGGCCTTCTTAACGGAATTTCGGGTAAAATTTGCATACTCAGCCGTTTGCCACCCTCAGAGCAACGGACAAGCAGAGGCCGCGAACAAGCAGATCCTAAACGCCTTGAAGAAAAAGCTTGATGAATTTAAAGGAAGATGGGCTGATATGGTACTGGCAGTGCTATGGTCAAACAGAACAACGGAGAAGGAAGCAACGGGAGAGAGCTCATTCAAGTTAGCCTTCGACGCAGAAGCGGTATTGCCAGTAGAGGTGGGGTTACCCTCTTACCGGATCAAGCACCAAGACCTGCAAAAGAATGACCAAGCACTTAGGGAAGACCTAGACTTCTTGCCGGAAACAAGGCTCATGGCGGAACTGAGAGCAGCCGCTTACAAAGATAGGATCAGCAAGGCTTACAATAAAAAAGTCATGGAGAGGCCATTAGATGTTGGCGACCTGGTCCTTCGCAGAACAGCGGCCACTGGCAAGGCGCATATTGAGGGAAAGCTGACCGCTAACTGGGAAGGTCCTTATGTCATAGCCAAGAAGATTGCTCCCGGTTCTTTCATTTTAAAGAGTATGGACGATAAGGAGCTTAAAAATTGTTGGAATGCTAGCATCCTAAAGAAATACTATGTTTGAATCATTGAATATGATATGGCCGAGAGCCAACCCTTGTTACATAAATAATACAAGCTTCCGTTAACAATTCATCAATTATCTTATTATTTTCATGCATACAAGTCACAAGCCATATGACAGGCCCAAAGTGCGTTAATGGTCATATGACAGACCTAGCACAAATCAAAAGCCACATGACAGGCTCAAAGTGCGTTAACGGTCATATGACAGACCTAGCACAAATCTAAAGCCACATGACAGGCTCAAAGTGCGTTAACGGTCATATGACAGACCTAGCACAAATCTAAAGCCACATGACAGGCTCAAAGTGCGTTAATGGTCATATGACAGACCTAGCACAAGTCACAAGCCATATGACAGGCTCAAAGGGCGCTAACGGTCATATGACAGACCTAGCACAAGTCACAAGCCACATGACAGGCTCAAAGTGCGTTGACGGTCATATAACAGACCTAGCACAAATCAAAAGCCACATGACAGGCTCACGAACATTAGCGGTCATACAAAAGATCAGATGATAATGAAAGCGACAGAAACACGAGATATAAAGTACTTTCCCATAAAATAAAAGCTACTGGCTTGGCGGCCAACTACAGGTAAAACGATGGCGGCCAAATGAAAGGCTTTTAGTTGGAATTGTACTTATAAAATTAAGAAACGTTAGCGTTTACAAATGCCAACATGGGCCGAATAAAATATTGATCAAAATATTTAAAAGATTACAAACTATATACTATTAGAAGAACAGGAAGAGCTGAAAGAAGGCCGCCAAAAACTTCAAGAGGGAGGGGTTTCCTGATTTCCTTGATCTGGAACATCTCGAGGATCCGCATCAGCGATAGCGTCCTCGTCAGCGAATTTAGGATCCCCCTCAATAGGCGTGAGATGCTGGCCACCGGCATGAGCGTCTTCGATAACGTTCGGTCAAATCCCCGGAACCGATTTGCAAACGCATCTCATGGCGGCTGCCCATCCGCCATCATACCTTTTGTGCAAAGCTGTTGCGTATTCATCAGACTGTTTAAATTGAGCAACAGCCTTAGCAACTCCTCTCGTCTCAGCTTCAGCTACCGCATCCAGGACGGCAACCTCTTTTGCAGAGTTAGCGGCCTCCAGAGCCTTGGTCAATATATTGACATTTTCCTCGGTCTCTTCCAATAAGGCGGCCCTCGGCCTCAGTGTTATCGGCTCGTCGGTTAGAGGCGTAACTCTGCCGTCTTTTGCCCGGCTTGTCCTCCATCTCCTCTTAGCGAGATCCCGGCAAGTTTCCATCGCTTATAGGTATCCGCCAACTTCGATACTCTATATATTGCTCTATCGCCTCAATGGCGCGTTGTTGGCCTGCGAAGATGAAAAGAATATGTCAAAAAAAAAAAAAAAAAAAAAGCAAAAAGCAAAACGAATGAATGATAATAAGAGAGTACGCAAACGTACCACAAGTTGATCGTGAGCCAACCTAGCAGCTGGAGTGACCAGGGACCCTGCCGGCCTATCTACTGGCAGTTGCATGCCCTTCAGAATGCGGTAGGCAAGGATGCCACCGTTCTCAGGGATGTCGGCATATAGCGACTCATCCTCTCTGACGTCCCAGTCAGGCTGGTAAATCTTGCCAGGGACGACGAGTCGGCGGGCGAAAGAGGCCGCCACAAAGCATCGCTTAGCGGTACCTCTTTCTTCTCGATCCACTCATGGTACCGAGAGAAGATGCCGGGAGATAAGTTAGAAATAAAGCTGGGCATGGTAATCAGCTCTCGGATCTTATCGCGGATGGAGGAGTAAGAGCCTGATAGCCAGGAGGTGCCGCAAACATGCCCTGGAGCAGTGGCCGCGACAGCCCGCTCCCGAATCTCTGGAGCATCCGAGGTCAGACCCCCCACCTGAACATCAGGGGTGTGGTCAGAAGAAGCAGGGTCCGCCAAAGCCTACCTTTTGTTGGCAGATGAATCCGCCGCAACTTGCTCGCGGGGCCGCCTCCTGTTCCCACTTCCCCTGGCGACAGTTCGGGAGGTTGAGGACCTAATCGGGACGGCAGGGGATGGCTGGCCGCCAGGATCGGCAGCAGCGGCAGTAACATTCTGAACAGGGACGCGAACAGTATTCGCTCCGCCGTGACCACGACGAATATTCTGAGGGCCGTGGCGGTTCCCTCCCCGGCGACCATTGGTAATCCCGTGCATGGTCTCGTATTCTTGCGAGGGAGCAGGCGGTAAATTGGTTAACGGCTTGAAGTTCTCGTCCACAGATAGGGCGTCGAGGTCAAGGCAGTCAAATCCTGCGAATGGCAAGAAGCAAAATGTAAAAAATAAAATAAAAAAAAAAAAAAAAACATCAGTTGGACCAGTCCGACATCAACACTCACCATTTTCATGAGTAGGGCTGAGCAGCAGGGCCGACAAGGGTTTGTTCCCCAGGATGTACTTGGAATGAGGAATCTAGTATTTAGGCTCTTTAACCTTCACCTCCTTCCCATCCTCATAGGTGACTATGTAATCCTCCGTGTCAAAGTAGTCGAAGGCCGCTAACTCTTCCTCAGTTAGCGGAATAAGAGGTAAATGCTCCATATGCGAACGAGGCTCAGTGAAATGATGACGCACTGGATAATCCTCAGGAACTCGTAACCAAAAGAAAGCATCCGCCCGGCCCTTCAAAACCAGTCATTTTAGGCTGAACTGTCATCTTCTTGTCGGCCGTAGTTAGCGACCACCAACCCGCCTGCCTAGAAGATCCATTTTTCTTCAGCCAATGAATGTGGCGGAATAAGTTCAGCGTTTGCGGAAAATCCAAGAAACGCACAACCCAGATGTACGCTGTCAAATTCCGGACCGCCAAAGGAGTCAACTGAGCCAAGCTCACGTTGAAAGCAATTAAGATCTTCACGAAAAAAGAATCCAGAGGGATGCGGAGGCCAAACTCGAAATGATGAGTATACACGGCCACGTGACCAGGAGGACATTCCGTCACAATGGCCCCCTGTGGCGGGACTATTAACCGATAACCCGACGGAAGACAATATAAGTCCCGAGCAACTCTCGAGTAACTCAGATCAATGGCGTCCTGACGCCAAGGCAAATCAATCTCGACACCGATGGGACCGAAGACCGAAATCATCCGGCGGCCATAAAGCATCGGAACCGAGTCCGGTCTCAATCTCCTCCATCGGATTCGAACTATCGACCCTTAATTCGGCGGCAAAGACGGAAGATTCCCCGCGCGCATAAGGCGCACAAAGGCACGAAACGTCAACATTTGCGTCCGCAGAGTCAATCGCATCCCCAGTGACGCGGACAGCAGGGCTCGCAACAGTGCGACGGTGATAAACGGTCCCTTGGCGGACCATAACAGTAGCAATAGAATCGCTGTCGTCACCTAAATCAATAATATGAGGGTTAGGAGCCGCAGATTGTTGTAAGCGGTCGAAAAAGTCAACCGTTACTTCCACCCCAGCATCCGCCAAGTTATCCAACCAAGCATGCTCTCTAAGGGGTGCTACGTCAAGGCCGGGAGTGGCATCGGCCGGAGGATGTCTAACGGATCGTCTAGCAAGAATCTGATGCCTAAGCTCCCTAAGCGTTTGTCGGTCACCACTCCGACTGGCGGATAGATACCTCCTAGTCAAATTATGCTCCTCGGGGGTAGCAGGGTCGTTTAAAAACTTCGACCTTAACTCTCTTTCCCTCTCAGCGGTAAGAGGTATGTCCGCTAGCAACCCGGTCCTCCCCACTTTGGACTTAAGCTAGAAGAAGGTTCACTATTGGCCGAGAGGGAAGAAGGTTCGTTATCGGCCAAAGGGGAAGAAGGGTCACTCTCGGTCATGAACACCTCACTAGGGGGTATTCGGCTATCGACTGGTCCGACATGATGAAAACGCAAAAGAAACTTAACAAAACGCGAAGAGAAATCGAAGAAATACCTGGAAACGATAGGTCACCGGAGAAAAATAAAGTAGAGAGCGAAAGACGCCGGAAAAGATAAATGAAATCCCCGAACGGCGAAACTGCACCAAAAAACTTGAGCTTGAGCCAAAACACCACCGGAAAAGCTGGAAGAAGCACCGGCAAAAAAAAAAAAAAAAAAAACAAATCTTCAAACTCAGGCAAAACCCAGAAAATGTTCGTCAAGAAAAGACGAAATTTTCAGTACACTAGAACCGGAAAGTGAAAACTAGAAGATTGAGTAACTTTTCGGAGTGATTTGAGCACAGGAAAAACGGTTTTTAAGCAACTCAAGCTTCGGCTATGGAGGTTTTATCAGAGAAAAAGGGAGAAAGAAAGGGAGAGCTTTGAGAATGAAGATAAAGAACTCCGAAAAGGGCAACTGCTCCCATATAAGGCACGAATGAATGGCTGAGATTGAAAGATCTCTCAACTCCCTCTCCAGATTCCTGCCAAGTGTCAAAACACGGTAAACCCTAATAAAGTAATGGGCGGGATTTTCGAAAAAGTAATCATTAACTTTTCGAAATTTTTCAACTCCCCACGACGACACGTGGCACCCAAAAAATTAACTTCTTCAAAAAATTGAGCACGGCAACAATGATTCGCGTCCACCAACAACATCATTAACGGTCATGACCCCAAATGATGCTGGGGGGGCTAGTTGTATGGGTATAACCCAAGTACGTTAGCGGACTCCAGTGATAAGTCCGCAAACGCCATAACGGACGCGAACACGATGAATGTCGCCTACAGCTCTGACAAGTCAGTACATCAACATGGTCCGACAACGTTGGCGGTCGCCCAATAAGGCAAAATAAGGGAATCTTCTCAACTGTCAAAGGCACCACGACCGTACACGTGTAAAAGGATTACGCACCCTGTCAGGTGAATAGTACTTCTATAAATACCCCACTAGTACTACTCTGCAGGTACATTCTCTCACACTCAGAATTCTTATCTCTCTCTCTCTACTTTCTCTCTCTAAATCCTATTTGGACACGTGTTGACTTGAGCGTCGGAGGGGGTTTCCTCGCATCCCCCCCGAGGGTAGTTCTCGTTTGCTTCTTGTGCAGTTATTCACTAGCGGAGTCAAACCCTAATCTTTGGCGGACTTCTCTCGAGACCGCCAACCGTTTCAACACCGAAACAGTAGCAATTGCAGAAACCAGAATCCAGTTTTCAGATGACTTTGCCAAAAGCTGCCCAAGTACTAAATTTAGCAATCATGGCATAGGCATGTCGTTAACAATAAGCATTGCTCCATCAGGAAAAAAATAAAAAGAATAAAACCATTGCTGAGTGTTTGGATTTAATTACCATTAATTCAAGATATACTCGTCAGCTTTGCAAAAAATTTCATACATGAGATGGAAAGATTCCTTCTAGGACCCAGATTTTTACTATTGAAGTTGACCACGTTACAGGCCGAACAACAACCAAGTTCAAACCAACATAAGGACAGAAGAAAAGGGGACTTAGACTAGAGGAGAGTTCACCAGAACCACAACAGGCCTCAAGTAAAACTAGTACAAGCATATGTAGGTTTTATGTGTTTGCATGATTTTATTAATCACAAATGAATTCCTTTAAATAGGACAATTACAAGATACAGTAGTAGGATAAGAATGTTATCCAAGATAGGAATACACGTGATAATAATATGTAACAGAATAATTATCTACGTTAACTATACAAGTGATAATAATAATAATAATATGTAACAGAATAGTTATCTACGTTAACTATACAAGAGAATAGTTAGGGATAGGATTTGTCAAGAAGGTTGACTGAGTTTGTTATCCTTTACACGCCCTCGCAAGTTGGACGAGACGATCGAAGAGTAAGACCGAGCTTGGCAGCTAAGACATAGAACCGAGCTTTGGACAACGGCTTTGTGAGGATATCCGCAAGCTGGTCATCACCAGAGATATGAGTGACTCGAATGGTGCCTAACCGAACCTGTTCACGCACATAGTGAAAGGCGAGAGCGAGATGTTTCATCCTTGAATGAAAAACCGGATTAGCAGAGTAGTGAGTGTCACCTAAATTGTCACAATAAATGCTGGGACACTCAGGAGGAGGGTGCCCAATTTCACGAAGGAGAGAATGTATCCATTGGACTTCAGCAGTAGTGTCGGCGACGACGCGAAACTCAGCTTCGGTGGAAGAGCGTGAGAGAGCGCGATGCTTGCGTGAGGTTCAGGAGATAGGGTGAGAGCCGAGGTAAACAATATAGCCAGTAGTGGAGACATAGTCATCACGATCCCTGGCCCAATCCGCATCAGTGAAGGCATGGAGAGTGGAAGGGGAGTTCCACATAAAAAGTAAGCCATGGTGAGCTGTGCCATTAAGGTAGCGAAGGAGTCGCTTTAGTGCAGCCCAATGGCTGTCCATAGGACGTTGGACATATTGAGATAATTTGTTGACGGAGTAGGCAACATCGGGTCTTGTGAAGGATAGATATTGGAGGCTCCCTAAGATGGCACGATAATCAGTGGCATTTGAGAGAGGGGAGCCATCGGTTGCTTTGAGTGGTGGATCAATGGACATAGGGGTGCTAACATGTTTTGCTTCAAGCATGTGGTACTTAACAATAATGTCATTGATATATTTGGTTTTGTTAAGAAACAAACCAGTGGGTGTTGGGGTGACTTCAACTCCAAGAAAGTAGGAGAGGGTGCCAAGATCTTTAAGAGAAAATCGGTTAGACAAGGTAGTGATAAAATGATTTAGGAAGGTTAGAGATGGGCCGGTGACTATAATGTCGACAATGTAGACAATTAAGTATAGAAGAATCAAGCCATGTTGGTAACTGAAGAGGGAGGGGTCGGCAACGGACATCCGAAAACCAAAGGAGAGGAGATAAGTTTTTAGCTCATTGTACCAAGTCCGTGGGGCTTGTTTTAGGCAGTAGATGGCCTTGGAGAGCTTATTACAAACATGTGTGGGGTGGTGTGCATCAATGAAGCCCGGCGATTGTGCCATATAGACTTCATCGGTAAGGGTGCCTTGGAGGAAGGCGTTGTTAATGGCAAGTTGGCGTAATGACCAACCATGAGAAGTAGCCAAGGAGAGGAGAACACGCACAATAGGCGGTTTGATAACCGGACTAAAAGTTTCAGAGTAATCGAGCCCGGGGTGTTGGTGGAAGCCCTTGGCAACGAGTCTTGCTTTGTGTTGTTTGATGGTGTCGTCGAGGTTATATTTAACTCTGTAAACCCATTTGTTGCCTACAACATTTTGAGAGGGGTTATAGGGGACTAACTCCTAGGTTTGATTGCGGCAAAGGGCGTTATATTCTTGTTGCATGGCGTCACGCTAGCGTGGGTCTTTAAGGGCTTGGCTTATGGTGCGTGGCTCGGTGGTAGAGGGTAAAAGGTGGCTGTGTTGAGGTATTTTGGGTTGGGTTTAGTTATATGATTTTGAAGTCGGGTTACCATGCGAAGTGGGGGAGGAGGGGGGAGGGGAGGGGGTGGGGGGTTGGTGAGGGGAAGATGCGGGGGAGTTAGGTAGTGATGCGGGGATGCAACGGGAGAGTTAGGTAGTGATGCGGGGGATGCAAATGGAGAGAGTTGGGGGTGGGGGTGCAGCGGTAGGCGAAGGGGGGGGAGATGGTTGAGTGGGGTAGGGGTGGGTTGGCTAGGTACGAGTGGGAGAGAGAGAGTACACCACGCAGCAGCATCATGTGTGGGGGGTAGGGAGGGGAGGGAGGTGAGTGTGGGGTAAGGGAATGTGTGTTCTATGAATTTAACATGGGGGGAGGTGTAGAGGCGGTTTGTGGTGGGATCTAGACAGTGATAGGCGCTTTGAGTGAGGGAGTAGCCAAGGAAGATGCAAGGGGTGGAGCGGGGTTGGAGTTTGTGGGTGTTGTATGGAAGAAGCCAAGGGTAGCATAGGCAACCGAAATTGCGGAGTTTTGTGTAGTTTGGTGTTGTTTGGAATAATTTGTAGTAGGGGGAGATATTATGGAGAGAGGGGGTAGGGAGACAGTTGATGAGGTAGATGGCAGTGGTGAAGGCAACCGACCAGTAAGATAGTGGCATTTGAGCATGAGATAGAAGAGAGACCGGTTTCAACTATGTGGCAATGGCGGCGCTCGGCATAGCCATTGTGTTCGGGAGTGTGAGGAGGAGAAGTGAGATGGGTGATGCCGGAGTCAAGTAGAGAGGGAGTGAGCTTTTTGAATTCTCCACCGTTGTCGGAGAATAGACATAGGATAGGACGCTTAAAATATTTTTCAACCAATGCGCGAAATCGGCGAAAAATAGAATCAGTGTCAGATTTGTTTTGAGAGGGTAGAGCCACACATACTTAGTGTAATGATCAACAAAAATGAGGTAGTATTTGTAATGATCATAAGAGTAAACAGGTGATGTCCATACATCAGAAAATAATATTTCTAGAGGGGAATGGGAAGTGATTGTTGACTCAGAGAATGGCAATTTATGACTCTTATTAACATTGCAGGAAATACAATCATAATGCGAAAAATAAGAAATTTGCAAAGGGAAACTACATTTTAGAGTCCTAAGAATTGAAATAGACGGATGACCAAGTCGATGATGCCAATTTTGGGTAGTGGTGCGTGTGGTGGAGAAGACGGTTGGAGTGATGGAGTTCCATTCATAGACTCCAGCTTTAAGAGGACACTTGAGGAGAATTTGATTCGTGGAAAGAGCCTTGACAAAAAAAGAAGAGGGTAAGAATTCAATAGCAGTGGAGTTGGCATTGCAAAATTGTGAGATAGAGAGAATATTGCGGGTGATGTCAGGAACATATAAAACATTACGAAAATGAAAAACATGGTGAGGAGTAGAAATAGTGAATGAACCTATGTAAGAGATTGGAAGAGAGGACCTATCACCAATGATGAGTTCTTCGGTGCCATCATAAGGAGCATGAAGGGCGAGGTTAGAGAGGTCATTGGTGACATGGTGTGTGGCGCCGCTATCCATGAGCCATGCGGTTAAGGGAGTAGAGGTAGTGGCAACATGGGCTTGGGGTTGAGAGGGAGAGGCGCGAGGAGCGCGAGGAGGGTCGGGGAAGGTAACCGAAAGATGGAGTTGTTTGAAAACTTGGCATTGAGAGATGACATGGCCAGTGTTCCTACACCACTGACATTTGCCAAGAAATGGTTTTGAGGCACGCTGAGAGTTATTACGGGGAGGGTGGATTTGGCCGTAGGTGGAGGTTGAGGAGGGCGAGGTCAGGAGTAGGAGGGGCCAGCAGCAGTGTGAACAATAGCGGGTAGGGGAGCAGGGAGAGGAGAGAGTGATAAATCATATTTATATAGAGTTTTTAGGCATATTTAGGTTGCATTATTAGAGCATATTAGTTCATATAGTTGCATTTCAAGTGTCATTAGCATAGATTATCTATTTTGAGCTCTATTACGCTTCGTTTGTGGATTTCTTAATGTTTCAGGTAGTTTCATAGCTATTTGGACACTTTCGAAGCAATTTTGGATGAATGGGATAATTCTTGTAATGGGAGTTGATGAATAGTGGCTTTTGATCGATGAATTTATGTTCGTGGATGCTTCACTTTTTCCTTATAATCATATTAAGTGAAGTAGCTTCCATGAGGATCGCAGCATATCTTTCGAGAGTGAATTTGAGTTGAAAACGAAGAAATGCGCTAGTTCCGAAGTGATAAAAACCGACACATGTTCACTCTTTTGATCATAACTCGAGTTCTACAAATCGGATTTAAGTGATTCAAGTTGCGTTGGAAACTAGACTTGAATATCTTCACAACGATAGGTCACACGTCCATAGATGATGCATAGAACTCGAGATACAGCCTTCGAACGTTGACATTGCGAATCTGCCCGTGAACCAGCGCCCAACGGGTTGCTTCTTCTATTGTGACTGCATTGCTGCCTAGCCCGCTGGCCAGCCAGCGCCCAATGGTCGGGCTTCGACTCGCCTAAGCAGGGGTGCTTATCGAGCGAGCCGAGCTCGAATAGCACTGGGCTCGGCTCGAGCTCGTTTAACTTTTCATGGGCTCGGCTCGGCTCGTGAGCTCGCCGAGCTTGGAGGAGCCGAGCTCGACTCGAGCTCGTGATTAGAATTTGAGGCTCAAGCTCGACTCGTGAGCTCGTTTAGGCTCCGATCGTGAGCTTGAATAGGCTCAGGCTCGGCTCGTGAGCTCGTTTAGGCTCGGCTCGTGAGCTCGATTGTGGCTTGTGAGCTCGTTTAATTGCTTTTACCTTTTCTTTTATCTTTCTTCTAATATATACTTTAGTTAGTATCTTAAAAGAAATACTTAATATAATTTTTAATATACATAAATAATTTTTTAATATAGAATATTTTTTTAATATAAAATATTTTTTTAGTATAAAATAATAATCGAACTGTTCACGAGCTTTACGAGCCGAGCTTTGCCTAGCTCGGCTCGGCTCGTTTAAGTCTCGAGCCGAGCCCGAGCTCGAGCCGAGCTTTGACCGAGCGTTGACCGAGCCGAGCCCGAGCTGCTCGCGAGCTTGTCAGGCTCATTGTCACCCCTACGCCTAAGTGGTAGACGCGAGCTCGTGGTCGTCGTCGCTACTATCGTCCAATCATCAAACTTCTTTTATTAGTTTACTTTCTTATTTTCTTTCCTTGGATTCTTTTAGGGAGGAGATTAGAGGAAAATAGAGGGGGGAGATTTATTTTTTCTCACACATGCTTTTATTCCTAAAAACTCTAGTATTAAGTTTTGCTTCATCTCTTTCCTTGGAACCCTAGTTTTTGCTTCTCTTCCATTAATACAAGTTCTAGAGGTACTTACCATTGTTTTCTTCTTCATTAATAATTGCTATTGTCTTCCTCTTTGTTATTATTGTTTTCATTATTTCTCATTCATGAATTCTAGGTTAATTATTGATTTTGCTCTAGTTATTTCAATTATGAGTGAGTAGTATCTTTTCTAGGGCAAAGTGAGGGAAGCCATGTTTATACCATGATGTTTATACTTTGAAGTTGATTGATTTATGAACTAGAGTTGTGAGTAATTCCAATTGATAAGTTTTAATAGTTTCATTCTTGTAATTGGCCAATATCAAGAGTTAATTAATTTGCTAATAGGAATTAGAATTGAAAGATCATATTCTTAGAGGCTTCATTACAATTGGCAATTCTGAATATGTTAGCGATCGTACTGCATAGGTTGAATTGAAAGTGTTAATACCCGACCGAAGGATTAACCATTCTTTTAATTACTCACCCTCTAGTTTATTTGTTATTGAATTGATTCGTATTCTTATATTGGTATAAGCATGGTGGACCGAACGTATGCCCTAGACTTTAATATATTGATTAAACCAACTTTTTGATATTAGTTGCTTCTAGTTTATTTATTATTCAAATCAAACATTAGTTTTTCTGAGATAGTTCATTATAATTAAGCGGAAATCGATAGAAATCGTCTCCCTGTGGAATCGACCCGTATTTGCTAAGTCTCTGCTAACAACAGACACCGTGCACTTGCGGTATTACTTTTTAAACTCATCAAGTTTTTGGCGCCGTTGCCGGGGAGACGGCTAGTTTTTATAGCTTTTTAATTAATTATTTGAACTATTTATGCTGTCTCATTGGAACTGCAAGTTCCATTGAGGCAATCTCACTGCACATTTCTCTTTGTTTCTTTTAAGCCCAGGTCTATTAAAAGGACAGGTACTCCAGTTCCAACTGATCCTGATCTTGAGAAAACCATCCGGCAACTCAAAAAGCAACAGAAGAAGAAGAAGCAGTCTGCTAACCAGGGAAAATCCACAGAAGGTCCTTCAGAGCCAATCATGCTATAAGTCATTGAAATCTTATGGGGTACCTTCTCCTGGTGGCATTTCCACAGGTCCTACTATACCTGACATTCAAGCGGCTAATTTTGAGATCAAACCTGCCCTCATCAATATGATCCAACAAAACCAGTTTGGAGGGCATCCATCTGAAGACCCCGCCAATCATTTACAACGGTTTCAACAATTATGTCGTACCGTTAAGCATCAAGGGGTCACTCCTGATCAGTTGAAGGTCATGGTATTTGAGTTTTCTTTGAAAGACAAAGCTCAAAAATGGTTGAATGATGTTGAAGAAACTGAGTGGAGTGCTATTTCTGAAGCATTTCTGAGAGAATACTACCCTCCTACCAAGACTGCAGAAATCAAACACAAGCTTGCTACCTTCCAACAAGAACCTGATGAGACATTGAAGGAAGCATGGAATAGGTTTAAGGATCTGCAGAGAGAATGCCCACACCACAATCTTGACAAGTGGTTCATCACCCAGGCATTCTACAATGGTCTACAACCCCATATCAAGAGTACAATTGATTCATCTGCAGCGGGTGTTTTCCTAGACAAGGAGGTAGATGAAGGGTACAGTTTTCTGGCCAACTTAGCAGCAAATGATCATAGTTCTTCCAGGACTATTACAAAGAAAAAGTTGGATGCTGATGCATATTCCCTGTTGTCTGCACAAGTTGCCCAGTTGAGCATGAAGGTGGATTCACTTAAATCTTCACAGTCTAATACTCCCCCTATGAGTATTAATGCTATGTCTTCCATGGCTCCTATTACCTCTTCTTTCTGTGAGGTGTGCGGTGTTCAAGGCCACTTTGGCTATGATTGTTCCTATAATCAACCGGACTTGAATCAGATGGAGCATGCGAACGCTTTTCAGCAGAGACCCCCACACAATCCATATTCCAACACATTCAACCCTGGTTGGAGGGATCATCCTAATTTTTCCTACAGAAACAATAATGTTCAGAACCCTCAACCAATGCCGCAAACATCCTACCAACCACCTCATCAAAACCCACCACAGCATGCTGCCAGACAACAATATTACCAAGGGGCTCCTCAGAATCCCCCTCCTGGTTTCAATAGGCCTTCACACCAAGGCTATCGGTAGCAAGCTCCTCAGAATGCCAGCTCTCAAGAGCCTACCATGTCTGATCTGATGAAGATGATGGTTTCTATGAAACAGAGTCCTGATGAGAGCATCAATGAGTTGAAGAACACTACTAAACACTTGGAGACTCAACTTGCTCAGGTGGCCGGAAATAATGCACAGAGGCGACCAGGTCATCTACCTGGACAACCCATCCCCAAGGAGACTGTCAATGCCATTACACTCCGTAGCGGTACTGCTTATGATGCTCCTCCCATGCCCATTGATTAGGGGTGTGCAAAAAGATCCAATCCGAAATATCCGATCCGATTATCCGCCGATCCGATCCGAAATTTCGGATATCCGATCCGCTTTTTTATTTTCGGATATTTCGGATCGGATATCCGGAAAAAAATTCGGGTTTTCGGATCGGATACGGATCGGATTTTTGAAATTTCGGATTATCCGAATATCCGATTCTTTTAAATTTTTTAAAATGAAATATATCAAAATGCACTTTAGTTTAGAAAACCCTAAATCTAATTTCAGTTTTTCTCTTCACACCTCTACTCTGCTTTGCTATTCTGTTCTCCTCCCTTCAGCCTTCACGCCTCTACAGACTCTTCAGTCCCTCTACATTGATTCTTTTGCATACTAATACATCATACAATTATTCTATTTGGGCTGCTGAATTTTCTTACTGTCGAATTTTGTTGGTTCACGTCAGAACTAATTTCTTGCTGCTAATTTTCGATTCATACTAGCACTGATCCGAAGGTTTTGTTGGCAAAATCTTGCTGAATATGGATGACTCATGTTATCTGATTTTTCTAATGTTACTATACAATTGTCTGCCACATTCTCAAGTCAAGTGGAACAATGGAAAAGCTTCACTAAATATTTTCCTACTGGTTCATATTGAGCTACTACCTACTTTACACATTTTAGTTTTTTTGTTATTTTTTTAATATACATGAGCATTGGACAGTAAGTACTTTGGCAACATTAACTGAGATCTAAAGAGATAAAAATTAGTGATCGGATCAGTTTTTCGGATAGTCGGATATTTGGATCGGATCGATCTGATATTCGATAATGCACACCCCTACCATTGATGATGCTACTCCTAAAAAGGATAAGGAGGTGGTAGAGGAAGAAGCGGAGAAGAGTTCGATGTCTGAGGTCGAACTAGCTAAGGAAGATCAGACAGGAAAGCAGAAGGAAAAGGTTTCTGAAACGCCTATTTCACCAAGGCTACCTTTTCCCCATAGGATGCAGAAGTCGAAGGTCGATCAACAACTTGGTAAGTTTTTGGCTATGGTCAAGAACCTTGAAGTAACAATTCCTTTTACTGAACTTATTTCTCAAGTGCCTGTTTATGCTAAGTTTTTGAAAGACATGATTAATAAAAAGAAAGACTTTGGTGGAGTAGATCGAGTCACTCTAACTGAAGAGTGCAGTGCTGTTTTACAAAATAGAACCCCACCTAAGTTGAAGGATCCTGGTAGTTTTTCCATCCCTTGCCATGTAGGTGCATTATTTATAAATAAGGCATTGTGTGATTTAGGTGCATCTGTGTCTGTCATGCCTTTGTCTGTCTATAAGAAACTGAATATGGGAGCACTTAAGTGCACTCAAATTACTTTGCAAATGGCCGACCGTTCTATAAAATACCCTCTAGGTGTTTTAGAAGACGTCCCTGTTAGGGTGGGAAAGTTCTATATTCATGTTGATTTTGTTGTGCTTTATATGGAGGAGGATGCCCAAATTCCTATTATTCTTGGTAGGCCGTTTTTGTGTACTGCTGGTGTTGTAATAGATGTCAAGTCTGGGTCTTTGAGTTTGAGTGTTGGTGATGATAATGTCACTTTTAAACTAACCAATGCTGTCAAGTCTTCTATGCTTGAGCCAACTTGCTGCAGGATGGATATTCTTGAGGAGACTGTTGTATCTGCACTCCCGCAGATGCTTTGTGCTGACCCTCTAGAGGTTGCACTTACTATGGATGTTTCCCCAGGCATCGATGTTGAAGTCGATGCCTGCATTATCGATTTGGAAGGACCTCAGGTTGAAAAGGGAAAAGGATCGGTGGTTATGGAAAATGTGCATTCTGCCTATGCACCTGAGGTAACATGCCTGACTGCAAGCCAGAGTGGCAGTCTTATAAGGAGGAAAATGTTTGATGAGGGGGGCACTCATTGCCAAGCCCCTCCGATTTGAGTTTGAGGAGGTAATATGGTCGTGCGGGACCTTTATAAACCAGCGCTGTGCGGGAGGCAACCCATAGTTTTTCTTCTTTTTTTTATATATTTTTTTTATTTTATTTTCTTACCTCTTTTATTTTATTTTTTATTTTTTCATTTTTCTCCCCTTTTTGAGAGTGAGAGAGCGGGAGAGTACTAACGTTAATTTATCCTCTGAGCATCGTCCTATAGTTCATCTTGCGGCACTGAGGACATTGCCAAGTTCAGCTTGGGGGAGGATTTTTGTATGTATTTTCTCTCTCTTTTACTGCATTCTAGTGTAGTTTTTCTAGCTTTCATAGGATGTTGTACGGTTTGTACTACTCAATAGGGGTGGGAGTTTACGTACAACGAAAAAATATAATGCTTTCTTAGTTGCATATTATCTCATATTAGATTTCATCTCATTTTAGTTGCATCTGTGGGACTATTGCTAGCACTTATTGAGAACCTTGCTGATATTTTACTACAATTCCTAAGCATAATTCATCTTGTTCATGATTCTTCATAGCATGATTGTTTTGCAATTGATTATTTGTGGTGAGATTGATTGATCTCTCTCTGACTCGATTTAACTTTATTGTGCAGACACCTAACCTAAGTGAGCTTTTGTGCCTGATGAACCGACGTATCTGTGTCAGTCCTGTTATTTCATGTGTGATTAGTTCCTCAGTTGTGGCATTGATCTTGATTTTGACTTGGTACTCCTTGATATTTGATAGTGCGTACATTTTGAGATGATTGAGGCATTTTATTTCATGATCTTAGCTCCGAAGTTATTCTTGTGTTCATATTATCCTTTCTCTAGCCTGCTGAGCCTTTCTGACTATGCTTGATTGATACTTACATTACAAACCTTTGATCTCATTTGATTCATGTCCTAAGCCCAGCTTAGGGGAGCGAGTATTAATTTTGGTTCGGTTTGTATTGAATTGAAGTGCTCTATTTCTAGTTTAAATGAATGGAAAAGTATGTTTAGTGAGCTTGGAAATTGAATTGAAAGATCGAAAAAGAAAAAAAACAAAAAGATAAAAAAAAAGATAAAAATGAAATGAAAAAAAAAAGTGAAAAAAGAGTTGAGCATAAAAGTGAAAAAGGGTTACTATTGAATTTCTTGAATCGAAAAGGTTTGGTTATTTTTGGAGAATTGTTGGTTGTTGCGTGAAGTTGTGACCTTTCTTGGTTACGTTTTCAGTTATTTGATGCTCCCCCTTCTTGAATCTTCCACCACAAATCCTAAATTATTTTCCACACCCTTGAACCTAGCCTCATTACAACCCTTAAAAGTCCTCTTGATCACTATGTATTGCATTGTTGAGTATTAAGTGAGTCAAAAAGTCAAAGTTAAAGAATATGTGCTTCATCTGAGTTGATTTGATTTAGGTTGAGTGTCATTGTTTGCCCCTTAAACACATGAGAGTATGAGTGCACATAACTATAGTGAGATCTATCAAAGTTTCGTTAAGTCGAACTTGGGGGAGATGGTTTGTGGTATGATTGGAGAGTCGATTGTGTTACATGACATGCTATGCGGCTTTGTTCGGGTTTGTTTCGATTCTTGGCTTGTGTAGTGATTATATCTCTCGTGCTTTCAATTGAGTGTTTGGCCCTATCGTAGTCCCATTTTGTAGGTCATCTTTCTTTTCCAATGTCTATATCTTATTGCTTGGGGACAAGCAATGGTTTAGCTTGGGGGAATTTGATAAATCGTTTTTATATAGAGTTTTTAGGCATATTTAGGTTGCATTATTAGAGCATATTAGTTCATATAGTTGCATTTCAAGTGTCATTAGCATAGATTATCTATTTTCAGCTCTATTACACTTCGTTTGTGGATTTCTTAATGTTTCAGGTAGTTTCATAGCTATTTGGACACTTTCGAAGCAATTTTGGATGAATTGGATAATTCTTGTAATGGGAGTTGATGAATAGCGGCTTTTGATCGATGAATTTATGTTCGTGGAGGCTTCTCTTTTTCCTTATAATCATATTAAGTGAAGTAGCTTCCATGAGGATCGCGGCATATCTTTCGAGAGTGAATTTGAGTTGAAAACGAAGAAATGCGCTAGTTCCGAAGTGATAAAAACCGACACATGTTCACTCTTTTGATCATAACTCGAGTTCTACAAATCGGATTTAAGTGATTCAAGTTGCGTTGGAAACTAGACTTGAAGATCTTCACAACTATAGGTCACACGTCCATAGATGATGTATAAAACTCGAGATACAGCCTTTGAAATTTGACATTGCGAATCTGCCCGTGAACCAGCGCCCAACGGGTTGCTTCTTCTATTGTGACTGCATTGCTGCCTAGCCCGCTGGCCAGCCAGCGCCCAATGGTCGGGCTTCGACTCGTCTAAGTGGTAGAGGCGAGTTCGTGGTCGTCGTCGCTACTATCGTCCAATCATCAAACTTCTTTTATTAGTTTACTTTCTTATTTTCTTTCCTTGGATTCTTTTAGGGAGGAGATTAGAGGAAAATAGAGGGGGGAGATTTATTTTTTCTCACACATGCTTTTATTCCTAAAAACTCTAGTATTAAGTTTTGCTTCATCTCTTTCCTTGGAACCCTAGTTTTTGCTTCTCTTCCATTAATTCAAGTTCTAGAGGTATTTACCATTGTTTTCTTCTTCATTAATAATTGCTATTGTCTTCCTCTTTGTTATTATTGTTTTCATTATTTCTCATTCATGAATTCTAGGTTAATTATTGATTTTGCTCTAGTTATTTCAATTATGAGTGAGTAGTATCTTTTCTAGGGCAAAGTGAGGGAAGCCATGTTTATACCATGATGTTTATACTTTGAAGTTGATTGATTTATGAACTAGAGTTGTGAGTAATTCCAATTGATAAGTTTTAATAGTTTCATTCTTGTAATTGGCCAATATCAAGAGTTAATTAATTTGCTAATAGGAATTAGAATTGAAAGATCATATTCTTAGAGGCTTCATTACAATTGGCAATTCTGAATATGTTAGCGATCGTACTGCATAGGTTGAATTGAAAGTGTTAATACCCGACCGAAGGATTAACCATTCTTTTAATTACTCACCCTCTAGTTTATTTGTTATTGAATTGATTCGTATTCTTAGATTGGTATAAGCATGGTGGACCGAACGTATGCCCTAGACTTTAATATATTGATTAAACCAACTTTTTGATATTAGTTGCTTCTAGTTTAGTTATTATTCAAATCAAACATTAGTTTTTCTGAGATAGTTCATTATAATTAAGCGGAAATCGATAGAAATCCTCTCCCTGTGGAATCGACCGGTATTTGCTAAGTCTCTGCTAACAACAGACACCGTGCACTTGCGGTATTACTTTTTAAACTCATCAGAGAGAAAGGGGGTGGGTTTGAGTTCAAGGTCGAAGGTGAGGAGTTTTTCGTGGAGTTCGAGAAACGAGATGGGGGTGTCACGGTTATTCACTGCTTCAATGATGGGTCGGTAGGTTTCGGGATCAAGACCCTTGATGATCTTTTCAAGGATATCTTCATGATCCATGGGTTTGCCGAGGTGGGCAAGTTGGTCAGTGCATTGGCCAATGGCCTGCATATATTTATCCACGGTTTGAGTGCCTTTTGTTATGGTAGAAAGGAGATGTTTGATTTGTTTGATATGGCCACGGGACGGGTTGGCATAGGTTTGAGAGAGAAGGTTCCATGCGGCAGCCGCGGTGGAGGAGTGGGCGACTAGAGGCACAAGGGTAGTGCTCAAGGTGCCTAGGAGGGCACCATAAATGAGCTTGTCTTGGCGTACCCAGGTGAGGGCAGCGGGGTTGGGTTTCTTGACGTTCTCAGTAGTGATGGTGGAGGGTGGGCATGGGTGCGTGCCGTCGAGAAACTTGTAGAGATCATAGCCAATCATAATGGATTGGATTTGGGTTTTCCATGAAAGGTAGTTGGTGAAGGTGAGTTTGATGGAGTTGTGGAAGGAGACCACGATGAGCGGCTTGGTTGGCTCGTGGGTGTTAGGGAGGGTGACAGAGTCGTTGGCCATGGAAAAAAAATGAGAAGGCTACAGGAAAGAAGAAGCTCTTGATACCATGTAGGTTTTATGTGTTTGCAGGATTTTATTAATTACAAATGAAGTCCTTTAAATAGGACAATTACAAGATACAATAGTAGGATAAGAATGTTATCCAAGATAGGGATACAAGTAATAATAATATGTAACAGAATAATTATCTACGTTAACTATACAAGTGATAATAATAATATGTAACAGAATAGTTTTCTACGTTAACTATACAAGAGAATAGTTAGGGATAAGATTTGTCAAGAAGGTTGACTGAGTTTGTTATCCTTTACAACATAAGATCCCTTCTTAGACAATACTCAAAAGTTACTGCTGCGCCATCTTCTTCCAAAGCAGGCATGTCAGCATCATCACAATCACCAGCCTCTTAGATCGTCAACGCTTAAAATCAAGCTTCATCATCCTGTGAATCTTAGCAGTAGACTTCTTCTTATCCGCTGCAGCTCTCTTCAGAAGCTCCTTTAATTGTAGAATCTCATTATCAGTATTAATCATGACATGCGCACATCATGACTGAAGAACTTATCTTGAGATGTTCCTTCCAAAATACACAAAAACGCAGCCATAAAAGTCAATACAAGTTTTGTTCCACCAGCAACCATATTATGTCCAAAGCATCCAACAATCAACAAATCCATTATATCAGGAGTTACAGGGGAAATCAGATACAATTGAAGTGCTTTTTCACAAGTAGGGATCCAATATAGTAAATCACAAGGAGGGAGTACTATATAAGCAAGTCTTCTTCAAGAAAGACTATAATAGAATGGATGAATCTTACAAATCCCAAGCTTTTCATTCATCAAAAAATGAAAAGAAATTACACACAATAAACTAATATGTATGAATATTACGAAACTGAATAATAGTTGAATTACAAGTTTAAAGTTCTTCATTGGCATTCTTTACCGACTTACCCGCATCAACTTGATTAAGATCCCTTCACAGTGTGCTCTGAAAGTTACACACTTGGAAGTGGAATCAGTTTTCATCCTCTCAATCCCTGACCAAATTAAAGTTCTTTATGAGGCTACCAAAAAGTTATGTGGTAACTCTTATTCTAACATATTTAAAGATTACCTGCACTATCAAAACCTTTTGCTGATAATTACATAAAAAAAAACCTCTACTGATAAAATATAGTGGTAGCCTGAAGCTGAAAAGTGTGATGTCAAAGAAAGAAAGAAAATTATTTCGTGACCCATAATGGAATTAGAATAACAAGTCAGAAATAGGTGAGAAATAGGTGTTTATATGAGAATACATACCAGATTAGAATCTCAATTCTCAAATATTATTGTTGAGGTGTTGTTGCCCTACATCAAACAGTCGCGAAAAATTAAATTTACCCTGAAATAAAAAAAAAAAGAGAAAAATGTTGGATTTAGTGCAGAACCAAATTTCATAAGATCTTAAGTAAGGTTCTTAATGGAATTCCTGCTAATATGTTTTCAATCAAGTATTCCATTAAGAACCTTACTTTAGTATTGTAAACTTAAGTTTTCAATTAAGAACCCTTACTTAAGATATCTTAATTACTTAAGATATTAATAGAGAACCTTACTTAAGATATTAGCGGGAATTCCATCAAGAACCTTACTTAATTGAGTTTTCGCGCAAATATGTTTTCAATTAAGAACCTTACTTAAGATATCCACTGAAAAGAAAGATATACCTGGAATTACTTTCAAGATATACGAATGTCGGGGATGTGTTTGATGTGGGGCCAGTCCTCCCCGGGTGGATCTTCTTGGCATCTTCTCTTCAGGCTTTCTGAACAACCCCAAATACGGAGTTTCATCAGAGAGGTGAGTTCTCTCATCCACTTCGGTATTGCTTTCAGCTTTTCAGCCTTACTAATTTCAAGGGTTTGGAGGGCAGGTAAGTTCTGCATCCAGTAGCGCAGGTGCTGTCGATCGTCCAACCAATCGAAAAACCTATTACCCGACGATTCCCAGAACGAACCGTGTATTATACGGAAGGTTTTAAGACACTGAAAAGACTCCATGGGCAGCGATTCTAGCCATGCCACATTGTCTATTTTAATCTGCTTTAATTTGGGAACAAGAATATCACTAAAATTGCTACTACTACTGCTTGCCGAATGTTGAGGATTAGATGAGCGTGACGATAATGACGTGGAGTCCATTATTATTCGCATTCCTTCATTGAATCTTTCCAAATGTAGGTGTTCCAAGCTGGGACATATCATAGTACATGCCAGCTCTGGACAATCGAATATTGTCAACTTAGAAAGAAAAGGTAGCTGCAATGGTGCTTCACTGCTGCTACCTGTGTACTCCAAGTTCGGACACACTTCAAGTTCAAGATTTACAAGATTTGGGAGATGATAATGATTTATCCAAGGTATTATCACACCTCTGTATTTCAACACTTCTAACTGCTTCAGATTCGAATGTGGCTGCAGATCTTCCATCAAACTTGTTATTGCTCCAGGAACAAGATATGTTTCTCCCATGAAACTAATACTAATAGCACTCAGATATTCCTTATTCATAAGATATAATCCTTCCCTGTGTAGTGCTTGCATCACCCTGGTGTCTTCTTCATTAACAACATTCTCACCATTCCTGAGCCACCTAATCGTGATTTCAATACTGCCTTTAAGGTTGTTAAGAGCCTTTAGATCTTCCAACCCATCTGCCACTTGCTTCAAATAACTTGACCTACTACTCCCTTCATCTCCACCCACTACAAATTCACTTAGCCTCTCAAGGCCACTTAACTTACCTATACCCCTAGGCATATATCTTAGGCCATGGCAAACCTTTATATCCAAGACCCTAAGCTTAACCAGTTTACTCATATCTTTTGGCAACTCTTTCAATCTCTCACACCCTAATAATTTCAAGGTTTGAAGATTGTAGAGTTTTGTAATTGACTTAGGAAGCACTTCTATTTCCTCATTACATGAAAGATCTAAATATCTCAAATGCAACAATTCACCTATGGAGTCTGGCAACACTTTCAATTTCTTACATTCAACTATTTTCAAGGTTTGAAGATTGTAGAGTTTTGTAATTGACTTAGGAAGCACTTCTAGTTCTTGATTATAGGAAAGATCTAAATATCTCAAATGCAACAATTCACCTATGGAGTCTGACAAACTTTTGATATCTAACCCACGGAGATCCAACGCCCTTAAGGCCCTACAGTTTCCTACTAATGACCCCATTCCAAATCGTGAAATATTCCCATTACCAAGTCTGAGTATAAAAAGATGCGAACGGATATATGTCTGGCCCACAATGTATTTGTCATATCCCCAAATCTCGACAATCAATAGATGACGAGCTTTTTTAATTAGATCGCCAGTCTTGTCGCTCGTGATGGTATTCGTTGATATGATCTCCTTTCCCGAGACACTTTGAGCCACATCATGCATGAGATCGTGCATCTTGCATGATATGATAATCTCACCAAATTCATCTTTCTCTATGTCTTGGAAGAAACATCTCCTCAACAAAATCGAAAAATAATCTTCAGCAGCTTCCTCTAAGCTTTGACCTTCATGAAACGGAACAATGTAGCCTTGTGCCATCCAAAGGCTTATTAACATTTCTTTCTTCATTACAAAATCCTTTGGAAACAAGGCACAATAGCGGAAGCAACTCTTTAGTGATGGAGTTTCAAGATGGTTGTAACTCAGCTTCAATATGGGCATGATATCGTCTTTGTCGTGCCTGATGTTGGCTAATCCAAGCATCTGAACTGATTGCCACTCACTCTTGTCTTGTCCAAATAAAAGGCTTCCTGCCACCCTTATAGCGAGAGGAACTCCAACACATCCATCAACAATCTTTCTGCCAATCTCGACCAGATGATGAGGGGGGTTTGACAACTGGTCTGATGTAAATGCCGTACTTTTAAATAAGCGCCAGGAGTATTCCTCTGACAAGCCTTTCAGCTCATACATTGAACCTCCTGTGATTGTTGCTGTCTTTTGAGAACG
This sequence comes from Beta corolliflora, assembly GCA_947648045.1. Taxonomy (NCBI): domain Eukaryota; kingdom Viridiplantae; phylum Streptophyta; class Magnoliopsida; order Caryophyllales; family Amaranthaceae; genus Beta; species Beta corolliflora. The sequence continues at coordinate 223,260 of CANSZD010004268.1, forward strand.
AGTAGTCACCATAATCCAGCTTCCCCTTTCACCATTCTTCAAGTATCTTATCAGTTCTTGCCATTGACTACGCTTCTCAGTCCATACATCATCTAAAACAAGCAAGAATCTCTTGCCTGCTAGTTGCTCCCGAAGTTGGTTTTGCACTTGATCCCTTGAGGAGCTGTGATCTGGATTCTTGCAAGTAGCAGAAGCTAGAATCTTAACAAAAATATCTTTCACATTGAATTGCTCCCGATCTTGATCAGCAACACAAGTCCACAATCTCAATGGAAATGCAGCTGCGACCCTAGGATCGTTATACACAAGTTGAGCAAGAGCGGTTTTGCCCAACCCTCCAAGTCCCACTATCGTAAGGAATGACAACTCAGATTGATCATCAGAAGTAAGATACTTACCAACAATGTGATCCAAGTCATGCTGTCTTCCAATGATTTCAATTTCATCGACGTAAGAACAAGTCTCAGGCCTTCTGTTCCTGATAGGCTCATGATTAAGCTTCAAGCTAAACTGCTCATTATAAGCAATAGCATCTAACTTCTTCTTGATATCCTTAATCCCCCCAGACATCCAGTAAGAAACACAGATTGGATTGGAACCAGAGAAGAAGTGCTTTACTTTTTCCAGGAGACTACCATCAGCATCCACGACCCGCTGGTGGTGAGCGAGAGTGACAAACTCATCCAGTAGATCATCCGCTTCAAAGAGAGCATCCTTGAGCTCCTCGATCCGATATTGTAGTTCATGGGAGAGCTCCTGTTTGGCTTCTGCATCACGGAGCACAGCAGAGATGAATCCGACGGTGCGTCGGAGATCCTCAAGTTCGGATTCATAGTCAAAGATAGTTGAAAGCTTATCCTTAACCTCCAAAAGTCCCAGTGCAGTCTCCAGATTTTCAGCGACAGATAATGCTGTGCCTATGAATTCCATTTTTTGGTTTCAGAGAAAAAGGGTACAGTGAATATGAGAATGGGAGAGAGAGGGAGAAAAGAAGAGTGTTTGGATGGTGGTGAATGAATGGTGATCAACCAGCATATACACATACATATACAATTACAGCGCTAGTACTTGCCGTCTCTTTAATTTAATATGATGGTTCCCCTTTGTTTACCCAAAAAAAAAAAAAAAAGTCTAAATGTAACAGCTCTTTTCTTCCACCAATTTATTCTAGCTTTGCCCAATAATTCATAGCGAATATAAACAAAATTTGTTTATAATAATAAAATAAGTTGTATATTATATCAAGAAAGGTGTCAGTACTTTCAGGCTTAATACTAAATTGTTGTTTGAGTCTTCAAAGAACTCCAACCTAGAGATGGCAATAGGTCCAGGACCCTAACCGGATCCGCCTAGATCCTACCCTAATTTAAGGGTATGGGTCTTAATTTTTTGGACTCTATGGGTAAAGGTATGATATGGGTCTTGATGCTATCAGGTAAGGGTAGAGTAAGTGTCCGCTTCTCAAATACCCTGACCCTACCCATGGACTCTCCCAAACTTATATATATATATATGGATTTTTTGACTTTAACCACCTTATAAAATCACCATTTTTAAGATAACCACCTTATAAGTTAATTGTTTTAAATAACCACCTTATATGACCTAAATCCTTTTAAATACCTACCAATCAACAGATTTCGTCAAGGAAATCATCCTCAAAAAGGATTTAAGAACGATTTCATCACCTCCACCTTTATTCACTAGAATGTATTTAAGGTTTAAACCCTTATTTAAGACCGATTTCTTGGACGAAATCTGCCAATTGGTATGTATTTAAAGAGATTTAGGTCATATAAGGTGGTTATTTAAAACAATTAACTTATAAGGTGGTTATCTTAAAAATGGTGATTTTAAAAGGTGGTAAAAATCAAAAAATCCTATATATATATATATATATATATATATATATATATATATATATATATATATATATATATATATATAAGAAACTCTTCTAGTCAAAATAAATCCCTCAATCCCTTACCTTAGCCGCACTCTCACAATCTCATCTTACATGTATCTCACTCTCTCGCTTTAAACTATTTTCTTTATTCAGTTTGGATGTATGAGACTTTTGGGATGTGGAAAACTATGTATTCCTATGTAATATGATATTTGTATGTTAATTGACAATTTTATATATTGAATTGTGCTTAACAATTATATATCCACGTGAAAATGTAAGCGGAATTTTTTTTTGTATTGGACCCATTATAGACCCTAGACCCTACCCATACCCTAGCGGACCCTACGGGTACGGGTAAGGGTCCTAAATTTTTTAACCCTATAGGTATGGATCTACATCCAAACATCAGGGTATGGGTAAGGGTCTAACCTTGCCCTACCCAAACCCTATTCATTGTCATCTCTACTCCAATCATTAGACGCCAATCAACTTAATACCAGTTTTACTTCTATTCACATAAATACTTGTTTTTCGTATTTTAATCACTATTTGTTGCACCGTGAGTGAAGGTGAAAACGTTGTAATTAAGATATCCTAACGAAGATGATTGCATTTCAGTTAATGAAATATAGTAAGGTATATGTAACGTAATATATACTCAGGCTTGTAAAATATACGTTCTAAGTAAAATATGATTACATATGATCTGCTGAATATCTAGAAACTATGAATTTGATGATGTTGATCAACTTTAGAGAGAAGTGCAATTGTTTTTTTTGGGGCCCCTTTCGGGAACCCCGTGGTAAGATGAATTTCCTCTGGGCTGTCCTCGTACAGAGTTACTCACCCAGAGGCCCAACAAGCCCTACCCCCCTCCCCCCAACAAAAAAACAACAATATTGAAATTTTTGCTTTCATCAAGATTTGAATTTTGGTCTCCCATGTGGGAGATAGGCAGTCATACCATTGGACCCAATGGTCCTTGGTAAGAAGTGCAATTGGTTTGCTTTGCCCATTTCATATCTGTTATACGTCAATTCGGGGGTATACCAGGGGTATTTTGGTAAATTACAAATATTTAGATACAACGTTTATAAACTACAATATAACAATTATAATTCAATATAAAACATTCTTTTTTGTAATTTAATACATGACTATATAAACATATAAGATAGGTACTTATATTTTCTACATTTTCTCTACAAAGTAATATTAGGGGTTAAATACACAACATTTGTAAATTAACTAGTATTTTGGCCCGAGAGATTCCCTAAGTCAGATACAATTATCAAATATATTATTATTCATAAATTTCATAACTGTTTTAGTTAGTTTTTCATAATTTTCTGTCTAATGTGAAATTAGAAAATGGACGTTATGGCATGATAAGTTGTTCAAAAAGAACTTCTAAGGAATTGGAGATAAAAATAACAATTTCAATGGAATTGAGGTAAAATAATATTATTACTTTAATAAAAGTGTTAGAGATTAAAAAATTTGTCTATCAATGAATAAGCTAGTTGTTCTCAACCAATTTATGTCAATTCAACTAAAACTTGTCCTTTGTTTTCCATACGAAATTCAATCAATGAGATGTGTTTGGGGAAAATATGGGGAGTTCTGATGGGATGGTTCCACGAACTTGCTTGTGAGTTTGTGCATCGACTTTTGTCTGGTTGCTATTCTATATTACTCCTAAAACCCAACTTGATTATTTGAAATCTATATGACTGGCAGATAAGACAAAGGACTTACCACCTATTTTTCTTATTTATAGGGTTAATTATTAATCAATTTGGCTAGTTGATCATAATAAATCTATATGTAATTATTTTTTAATGCATGTGAATGTTGATGAATTAGTTGAGATAAGATCAAAGACTAATTAGCCAAATAGGTATAAAAAATAGAACTCCCTGCTTTCATATTACATAAATAAAGAATATTGACAACTGGTATATGTTGTTGGCCGTAGCCAATCAATGATCAATGGACAAACACAGTATATACAACGGCCCTGTTTGGCACTAGCGTTTTGGGTAGCAGGTAGAGGTTGGATATGATTGAACCGCTACTTGAAAATTGTGTAAGTGTTTGGCAAGGTAGCGGATAGAGGTTGGAGTAGAGGTTGATTAGCTTTTATAGAACGTTACATTATGTAACGTTTCATCCATCTAAGTAGCAGTGCAAATACAATCTTCTCGTCTATTTCATAAGGTTTGGTAGTTCTTGCTTTTCTTTTTCTTTTCTTTTTTTTTAAAATAAAAAATCCTTTAAAGTCCTAGCTTTTCACTTGGTGTATAATCTTCTACTCCAATATTCTACTTAGTCGTAAGCTCCTGTATAATATTTGTAATATATATAACCATCAATACTAAAGTCTTATAAATAAATAAATAATACTATCATTACTTAAGGGTTATTTACTTCTCTTTCATGTGGTGCTTTCTAAGATGTGAAATATGCACTCTAAGGTCTTACAATAAAAATTATAATACTTCTAAAATGACAAATCACGCGTTGATCCGTGTTTATATTGTTTAGTTATATTCTAATATTTTCACTCTATGAAGTCCTAAGGGTCGAATACATTATTTTTCTTATGAAAAATAAAACGTAAAATTTAAATAAACATAGATTTTAACCATTAAAATAATTAATAAAATTTTCGTAGTTAATTTTATCACTAAATAAATGTCCTTTGTTGGCTTTAACAATTCCAACGGCTACTATTACCAAACACCTATACTTTAAATTATTATTTTGACAGCTAACCTCTAACAGCTACTAGCTGGCAGCTAACAGCTACTCAAATCGCTGACATCTACAAAAACAGCTAACAACTACTACAAACGCTAGTTTTGCCAAACAGACCCTACCTCTATATCTTTTAATCTATACAATTTGACTTTTATGTATGCAAATGCATAACTTTAACAAATATCTCTAACTAGTTTTGAAGCCCGTGCGTTGCACGGGTTGTTAATTTTTTTTTGCAAATTCTTTTTGACATTATTGATTTTGTGTTGCTATGAAATGAGATTTTTCAACACCGTTGTACTTACATGCTTCCTCCATTCTTTTTCAATTGCAACAATTACCATTTTGGGTAATTTCATCTATTGGAACCATTCCACTTTTGGTAAAAAAAAAGCAACTATAGTTGACAACATTGCCTTTAATTTACTTTATGTTAATAAAACCATGATTAATTACTCAAACTGCCTCATAAAGTTACGTTTACTTTATTAAGGATTAACGTATCCCGGCCTACTCTAGTTGACCCCTCTATGCTAAACTATTTATTTTTTATTTCCTTAAAAACCATGCCCAAACCCATTGCTGCAGTAGAAAAAGAATAGAGAAAATATTTGTCATTATACTTTAATATCTAGATTTGTTATTGCGATTATAAATTTATATTTTTAATATTCAATTGAATATTGTAGCTAAGTCTATTATTAAATGGTATCCCGATAATTGGTATGACTAACAATAGCTGACACAGTTTCAACATGAAAAATACCTTAATGATACTTTAAGAAAGTAGAGGGCAATAATTAATTTAATAGATGTAGGGAAGAAAGAATAGAAAAAAACATGAGAGCCATGCACAACTTCAACTTTTAATATAGCACACTTGATTTTTATACACGCGATGCGTGCGACGACATTTTTGGGCATAACTGTTACTCAATAGTAAAACAAACCAAAAACGAAAGTTCTTGAATATTTTATAGTTCAAATATGTTATAGTTTAAATATGTTATACTTTAATTCTTGTCAACCTTTTTCCCTTGATAATTATTAATAGAAAAAGAGAGGTCCAAATACAATAAACACTACAAAAATGTAAGGAAGTTTTTTTTAAAAAAATTCCTCATTCACCTTTGTTCTTGGCAACATTTTTTCCTTGATAATTTGTGCATTTGTAAAAATGCCATCAAGTTCTTAAAAATTAATTTAGATAGAATAATCATTCAACCAAAAAAATATCTCTACTATAAAGGTTGGTACTGTTGCTTTCAGATAGGTTACACTAATAAACAATTTTATAGGCGTGCATAAAGAAAGAGATATATAAAACAATAAAAGATTATGGAACCAACTTATAGTAGTAAGATAAATCTAAGTCAACCAACTATCTTGTAGCATAACAATTTTAAGAACCAACTTATAGTAGTAAGATAACAATTACATGGGGCATAAAGGCCACGACTCTCCCAATTAGTACAATTAGCACTATTTTACCTTTTGTGTTTAGCCAACTAAAATCTTAATTAGTAAAGTCAAGTAGATTTTTTTCCCACAACCATGGGTTATATGCACAATTTAAAATAGCTTGATCTCGCATTACAAAATGCGCCTGATGATAACAATTAGCACTATCAATTAAAATAACAATTTTAAGTCAATAAAGGTGGTGCATAACAATAAGCTCTCATTTTTTAACAAGCCCATATTCTCTCTGTCACTCAGTAGCTACTCATTTTTCTCTCTTCAATTCTTAGCTACTGAACCCATATTTCCCCGAATCAAACCACTACTCCCCCAATTCAATTATTGAACATCATCTTCATTAATTTCCCCAATTCAATTATTGAACATCATCTTCATTAATTTCCCCAATTCAATTGAACATCATCTTCATCAATTTCCCCAAATCAAACCACTACTCCCCCAATTCCCAAACCCATAATATGTGAATTTCACACAATATTTTTTTCTCTATATATTCAATTGAACATCATCCCCATTTTCATTGTGATATTTCTCTCTCTCTCTCGATTTTTCACCAAATGTGAAATCAAACCACACACTCGATATGGTGAGAACCGTGAGAACCACTAAAAATAAGCAAAAACTTCATAAAATGAGCCAAAAAATTAAAAAATGAGCAAAATCAAAAAATGAGTAGAAAACATTAAATGAGTAAAAACGTAAGATGAACAAAAAAGCAAAATGAGAAAAAACGTAAAATAAGCATCAAAAAGTTAAACGAGTAAAAACGTAAAATTAGCAAAATGTAAAATGAGAAAAAACGTTGTGAAATGAACATAATAATGTTAAATGAGCAAAAACATAAAATAAGCAAAAACATTATGAAATGAGTAAAATCTTCATATAGTAAGGAAAAATGAGCGGGTTCGATTCTCACCGTAAGGGTGGTTCTCATATGAACTTAAACATATATATATATGTATATATATATATATATATATATATGTATATATATATATATATATGTATATATATATATATATGTATATATGTATATGTATATATATATATTTGGGACCCGGGCAAATGCTCGTTCTTCTCGTGGAGAAGGTGTAGACTTTTGAAATTTTCACACCCTATACGAAAGTCTTTTGTCCGACATACAGCATCAAAAGTTATGATGTAATAACTTTAATTTGAATATTCTAATTTTAACTTGAATAGGTTTTCTAAAAAAACCCTAATTCTAATTGAATTTCTAATTCTAATAACAGTTTGTTACTTTAATACTTTAGCATAATCAATATTTCTTTTTACACGTTACTTTAATACAAAATTTTAAATAAAGTATAAATAGATCTTATTTTAAAGTAGTTTTTAAACACTTTCCAATGGTACAAAAATTATAATTTTGCGAACTATATATTAAAAATTATAATCGATTTAATATGCCTAAGTTTTTCATTGTGAACTCAACTCTATTTCTTCTTATCATAAACTCTATAAATGTATTTTTATTACTTTGTGTAACTCTATTTAGTTTTAAAAAATGACATGTCAGTTAATAAGCACGACAACGCCAAATATCACGACCTTGTGAGCTGGCTTTTGAACTCTGCTTTATATATTAGTTAAATTAAAAAAATGACATGTCAGTTAATAAGTGCGGCGAATGGCGTCCATATTTTAAGGTAAGATGAAATTCCCTTGCAAAGAAGGGGGAAATTGGGGATCCCTCCTTATAAGGGGTGAGGCTCGATCCGGGATCTGCGGGATCGGAGGTGATCGCTAACACCATTTAGCTATTATCGCTCTTCTATACATATGAGTTATATGATATATATATATATATATTAAGATTATCAATACGTAAGAAGTTAAAGAAACAAAGGGAATGATAAGGAGTTCTAGTTACATTCTACACAAAAAGAAAATTATGGGCCATAGAAATTAAACATTGCGAGCTCCTTGATTAGAATCCCTTCACATGCTCTCTGAACATTGCAAACTTGGAATTAGAATCAGCATTTGGTTCTTTCACTCCCTGACATTATCAGAAAAATGAGGAAAATGTCTACTAGTCCCTCTAGTTTATGATATGCAATCAGAACTTCCATTCTTGCTTTTCCAATATTACCTGTATTATTAAAATCTTCCCTTGAATCTGCTTCAAAGATGATTAAGAGGCACGGACAAATGTCAAATTGTAGCTGAATACGTGTTCTCCAAAACCACTACTGAACCAGGATCATATGACTTCATCAAGGTTAACAACTCTTTCAGGCCGCTTCGAGTTAGTGTCACAAAAAAGAGGAAATAAGATAGATTCCTATAACATTTTACATTAAAAGACATAGTTGTGCAGAAACCACTCATAGACTTCAAGCTGGGTAGCAGTTCTTCGCGAGGCCTCTTGTACTGAATCCTAGCCAAGCAGCTCCAGAAATTTGTCTTTCCTAAAATGTGAATCAAATCAAAAGAAGTAGCATTTAGTGCAGAATCCAGTTTTCAGATTTCACCAAAAGCTGCCCAAGTACTACATCTAACAATCATACTAGTAAATTCGTTACCTTGAAGAATAGCAGCAAGGAATATCCTGAAAATAAAATCTCCATCAGTGTTGATAAGAGCAATAGACATGCCCGCAAAGGCCAAAGTCCACCAACGAATGAAATTAATAACTTGAAATTCAAAATCATTGAGTACAACAAACCAATATATGCTCAATAATTTAAAAACATCTCGATGAGGGTTGATAGCAACAAAAACATAAAGGTTACTGTCTAACACCTTTAAAATCTTGCCTCATTTCCACATTAAGCAGAATGAACTCTGTGTACTAGCAGCACAAGAGGCTATTCTGAATGTAACCATCTAATTATAATGTCTCTAGCATATGAGATGACAGAGACAATACGACATCTTTTTTATTCTACGAGCACACAAAGTATGCTAAGAGCTCAGCGAGTTAAAATGAAAATTCTTGATGACAAAAGAACTTACATTTCAGTCGTTCATTCCAGAAATCTCAAATGAGCAGCGAAAACATTCAATACAGCTTTTGTTCCACGGCCAACTATTTTACTTTCTTCGTAATGTAAAAATTAATTTTCAGCCGAAAGATATAGTTGACCAAAAATTTCAGGGAATGCAATCAGATCCACCTATAAAAGAGCTGCACAGCGAAGGTAGGCATGTTTTAAATCAGATTGCTAATCATCACAGACCAAATAAAGGCCTTAATGGAGAAATACATTAAATCAGTTGGTAAGACTACACCAAGAGTAAAAACTTCAGATAGAGTATAAATCCACCCTCATCTTGGCAACATGATTAATTAATTATTTCATCCAAGGGAAAGAAAGAGCGGACGCACCTAGAGTGGTTAGGAACTTAGGATTGCAAATTTATCAAAAGTCACAATCAAAATCAAATTCCAATTTAATGGTGGGGATGTGTTGAATGTACGGCCAGTCCTCCCCAGGGGGATCTTTTTGGCATCTTATCTTCAGGCTTTCTGAACAATCATATACCATGAGTTTCCTAAGAGAGGTGAGTTTGGGCATCCAATTTGGCATTGCTGTCAGTCCCTTGCAGCTGCTAATTTTAAGGGTTTGGAGAGCAGCCATGAACTGCATCCAGTTGGGCAGATCCGTCAACTCCTCGTCCCCATATATTGTCAGTATCACAAGAAACTGAAAAACCTCCTTGGGCAACGCATTTAGCCATGCCACGTTGTCTATTTGCACCTTCTTTAATCTAGTAACAGGATTATTACAACTGCTACTGCTTCCCAAATTTTCAGTAGAGGGATTGTCAGTCTCATAACACCTTGTAGTAGATGCTGACGCAGATAAGGATGAGGGACCAACCTCACCTGATCTCAAAGTATTTATTATTCGCAATTCTTTATTGAATCCAAGTAAAATTAAGAGTTCCACCTTGGGACAAAACAGACTACATCTCAACTCCGGGCAAAATCGTATTACCAATTGAGAAAGACATGGTAGTAATTGTTGCAATTGTAGCTTGCTGCTGCTGCTATCTCCCACCCCTCTCCTCCATCCTTTCAACTTCGGAAGATTATCAAATGAAAGTCTTTCAAGGGAGGGAAAATATGATAGTTCTTTTGCAGTACTTCCCAATCCAGGAGTAGGCATCATGGAACTAGAACTAGCCATATTTGGACTATCTTCTTCTTCTATGTACTCCAATTTTGCAAAATTTATAAGACTAAGAAATTTCAGATGATGCAACTTTCCAAGGCACGGCAAGTGCTCCAACTCCTGACAATTTTCAAGATGAAGCTTTACAAGATTCGGGAGAAGGGCTGCCCAACCCGGTATTCTCACACCATGGTATCCGAACAAGCTTAATTGCTTCAAATTAGAATGTGGCTGCAGCTCTTCCATCAAACTTATTGTTGTTCTCTCATGATCATCCATTCTTTCATCACCCTCAGTACGTATGAAATTCAGCGCAATGTTATTGAGATGTTCCTTACTCCTCAAGTATGATCCTTCTCTTCTCCTATCTTCCTTCACTACCTTAGCATTTTTGGGCCACCTAATTGTGATGTAAAGATAACCTTTGAGGTTGTTAAGAGGCCTAAGGTCTTCTAGCCCATCTAACCATTGCTTCAAACAACTTGAACTACTCTCTTCTCCACCCACTATATAATCACTTAGCCTCTCAAGGCAACTCAACTTACCCATGCCACGAGGCATAAAAGTCAAACACCTGCAATTCGTTATATTCAAGGCCCTAAGCTTAACCAGTCTACTCAAATCTTTTGGCAACTCTTTCAATCTCCCGCACCCACTTATATTCAAGGTTTGCAGATTATACAATTTTGTAATTGACTTAGGAAGCACTTCTAAGTTCAGACTGTTGGAGAGATTTAAATACCTTAAATGTAACAAATTGCCTATTGAGCCCGGCAAACTTTTCACATTTAATCCATGGAGGTCCATGGCCCTTAAACACCTATGTTTTGCAATGAATGCCTCCACCGAAAACTGATCAGCTTCAATAAGATACTGCCTTAGAATAAGATGCGAACGAAAATGGGTCGAACCTGGAGAGTATTTGCCATTATCCTGGATGCAGGGAATTAGCTGACTTAGATGACGAACTTTTTTATCTAGTTTGCCACAAATGGTATTCGTTACATAGAGCATCTCCTTCCCGGAGACACTTTGAGCAACATCATGCATGAGATCGTGTATCTTAAATCTGGAAATTTCACCAAATTCATCTTTCTGGATATCTTGGAAAAAACATCTCCTTAACAAAATCAAAAAGTATTCCTCAGCAGCATCTTCAATGCTTTGACCTTTATCCAGTGGAACAATGTAGCCTTGTGCCATCCAAAGGCTTATTAACATCTCTTTCTCCATCAAAAAATCCTTTGGAAACAAGGCACAATAACAAAAGCAGCTCTTTAATGGAGTCTCAAGATGGTGGAAACTCAGCTTCAATATAGGCATGATTCCATTTTCGCTCTGTCTGATGTTGGCTAACCCAATCTTCTGAAATGATTTCCATCTACTCACATCTTGACCAAATAATAGACTACCTGCCACTCTTATAGCGAGAGGGACTCGAGCACATCCATCAACAATCTCTCGCCCAATCTTGACCAACTCATCATGGGGGTTTGACGACTGATGTGATGTAAATGCCGTGCTTTTAAATAAGCGCCATGAGTTTTCCTCTGACAAGCCTTCTAGCTCATACATTGAACCTCCTGTGATTGTTGCAGTCTTTTCAGAGCGAGTAGTCACCATAATCCAACTTCCCTTTTCACCCCCAATCAAATATTTTACCAATTCACACCATTGTTCACGCTTTTCAGTCCATACGTCATCTAAAACAAGCAAGAATTTCTTGCCGGCTAGCTGTTCACGAAGTTGGCTTTGCACCCGTTCCATTGTGGAGCCCTCTTGATCCCGACCCAAAATCTTACAAAGAATCTGTTTCACATCCAGTTCCTTCTGATCTTCATCAGCAACACAGGTCCACAGTCTCAATGGAAATGCACTTGTGACCCTTGAATCGTTATATACAAGTTGGGTAAGAGCAGTTTTACCCAACCCTCCAATACCCACAATCGTGAGGACAGACACGTCATGTTGATTATTAGAAGCAAGCAACTTATCAACAATGTGGTCCAAATCATCCTCTCTTCCAATGATATCAACTTCATTCACGTAAGAGCAGGTCTCAGGCCTTCTTTTCCTGATAGGCTCAGAATCAATCTTAAAGCCAAATTGCTGACTATTGGTAGCAATTGCATCCAACTTCTTCTTGATATCCTTAACCCGTCGGGACATCCTGTAAGCAAGGCTCACTGGGTTGTGAGATCGAGAGAAGAAGTGGCTCACTTTTTTGGAGAGACTACCACCAGCCTCCACCAGCTGCTTCTGTTCTGCAAGAGTGACAAACTCATCAAACAGATCATCGGCGTCAAAGACAGCATCCTTGAGGTCCTCAATCCAATGTTGTGCTTCATGGGTGAGCTCCTGCTTGGTCTCAGCATCACGAAACACGGCATTGATGGTAGAGACAGTGCATTGCAGGTTATCAAGTTGGGATTTGTAGTCAAATATTGAGAGGATTTCTTTGAGCTCTGAACATTGCAGGGCTGCAAGCAGAGTTTGTGCAACAGATAGGACTGTTCCCACATCCATTTTTGTTTCAGAGAGAGTGAGAGAGAACGTATTGGAGAGATGTTTCTTGATGAGTTTTGTTTAGTTTTGGTTTAAGCACACCAGGCACCAGGTAGTCCAACTTTTACGGTTTCACCGGTATATGTTCAGTAGTCAGCACTAGTAGTGTACTACTTGCTTTATCTCAAACAGTACAATTTCATATTAAATCAAAAATAATAGTAATTTCTTTCTCACAAATCAGAATAAATTTAGCGAAGCATCGTATCTTGTAAAAGATTCTGTACTACTTTGCTAAACGATAATCTTAAAATTAAATTTTCTGGTTTTACTGATTGGCTTTACAGCTACTATATAATTATCATATCGTTCAAATAGGGTAGTAAGTGACTAAGTGTACTATATAGTTAGAGTTATAGTATTGTTTATTGTTGCAGGTGAACGTTAGATTTATCATCTTGGTTTACCAAATATGCAAAGTTTAAGGTAATACTACTACAGGTTGTCTGCTATAGTTAAGATTTAAAATTTGAAGATTCCATAAACTTGCTTTGTCTTTCTTGATTGTTTTACTAGTCTACTCCAAACAAGGTTGGGAAAGAGGACTAGGATCTACCACGTTGTCTACTCAGTACTCTGCTTATGGGAGCAATTTAACACCAATTATTCCAGTTGGCCCATTCTGCCTTAATTTGTGCTTTTCATGTTACCTACATCATATTTTATGAAGTTTAGTAATAATTTTTTTTGTTGGATGTTGAGTTAAAGCAATTACTTAAACAAAGGTAAGACCGACCAAACTATCATCAAAAGTTGTTCCGGAGCTCGGTCTACTAACCACCAGAATATCACTAGTCAAACGACTAAACGCTACTTGGGGAAGTCATACCAAAAAAATGTATGTTACAAAAAAAAAAAAAAAAACTTACAACAAACTAGATCATCATCATATTGTCGATATAATAGCTGAACATTAGTATTATCCTTTTCCACGATCTTGCTTCTTTCTTTCCTGATTATCTCTATCATCAATTGGGATGGTGCTGTAGAACTAAGATATTGTATAAAAGGTCTATTCTATTCAACTTATTTTCAGTTCTTATAAGAAAGATAAGTTCAGACAATATCTAATAAGGTCTAATAGATTTAGATAAGTTCAATTCAACAAAGATAAACATAAAATAAGGTTTAACACTCTCACAAAATAAGTTCAGATAAGTCCGAATAAGTTTAAATAAGGTCCAATAAGGACTAATATGGTCAAATAAGTTCAGATAAGTTATGATAAGTAAAAATAAGTTGAATAGGACACACCCAAAATTTGATCGTTCTCATAATCACAAAGAGAAACTAAATTAACAAAATTATAGGGAAGAAAAACCAAAAACTTTTAATTAAGAAAACAGGGCTCATACCTCCATCAATATTGACTTGAGGAATCTTATCACCACGATAAAGCCATTACATACTGCATTTTCAATATCATTCACCAGAGGAAATTCTTCACCGACATTGCACTATTTGGACTTGGGGTTTAAAAAACTCAAAATTATGGCAACCAATGACTTTTCGTAAATCGTAGTTTATAGCTGTGGCTAAAATTATGCGATTTAGCTGGATTCATACAATATTTATCACTCCTCAAAAATGAGGCAAAATCGTGATCGTCAATCGCTTCGTCAATCGCTTCCATCAGCCTTCCGATGTTTGCATCCACCATCATCCGCACTGACCAGCGACGCGCCCATTTCTACGTGCTTTCGTTTTGTTTATTTTTATTTTCGTTTTTGGATGTAAGGTTAGCGGTCTTGGGCTCCTTTAGTTGCGGGTGTTTTTTTTTGGGTTGGGGAGTAAAAAAAATGTCCTTTTTTAATTAATGTACGATTTTCTCGATCGAAAAAAAAAAAAAAAAAAAAAATGAGGCAAAATCGAATAATGTGATATTAACAGGAAATGACATGCCAAATTAGGTACAAGTACAACTACAACTCTACAAGTGCTATTGCTATACAAGTAAGATTCCTCTTAAAATATATGCAATAATGCAAGTCCATGTCAAGAAAGACTGTTGCAAGCTGGGTCAACTTTTACAAGAGATATACCCGATGGCAAAAATTGGAGTATTTGCTATCCTGCCACAACGTGAGACCCCTGCCAGTGTGAAACCTGAGAATAGCTTCTAGTACAAATGTGTTACATGCATGTCGAGCTCATTGATGAATCAAAACTCTCGGTATGAATTCTTCTCTCAATTGTCGATATCCATTCACGAATCATAGCATTGACTTCCTCAGGACACTCATCATGGGGGCAATGGCCTACAGTTACAATAGCAGCACCATGAATATATGGTATCCAACTCATTCAAATTTTCAGATTGCAATTATTTTACCAGCATCAAGCTCCTTGATTACAATCCCTTCACAATGCTCTCTTAACATAGCAAGCTTGGATCCAGAATCTGCTATTGGGTCTTTCGTTCCCTCATGAAAATAACCAATTCAATCAGACAAATAAGAGAAATGGAAACTACTTTTTGTTCTATGAAATACAATCAGAAATTTTCATCTTGTTCTGGACACAGAATCAGGATCACCTGTATAATTAAAACCTTCCCCTTGAATCTGCTTAGAAAATGATTAAGAGGAATGGACAAATTAAAGCTGAATATGCTCTCCAAAACTTCTATAGACCCAGGATCATATGACTTACACAATCATCAGGATCACACTGAAAATATAGCGAACATTGAGTATATTATCCTCCTACAAGGATAGGCCCTTATGGGAGTAGTAAAAGAAAAGCTAGTTGGAAACTTAGTGGGAAATTTTATCTTCCTTCTCAATCAATACAAACCCTCCCCTCCCAAAAGCTGAAACGGGTGCACTTGAGACAGTACCTGCGTAGTTGTAATATTGATCCGTTCAAACTCTGAATAAAGGGAAAGCTGCTCTCAGCATTTTCGTGATGAGCCAATCATCAGCTCTCCCAAGCCGCTTCATGTTCATGTCATAAAAGAGGAATACAACAGTCAGAAACCAAAAAAGTTTTACATTTATCAGACATAGGTGCACAGGACCCACTTAAAATAGGGTAGCAGTTCTTTACGAGGCTTCTTGTGCTGAATCTCAAGTATTGCAAAAGTGCTCTTGACCCCAGCCAAGCCGCCCCAGAAATTTGTCTTTCCTAAAATGACACCCAAAAAAAAAGGCAATTAGTGCAGAAAACCAGCTTTCAGAAGACTTTTCCAAAAGCTGCCGAAGTACTAAATCTAACGATTACACTAATAGTTTCCTACTTTGCTTACCTTGAAGAACAGCAGTGAGGAATATCCTGGTATAACATCTCCAGCAGTGTTCATAAGAACAATAGACTTGACCAGTGAAGGCCAAAGTCCACCAACAACTGTAATGAAGTATCCTGACATTCAAAGAGAAAAACAACTCATACTGAAGGAAATAACTGAGAAAAACAGACCAATAAATTAGAATACATCAGTTGATTGGACAGAAGGACAAGGATACTTACCACCTATCGAATTCCCAACAAGATGCGCTTACTCACCCACGACCTCAACAATGAAGTCACGCAACAATTAAGAGTAAGAGCCCAAACTCGATTCCCACCATCAGCTATATCCCAAATCCGTGGACAAGAAGAACAGCAGGCCCTTCACAACCAGAAACTGTGTACTAGAAACAGAACAGTGTAATTAGCTGCCAAACATCTACAAGTCAAACCTGGCCATGCAAGTAATAATTATGCCAGGAGACACTCGACCAGAAATAAGTTAAGCGATAGAATAATACACAGCATTAGAAAATAGAATAAAGATACACAACATCTATTGAAACTGACCAAGTTGCAGACAGAGCAACACAATAAAGTTCAAATCAATACAAGGACAGAATAAGGGACTCAGACTAGAGGGGAAATTCAGGTATAATTGAAGTGCCTTTTCACAGCTAGGAATCCAATATAGTACTATATAAGCAAGTCTTCTTCAAGAAAGACTGTAATACAATGGATGAATCTTTTCATTCATCACAAAATGAAAAGATAATATACACGATAAACTAATATAGTAAATATTACGAAACTGAAAAGTACTTCGTAGTTAAATTACAAGTTTAAGGTTCTTCATTGGCATTTGGTACCCAACTTACTCGTGTCAACTTGATTAAGATCCCTTCACAGTGCTCTCTGAATGTTACACATTGGAAGTGGAATCGAAGTTTTTGTCCTCTCAATCCCTGACCAAATTAAACTAATTTATGAGGCTACCAAAAAGTTACCTACTAACTTTTATTCTAATATTAGAGATTACATGCATTATCAAAACCTTTGCTGATAAAATATGATGCTAGCATGAAGCTGAAAAGTGTGATGACAAAGAAAGGAAGTAAAATAGTTAGTGACCCATAATGGAATTAGAATTACTAGTCAAAAATAGATGTTTGTATGAGACTATGTAACAGTTGGGTGATCAGGCTTCTTCTTCAGAATCTCCAAGTATTGTTGAGGTGTTGTTGCCCTTAATCAAACAATCCCAAAAATTATGTCTCTCCTGAAGTAAAAAGAAGAGAAAAATGTTGCATTTAGTGCAGAAAACCAAATTTCATACGATCTGAAGTAAGATTCATAAGAACAATGGAATTCCCCTTATATTTTCCACTTGATTGAATAAAAATAATATCCAAAGGAAAGAAAGACATGCCTGGAGTGGCAAGGATTGCAAATTTATCATCAAAATTTAATATATATTAAAGTCGGGGATGTGTTTGATGTAGGGCCAGTCCTCCCCAGGTGGATATTCTTCGCATCTTCTCTGCAGGCTTTCTGAACAGTACCAAAGACTGAGTTCCCTGGAGAGAGGTGAGTTTGGGCATCCAATTTGGCATTGATGTAAGTCCTCTGCAGCAACTAATAGCAAGGGTTCGGAGGGCAGGCAAGTACTGGATCCAGTTAGGCAGATCCACCAACTCATCGTTGTTTTTGATGTGGATTGTTTCAAGACACTGAAGAGACTTCATGGGTAGCGAGTCTATCCATGCCACATTGTCTGTTACCACCTGCTTTAATTTCGGAACAAGAATATTGCTAGAACTGCTACTGCTTGCTGAATGTTGAGGATTAGATGAGCATGACGGGAAGCACGTGGAGAATGTACAAGTAGATGTCGCTGCAGTTGAGGACTCCTCTAATTTCCTACTATTCATTATTATTCGCATTTCTTTATTGAATTCAGTCAACTCTAGATATTCCAAGCTTGGACACATCATAGTACATGCCAGCTCTGGACACTGGTTGATTTTCAATCCATAAAGAGAAGGTAGCTGCAAATGTGGCTTACTGCTACTGCTGCTACATTCCACCCCTCTCCTCCATCCTTTCAACTTGAGCAGATGTGATAACGTAAGCTCTTCAAGGGAGGGAAAGAATGATACTTTTTCCACAGTACTTCCCAGTCCAGGCATATGACTATTTTCTTCTTCTCCTATGTACTCTATTTCGTCCAAATCATAAAATTTCAGGTGTTTCAGACGATGCAAGTTGCCTAAGCACGGTAAGTACTCTAAGTTCTCACACACTTCAAGTTTAAGATGTACAAGATTTGGGAGAAGATTTATCCAACCACGCATTCTCACACCTTCGAATCTCGACACGTCTAACCTCTCCAGATGAGAATGTGGCTGCAAATCTTCCATCAAACTCATTATTGTTCCCTGAACAACATCATCTATTCTTCCAACAAATTCATCGAAATAAAAGTGAATGGCATTGAGATGTTCCTTATTCATAAGATATAATCCTTCCCTGTTGTCTTCTTTCTTAACAACATTCTTACAATTTCTGGGCCAACTAATCCAGATATCAAGAGTGCCTTTAAGGTTGTTAAGAGCCTTTAGATCTTCCAGCCCATCTGACCATTGCTTCAAATAACTTGAACTACTAATTCCCTCTTCTCCACCAACTTTATAATCACTTAGCCTCTCAAGCCCACTTAACTTACCTATACCCCTAGGCATGTATGTCAGCTTATAGCAATCCTTGATATCCAAGACTCTAAGCTTAACCAGTTTACTCAAATCTCTTGGCAACTCGTTCAAACTCCAACATCTATATAATTTCAATGTTTGAAGATTGAAGAGTTCTGTAATAGCACTTCTAATATGCCATTACCAGAAAGATCTAAATACCTCAAATGTAACAGTTCACCTATTGAGTCTGGCAAACTTTCGATTCTTGACCAACTGAGGTCCAATGCCCTTAGACATCTACAATTTACAACTAAGGCCTCCACTGGAAATTGGATAACAGGTCTTAAATAATCATAAGCAAAAAGATGTGAACGAACATAGGTTTTGCCCAAATAATATTTTCGATAGTCCAAGCTGTTGGAAATTGATCGATAACGAGCTTTTTTAATTAGGTCTTCACTGATGATATTCGTTATAGCATACATTATCTCCTTTCCCGAGATATTTTGAGCAACATCATGCATGAGATCGTGTATCTTACACGATTTGATCTCACCAAATCCATCTTTCTTGATGTCTTGGAAGAAACATCTCCTCAACAAAATCGAAAAATACTCTTCTGTAGCTTCTTCAATGTTTTGACCTTTATCAAATGGAACAATCTAGCCTTGTGCCATCCAAGGCTTATTAAAGTCTGTTTCTCCATCTGAAAATTCTTTGGAAACAACGCACAATAGCTGAAGCAACTCTTTAATGGAGTATCAAGATGCTGGAAACTGAGCTTTAATATGGGCATAATCCTGTTATCGCTCTGCCTGATGTTGGCTAACCCAATCTTCTGAACTAATTGCCACTTACTCTTGTCTTGACCAAATAAAAGGGTTCCCGCCACTCTTATAGCGAAAGGAACTCCAGCACATCCATCAACAATATTTCGCCCAATCTCGACCAAGTCATGAGGGGGGGTTTGACAACTGGTCTGATGTAAATGCCGTTCTTTCAAACAAGCGCCATGAGTTTTTCTCTGACAAGCCTAGCAGTTCATGCATTGAACTTTCTGTGATTGTTGCAGTCTTTCGAGAACGTACTATCTATTCGTGCATGTCTTCCATATAATCAGGATATGTGCATGATTTTATCAGAAACCATCATCTCTAATATTCAGAAATCACATCAGGTGCTCCCACAAATAGGCAATTTAATTAAAGCAGGAAGAACCTACATCTTTGTGTATTGTCACACAAGTTATTCTGTGTCATGCTAATAGGCTATAAAGTAGGCTCATAGAATCGTAAACCAAATGGTTTTCGCATAGTTTTGTGCAGCTGCTATTTGACAACTAGTAAATAAACATATCTTCAAGTGCACTAGATACAATGCCATGATATAAAAAAAATAACTATTATAAATACGTTATTTAATAGTTTTGATAAAATATAGCCTGATATTATGATATTAGAGGTTACGAAACCATAGCAAAAGGATAGAGAATTCTACTCGATAATTAACATGTACTAGTACTACCATCTCATACTTGATTCAAAGTCCTAGAGCAAAGGGTACTGTGAATCTGTGATAGTATGATCACAACACTTCAATAATGCAGGGCTGAATAGTCAAAAATAATTTACCTTTTTTTTTCCTCCAATTTGATTGTGTCTTTCTTGATGTATTCTTTGTCAAAGAATTCACACCACATTACTACTACCTCAACAAAAAAAGTCTGAATGAGTCTATGCAGTTCAGAAAAACAAGCCTATGTAGGAAGAAGCTACATTTTTGTGTGTTGTCGCACAATGCTGATCTTCTGTGTTGTGATAATAGGCTATAAAGTAGGCTCGTATAGTTGTAAAGCCAAATGAGTTTCACGTTAGTTTTATACAGTTTTTATTTACTCGTAACAAGTAACAACAGATTGTTTAACTGATCCTGCATATAGAAAGCTTAACTCATACTTGCACATATAGTAAGCTGGAGACATTAAGTGCCATAGCTGATACCCAAATTCATAGTAGTAATCAAGGAAGATCCCAACTGCTAATGCGCTATGACTCTATTTGTAGAGTTATATGACTTCTGGTAGATAACAGGACCAGACTTCATGCGCCCTACGTTCTCTCTCAGCTTCATATGATGGCGAACAAGTGTTGTGGAAAGCATACCTGAAGATATTATCTAAGTAATGTGAGAGGTCTTTTTCAAATTATCTTATAGGGAATCTAGGTGAACAAAAAAAATTCTTAACTACTTTTATAAGATGCAGCAGCAAAAAGTATCTGAAACTGCTTGAACACATACCCCGGTGAGAGTAAATATCATTATCAACCTTGACATAGAACTCTGCTTCCCACCTGGTCAATGCAGCACAGAAAGAATGCTTTCGCCTTTACTGTGTGTGTAAGGCTGTAAGCAACAAATTTTCAAAGCCTAAGCTCGGTTAGTGTGATTCACCATATTCTGATTTCTGATATAGTGCTATGAATAATACTTTCAAGACAAATATTTAATTTATTTAGGCATCTGATATGAATTATTTATGTATTAGCTTCTGATCAGCTGGAATGGCAAGAAAATTTTCTTGTAAGAAAATATATGCAAATTGTCTCCGACTGACAATATATATGTGCTTCAATTAGCTCAAAAAAGCGGATTTTAGAACTTACACTTCATTCGATATCAATTAGTTCCTTCTTTTTGTTTTGGATGCCATCTAAAAGTGCTCTAGTAATTTCCTTTTGACAGTCGAGTAACTCCATTTTCTACTCCCAAGTTCCAAGTCACAAGGATTTATGTAGTAATTGGCAGGAATTCAAAAGTGCTTTAATCTGGTTGGTATGAGAGAATATCAGTATCCATTAAGAGAAGGTATTGAATTACAAGTGTCAAATTTGATTAGGATGTGTTCACAGTACTCTCTGAAACTTCATGATAGAATCAGATATCTGTCTCTCTCAAATCTCAATCACTGAACAAACGAAACATTCAGTTAGACCAACAACAAAACGTCCAACTTTTTGTACATTATCAGAAATAACCTAATGACCCCAACTGTTACCCCCGTTTTTTGTCACTCTTTTGGGCCTATGATTCATTCGGATGCCTCTTTTGTATCCCATACCCAGTAAGCTGGTTTGGGGGGTGTAATCAGGGATGAGAAGGGGGTGGATAAGGGGTTTTGGGTAAAAGATCTATGCGCAAAATGCACTTGTGGCGGAAATTATGAGTATCAAAATAGGCCTAACTTTAGCCCTTCACCTTCAGATCTCGGTTGCAACCGTGTACTCAGGCTGTAAGCAGGCCATAAGTATTATAAATGGGGGGATGCTTGTATTGTTAATATCTCTTCTATTGTTGATGAGTGCAGGGTGCTATGTAGAAGAAGAGGTAATTTCAAGCTCGCCTATATCCCAAGAAAGGACAATGCGGTAGCAGACATGTTGGCAAAGACGGCTAGGATCATGGAGGATGAAGTGCTTACAATTAGGACATGTCCCAACCCCCCTAATTGTTGTATAAGTAACTTCAGGAAGATTGTAATAACTTTATCTTTGAACATTAATTTATGCATTTCCTTTTTCACCAAAAAAAAAAAAAAAAAAAAAACCTATACTATCAAAACCTTAAGTAATAAGAATAAAATGGCAGAAACTCATTATTGGAAAAGGATTCTCGGTTCTGCTCTAAGTATTTCAATGATGTAAGCATCTTCACAATCATCAGCCTCTTCCTCGTCAATGCTAAATCTGAGTTTCAGCTTCCTGTGAATCCTAGCAGCAGAAGTGTTCGGGTTCTCGAGATTGAAGCCTGAGGTTAGCAGTGCACTTTCAAACAACATCGCAAAGTCTTTCAGTGACTTGTTCTTATTAGACTCAGCTCTTTTCCTAAGCTCTTTATAATGCCATGGTCAGGATTAATCATAACATTTGCACCTCATACTGAAGAATCTACTCTTGAGCAGCTTCCAGATATCTAAAAAACGCAGAGAAAGCATCCAATACTACTTTTCCTTCACCAGCAACTATATTATATTCAAAGCATCCAACAATGGACAGATCCATTATGTCAGGAATTATATGGGAAATTGAGGTACAAAAGTGCTTTTTCGGGGTTAGGAATCCAACATAATACATATAAACAAGACTTTGTCAAGAAAGACTGTCAGACAATGGAGCAAATCCACAAGAACAAGATAGTCCAAGATTCTTTTTTTTTTTTTTTTTTGTGAAGGAATAGATTGTCCAAGATTTTAGTTCCTTTGAAAATGATAAAATATATACAAGATGAACTTGTGTAGTAATTGGAACAAACTCAATAACTGCTTCAATCACATCGGTTTCTCAATCATTGAACAACATGAACTATTCAGTTAGACCAGCAAAGAAACGTTTAACTTCTGTTTTTATAGCATCAGAAATCACCTATACTATCAAAACCTTAATTAATAAGAATGCAATCGTAGAATTCGTTATTGGAAGAGGATTCCCGATTATGCTGTAAGCATTTGAATGATGAGCCAATCAGGAACTTCTCACAGATCGACTGAAGTTTAACATTGTCATAAAAAGAAAAGGTACCAAATTTATGTAATGCAGAAGCTCGACCCAGCCAAGCAGCTCTAGAAATCTGTGTTTCCTAAAATGGGAATCAAATCAAAAGAAGTAGCAAGAGCAGAAACCAGAAACTAGTTTTCAGATGACTTCGCCAAAAGCTGCCCAAGTACTAAATCTAAAAATCCTACTAGTAAATTCGTTACCTTGAAGAATAGCAGCGAGGAATATCCTGAAAATAACATCTCCATCAGTGTTCACAAGAGCAGTAGACTTGCCAGCGAAGGCCAAAGTGCACCAACGAATGTACCCTGAGATTCAAAATCATTGAGTACAAGAAACCAATACGCTAAATAATTTAAACATGCCTCGATGAGGGGTGATAGCAACACAAACAGAAAGGTTACCATCCAACACCTTTAAAATCTTGCCTCATTTCCACATTAGGCAGAAGGAACTGTATGTACTAGCAGCACAAGAGTTAGGATTATTATCTCCATCCTTGGCATAACTTATAGCCATAGCTCAATAAAAAAAAATAAAAAAATAACAACTGCTGACTGTTTGTATTTTAATTAACATTAATACAAGAGATACTCATACTTGTCAGCTTCTCCAAAACTGAAGCTAAATTTTCATGTATAAGATGGAAAGATTCCTTCTAGGATTTAGATTTTTACTATTGAAATCGACCAAGTTACAGACAGAGCAACACAAACAAGTTCAAAACAATATAAGGACAGATTAAGGGATTCAGACTACAGGACAATCCACCCAACCCACAACAGGCCTCAAGTGATACTACTAGAAACATAAGATTCCTTCTCAGACAATACTCAAAAGTTAATTGCTGCACCATCTTCTTCCAAAGCAGGCATGTCAGCATCATCACAATCACCATCCTCTTCGGTCGTAAACGCTCAAATTCAAGCTTCAGCAACCTGTGATTCTTAGCAGCAGAGGTGTTCGAGTCCTTGACGTTGAGCCTGAGGTTAGCTAGGCAGTTTCAAACAATAGCGTCACTGACTTCTTCTTATCCGCTGCAGCTCTCTTCCAAAGCTCCTTTCAGAATCTCATTATCACTTATAAGTATTAATCATGATATGCGCACTTTATGACTGAAGAACTTATCTTGAACTGTTCCTTCCAAAAATCACAAAAATGCAACCATAAAATCAATACAACTTTTGTTCCACCGGAAACTATATTATGTCCAAAGCATTCAACAACCAACAAATCCATTATATCAGGAATTACAGGGGAAATCAGGTACAATTGAAGTGCTTTTTGACAAGTAGGGATCCAATATAGTATTTCACAAGGAGGAAGTAGCACTATATAAGCAAGTCTTCTTCAAGAAAGACTGTAATAGAATGGACGAGTCTTACAAGAACAAGATCATCCCAAGCTTTTCATTCATCAAAAAAGTGAAAAGATATTATACACGATAAACTAATATATATGAATATTACGAAACTGAAAAGTAGTTAAATTACAAGTTTAAGGTTCTTCATTGGCATTTGGTACCAACTTACCCGTGTCAACTTGATTAAGATCCCTTCACAGTGTGCTCTGAAATGCTAACACACTTGGAAGTGGAATCAGTTTTCGTCCTCTCAATCCCTGACCAAATTAAAGTTCTTTATGAGGCTACCAAAAAGTTATGTAGTAACTCTTATTCTAATCTATTTAGAGATTACAAGCATTATAAAAAAATCAAAACCTTTTGCTGATAATTATTTTTTAAAAAAGAATCTTTGCTGATAAAATACGATGTTAGCCTGAAGCTGGAAAGTGTGATGTCAAAGAAAGAAAGAAAAATAGTTAGTGACCCAGAACGGGATTAAAATGACGAGTCAGAAATAGGTGTTTATATGAGAATACCAGATGAGAATCTCAAGTATTATTGTTCGAGGTGTTGTTGCCCTATATCAAACAATCCCAAAAATTTAAGTATCTCCTGAAATAAAAACAAGAGAAAAATGTTGGATTAAGTGCAGAAACCAAATTTCATAAGATCTGAAGTAAGGTTCATAAGAATGATGGAATTCCCCCTTATATTCTTAACCTGATTGAATAGAAATAATATCCGAAGGAAAGAAAGACATACCTGGAGTGGCAAGGATTGCAAACTTATCATTAAAATTAATATATGCGAATGTTGGGGATGTGTTTGATGTAGGGCCAGTCCTCTCCAGGTGGATGTTCTTGGCATCTTCTCGTCAGGCTTCGTGAACAGCGGGACATCTCAAGTTCCCTGAGAGAGGTCAGTTCGGATATCCACTTCGGCATTGCTTCGTCGTAACAACGTATAATTTCAAGGGTTTGGAGACACTGAAGAGACTCCATGGACAGCGATTCTAGCCATGCCACATTGTCTATTTTAATCTTCTTTAATTTGGGAACAAGAATATCACTACAACTGTAAGGTCTGCAACTACTATTGCTTGCCGAATGTTGAGGATTAGATGAGCAGGACGAAAATGACGTGGATGCCACTATTATTCGCATTCCTTCATTGAATGCTCCAAAATGTAGGTCTTCCAATCTGGGACACATCATAGTACATGCCAGCGCTGGACAACACCATATATTCAACTTAGAAAGACAACGTAGCTGCAATGGTGCCTCACTGCTGCTACCTATGTACTCCAAGTTCTGACACTTTGTAAGTTTAAGATGTACAAGATTTGGGAGATGATAATGATTTATCCAAGGTATTCTCACACCTTCGTAGTCCCACACTTCTAACTCCTTCAGATTCGAATGTGGCTGCAGATCTTCCATCAAACTTACCATTGCTCCACCAACAACATCATCTGGTGGTGCTGTTGCTCCAGAAATACCATCTCTCTTTTCAATGAAAGAAAGATGAATGGCACTGAGATATTCCTTATTCATAAGGTATAATCCTTCCCTGTGTAGTGCTTGCATCACCCTGTTGTCTTCTTCATTAACAACATTCTCACCATCCCTGAGCCATGTGATACTGATTCGAAGTTTGCCTTTAAGGTTGTCAAGAGCCTTTAGATCTTCCAACCCATCTACCACTTGCTTCAAATAACTTGACCTACTACAACCTTCATCTCCACCCACTACAAAATCACTTAGCCTCTCAAGGCCACTTAACTTACCTATGCCCCTAGGCATATACCTCAGGGTATGGCAATACGTTATATTCAAGACCCTAAGCTTAACCAGTTTACTCAAATCTTTTGGCAACTCTTTCAAACTCATACACCCATATAATTTCAAGGTTTGAAGATTGTAGAGTTTTGTAATTGACTTAGGGAGCAGTTCTATGTACTCATTACCAGAAAGATCTAAATATCTCAAATGCAACAATTGACCTAAAAAGTATGGCAAACTTTTCATTCCTAACACACTGAGGTCCAATGCCCTTAAGCACCTATAATTTACAACTAATGACTCCACTCGAAATTGTACATTTTCTTTATTACTATATCTATTTATAAAAAGAAGTGAACGGACATAGGTCTTGTCCGAACTGTATTTGTCATATTTCCAACTCCCGGCAATCAGTAGATGGCGAGCCTTTTTAATTAGGTCGTCAGTTTTGTTACTCATGATGATATTTGTTGAACAAATGATCTCCTTTTCCGAGACACTTTGAGCCACATCATGCATGAGATCGTGCATCTTACATGATTCGATCTCACCAAAATCATCTTTCTCTATTTCTTGGAAGAAACATCTCTTCAACAAAATTAAAAAATACTCTTCAGCAGCTTCTAGGAGGCTTTGACCTTTATCAAAGGGAACAATATAGCCTTGCGCCATCCAAAGGCTTATCAAGTCCTCTTTTTTCATCACATGATCCTTTGGAAACAAGGCACAATAGCTGAAGCAACTCTTCAATGGGGTTTCAAGATTGTGAAAACTCAGCTTCAATATGGGTATAATCCCGTTTCCGCTCTGCCTGATGTTGGCTAATCCAATCTTCTGAACTGATTGCCACTTACTCTTGTCTTGTCCATATAAAAGGCTTCCTGCAACTCTTATAGCGAGAGGAACTCCAGCACATCTATCAACAATCTTTCGCCCAATCTCGACCAATTCATCAAAGGGATTTGACAACTGATCTGGTGTAAATGCTGCTCTTTCAAACAATAGCCACGAGTCTTTCTTTGACAAGCCTTCAAGGTTGTATGTCAGACCATCTCCTATGATTTTCGCAGTCTCTTGTGAACGTGAAGTTACCACAATCCAACTCCCCTTTGCACCTCTAATCAAATATCTGGCCACATCACACCACTGATCACGCGACTCAGTCCATACATCATCTAAAACAAGCAAGAATTTCTTTCCTGCTAGTTGCTGTTGAGCTTGGCTTTGCACTTGATCCATTGTGGAGCCGTGATCTGGATTCTTGCCAGTAGCAGAAGCTAGAATCTTAACAAGAATATCTTTCACATTGAATGCCTGCTGATCTTGATCAGCAACACAAGTCCACAGCCTCAACGGAAATGCAGTTGTGACCCTAGGATCGTTATACACAAGTTGAGCAAGAGCAGTTTTTCCCAACCCTCCAATTCCCACAATCGTAAGGAATGACAACTCACGTTGATCATTAGAAGTAAGATACGTACCAACGATGTGGTCCAAGTCATGCTGTCTTCCAATCATTTCAACTTGGTTGACATAAGAGCAGGTCTCAGGCCTTCTCTTTTTGATAGGCTCAGAATCAATCTTAAAGCCAAACTGCTGACTGTTATAAGCAATTTTATCCAACTTCTTCTTGATATCCTTAACCCCTTGAGACATCCTGTAAGCAAGGCTCAGTGGGTTGTGGGTACGGGAGAAGAAGCGACTCGCTTTTTTGGAGAGACTACCACCAGCCTCCACAAGCTGCTTCTGTTCAGTGAGAGTGACAAACTCATCAAACAGATCATCAGCTTCAAAGACGGCATCTTTGAGCTGCTGCATCCGTAGTTGTGCTTCATGGCTGAGCTCCTGCTTGGTCTCCGCATCACGAAAAACAGTATTGATGGTGGAGACTGTGAGTTGGAGGTCCTCAAGTTGGGATTTGTAGCCAAAGGTTGACAGAATCTCTTTGAGCTGTGAACATTGCAGGGCTGTTAAAAGAGTTTGAGCAGCAGATAGCACTGTTCCTAATGCATCCATTTTTGGGTTTCAGAGATGAAGAAGGGTTTATGAGTATGTGGTGATGAGAGTGATAGTAAATAGTAATGGCGGTATGAAGACTAACGTAAGCTGGTAGTAGATAAATGATGTTCAACAAGACCAGGTCTAAATTCTAATACCTGTTTTCTTCCACCAACTTACGCCACTTTACCCAATTCATAGTCAATATAAACAAATTTTGTTTATTAACAATAAAATAAGTAGTATATTATATCAAGAAAGTAGTATATCAATAATTGAGTTGCTCCACTATTTCATCCCCAATTTCTACACTGCCTGCATTAGAACACTCTAATTATGCCAAGCATAATAGTCAAAAAGTTAATTCACTTTTTCCTCAAAATTGCTTGTATCTGATGATTCATGTGTCCATACAACACTTAAAATTATGCGAAGCATAATAGTCTAAAAGTTAATCACTTTTTCCTCAAAATTGCTTGTGTCTGATAACTCATGTTTCCATACAACAAATTTAATTATCAAGTTTAAAAAATAAACAAACCCAGAATTTTGCTATCCTTGCATAAACATTTGACTTTAATTGACATGCAAGAACTCTCGAATTGCGTTTATATGTACCATCGTCGGCAATGTAAAAGCTTTTCCCATTCATCTTCAACAGTCCACTATCTTCAGCGAAAGCATCCATTTCATAGAGGAACACAAAGGTAATTGAGATCAACTCACATGAGTCTCTTTTTTTTCTGGGTTGTTGAAATTTGATGATTTGAGGGTGTTGAGAATTTGATAGTTTTTGTAGATAATCTGAAATGGTCATTATCCTAATTGAATTTGGTTAGAAAATGAGACAAGGTAGAATTCATGAAATCAAAAAATGTTGTTTGATACTACCTCCATCCCATATTAGTTGCTACATTTTGACCATTGGCACTATTCACGTCATAATTTTGACTGTCTTTTAGTTTATATACATAAAAAAAAACATATTCATGTCGGATCTTGTTTGATTCATCCCAATTTGTATTTTCCAAATATATAATTTTTATAATTTTTTCATGTATATAACTCAAAATATTGGCGTTTGAAGTTGCATCTCGTAAACTGTGAAAAAGCAAATGTAAAAGCAAATGTAGCAACTAAATTGGGACGGAGGGAGTAATTGATAGTGAAAAAGAATGGAGATGCTGGAGATGAAAACGAGGAGTGGAGTTAAGGGCGGCGGTTGGGGTGGAAGGAAGAAATAAAGGTTTTCTTTTGGACGGTTTATAGGAAAATATTCAAGGGTAATTTGCGGTATATTATAAGGAAGAAGGTGTGAATTAAGGCTCTGTTTTTTTTGGATTGAAGTGAATTGAATATTTGAATTTAATTGAATTTGTATGAATTTAACTGAATTGAAATTAAATAAATTGAATAGAAATGAAATAAAATGAATAAAAATTGTGAGAGGAAACTAACTGAACTGAACTGAATTTTTATTAATTCAGTACAAAAGAACATAGCTTTAATCCAGAAGTTTTAAAAAATTACTCAAATTATTAAAATAGGCGGTCTAAATTTAACATAAACTTAGATAAATTCAAGCCTAGCCTATATTCTCCAAAAAAGCTTATTTCATCTCACTTTAAGGGCTTGTTCTCTTCGGCATAAAACAACTAAACTGAACTGAATTGAACTGAACTGAATTGAATTGAATTGAACTGAACTAATTGCAACTGAACTGATTGCAACTGAACTGAATTGAATTGAACTGAACTGAACTGAATTAAATTATAACTAATAGTAATGATAATAAATTAGAAACTGAACTATAGGGTCTGTTCTCTTAGGCATAAAACAACTGAACTGAACTGAATTGAATTATAACTAATTAATAGTAATGATTATCATTTAGGAACTGAACTGAACTGAAAATAAGTTGGGGAGAACAGGCCCTAAACTAATTTGAACTGAATGAACTGAACTGAACTGAATTGAACTAAAGTGAACTGAATTGAACTGAAAATAAGCTGGGGAGAATAGGCCGTAACACTACACTATCTTTGACATCTCGCACTAACCTAAGGCTCTGTTTGGGAACCTATTTCAGGTAGCTTAAATAACTAGATGCTAAAATAAAAAGCTACCTTAAATGAATAGAAGTGTTTGGGATAGAAATGAAACTACATTTCAGTCCCTAAAAGTGACTGAAATTGAAACGCTACTCAAAGTAGTGTCTGAATTTCAGGCACTGAAATTCAACTTTTTTATTTTCCTTTTCTATTTTTTAAGCCAACAAATTAGATTGACTTTTGAGAGCCATGAGCATGAACAAGGAGCAAGCATGCCTTAATGGCGCCACTAGCGCCCACTAGCCACAACTCCAATGTTGCATCGATGCCCGTCGATGCCAAGTAGTCAGAATAGGGGAGAGAGAATTTGGGGTTTGTGTTGCTAACTTAATGAAATTTAATTGGGGGATTTAGTTTTGCATTGGGTTTGATTTGTCCATGGTTGAAATGCCAACCTTCAAGAACCATTAATGGAGATTTTTTTAATCTTGATTGTGTCAAAAATTTTGTGGAAGATTTTGTGGTTTGTGGTGACCAAAAGACAGAATTTGAAAGTATTAATACCCAACTTTACCTCATAATACATCATGGGCTTGGCACAAATCAAGAATATGTAATCAAACCAATTTTTAATTTATAATTTCAGCTAGTTATGAAATATTCTTTTACCAAACAGTTTGTATCATCAAGTAACTTATCAGTTTAGTACCTTATCGGTTTTAGCTCTCAACTTATTAATTTAAGGCATCTTTTAGTTTCAGCTCTATTTTAGCCAGCGTTGCCAAACATAGCCCTAGTCCTCCCATCTCTTCTCCTTCCTTTGTTTTCCTTTGAATCTCGAACTACAGCAAATAATTTCAAAAACTAACTCGGCACTCTTACCGAATGGATTAAACTAGGGCTGGCAAACTCTGACCCAACCTGAACCTAACCCGAAATTTCTGGGTTTGGGGTGAGATTCTCTACCTGAAATAAAAAATGGGTTGACCCAACCCGACCTGAAACCTTAACGGGTTAGGTTTAAGTTGACTTTTGAACCCGAAAATAACCCGTACAACCTGATTTATAATTTGGGTTAGGTTCGAGTTGGGTCAACCTGAAATTAACCCGACTTTTATAACTTATGTCACATATTTCCTAATTATAAACTTGTATAGGACCAATTCCATTTCTTAATTTGAAGTCGATGGTTAATTTATGGCTTTCAAGTTTGAATCTTTGATTTAATTAGCATTTGAAGTTAGCTAGGATTTGCAATGCTTTTAATTTTATAATGTATAATTATTGCAATTAAAAATATAAACCATGTCATATTTGGTTGGTTTCAGGTCAACCGAAAACCTGGCATGTCAGGTTTGGGTTATGGGTTTTGACCCTAAATTAAAATCAAGTCGGGTTTGGGTTAGGGATAATTGACCCGAAATAGATATCGGGTCGACCTGAACATGACCCAACTCGACCTGATTGCCACCCCTAGTCATTAACATAGTTACTAAATGGATTAAACTAGTCACTAAATAGATTAAACTAGTCATTAGATGAATTACAATAATGTTATTATTGAAAGAGTTAAACTGGTCACTAAATAGATTAATTTGGTTACTAAATAGAAACTAGTCACTATATTAAAAAAAAAAAGTGGTCAACTCTCTTCTTATTATTGGGTTTGGACTGTTGTCTAATTTTAGATTAAAAGTATGCAGTCTCTTATAAGGCCAACTGAAAAAATTATAATATAACTAAGCTGTTTTGAACATTATTATAATTTAGACTTTAAATAACTGAGCTATTTTTAAATTTTAATATTTATATGACTAAAATATATAATTTCTGTGTATATTGAACGAATGAAAGTAACATGAAAGTGATGTTTTAAGCTTCAAAATATTGTGGATTACATGACGTAAAAGGCCCTTAAGAAGAGCGCCACGTGGCACAGTTTCTTATTTAGGCGCGCTTTTTAATATATTAGTATAGATAAAGTTGTATGGGAACATAAAAGTCAAAACTAAAAATAATTCTTTCTGTCTTCGTTGAATAAAGACATATTATAGTAAAATTAACAACTTCTGGAGCTTTTTTAAACTGGTCAAATTTGACTAAATTAGTAAAAGACATATTTAGACTAAATTGGTAAAAGACATATTCAGACTATATAGTTTTTGAAATCTAATTTTTTAATAACCTTTCATGAACAGAATTTTAAGCATTTTATCTCTATTATATATGGCAGCAGGGGTGGGACACGAAAAAATATAAAAAGGAAAAATGAAAAGAAAAATAAAAAGAGATGTAACTACCTAATTAATATAAAATAAATAAAAATATAAAGAAGGCACACCAAAAATAAAGAAGTAAGGATTTACAACACACAATTACTTCTCTCTCAACTAGATTTTAGGAAATTTTTTAAAATCATTGATTTAGTGCGAGAAATTGATAAAAAATTTAAAAATTCCTGCTTTATTAGATGTAATTAAAAATTAACTTAATTGTCTACATGTTTTCGCATGTATCGCGTGTATATAAGACTAGTAATTATAGATAGCATCAAGTAAGGATACTAACTACTCGAAATTTTAGGGTCCGTTTGATTCAACTTATTTTGTTTTATCTTATCTTATCTTATCTTATCTTATAAGATAGTTTATTGTGTGTGTCTAACATCTTATTTTATCTTATCTGATCTGATCTTACTTATCTTATCTTATCTTATTTTATCTTATCTTATCTTATAAGATCTTACATAAGTTAAAATAAGTTGAACAGAACGGACCCTTAGGCTCTGTTCTGTTCAACTTATTTTAACTTATTTCAGAAAAAATAAGATCTTATAAGATAAGATCAATAAGATAAAATAAGATACACACACAATAAACTATCTTATAATATAAGATAAGATAAGATAAGATACGATAAGATAAGATCAGATAAAATCAGATAAGATCAGATCAGATAAGATCAGATTTTATAAGATCTTATAAGATAAGATAAAATAAGTTGAATCAAACGGACCCTTAATCCTAATTTTAGGGAATGTTTTTGAAGTTATGGTATAATATAATATATTAGTAACTAATAAAACTATATGGATCATATGGATTCAAAGTTTTCCGTATGTTGTCCTTGATTTAGGAACTACAAAAGTATTGTTTTTGAGGGCCTGCCTGGGTTAGCCGTGTTGATTAGGTGGTAATAGTTATGGAGTAAATTTTTCCATGGATATAAATTAGGAGGAAGATTTTACAAGAGAAAAATGTAAGCAGGTTTGGAATTAAGATAATTTATATTGGGGTAATCAATTCTTGAGTTTGGCCATCAATCTATACTAATATATTAAAAAAGTAGTACATGCATGGTATAAGATTTGATCCCATGACTTCATTGTCAGTATATTAAGGTCTTAACCGCTAAACCAAGTAATGCATGTTTGGTGTTATAAACTTAATGTAAAATATTAGTAAATGAAAATTATAATTACTAGAGGCATAGCCCGGGCCTAAAAACTAGTTCTTATCTAATGTCTGCTAACTTGACAACCAAATAACAAACTATAATGAGCGAAGCTTGAATTTAGCTTTAACGAGTAGCACGCAATATCATTACTAGTATTTTTTTTTTAAAACAAAGCATCAACATCATTATTGAAATATACTCCCTCCGTTCCTATTTGTTCTTCCTACTTTGACATTTTTTTGTCTCTCTCAAAAAATTGTAAATAAGAAGAACAAATAGGAACGAAGGGAGTAGTAGACAAATATTGTATCTGGTGAATTGGTGACTATTAAACATATTAGACAAGAAATATCACTGAATTTTTAGCAGTCAATTGATAATAATGATACATAGGAAAATTGACATAAAACCTGATAATAATGATACATTGGAAAATTGACATAAAATCTGATATGTAAAGACATAAAAAATAATAGTGAAAATAGGAAAAATGACATAAGTATGCTGAAAATGACACAAAATTGAGTAATAATGATATCATTTCTCTTATAAATAATACCAGTTATGTAATAATGACAAGCTATATAAAGAGTTGAAAATTGATAATTTAATAGGAATAAAGATACAATTTTATTGAAAAATGACTTAAAAATGAGTAATAATATCATTTCTCATATTGACGATATCAGTTTGTGTGTAATAAGCTATTCAAAGAGTTGTAAATTGATAATGAAATAACCGGAAATAATACAAGTTTAATTTTGTTGAAAAATGACATAAAATAAAGTGAGTAATAATGATAAGGTATATAAAGAGTTGAAAAATGATAATGAAATAGAGTAAAGTACAAGTTTGCTGAAAAATGACACAAAAGTGGGTAATAATGATATCATTTCTCGTATAAATGATATCATTTGTAATAATGATAAAGTGTAGTATACATATATATACACATATGTATACATATATATACACATATGTATACATATATATACACATATGTATACATATATATACACATATATATACATATATATATATAAATTGTTGAAAAATATAATGAAATAGGGGAAAATGATAAAAATTTGCGGAAAATGGACACAAAAGTTAGTAGTGTTGATATCAGTTTGTGCAATGATGATGAGGTATATATAAAGAGTTGACAAATAATTATAAATAAATGACATAAAACAGCTCCAAAATGATACATACATGTTTGCTCAAAGATGACATAAAAGTCAGCATTAATGACATGAAAGAGTTCAATAAATGACATGAAATAAATTTTAAAAAAATGATTGTAATACCCCGAATTTTCAAAGATTATTTTATTATTTATTAAGGTTTAATATTATTTCCACTTAAAATTTATTTTATGATAATGCGATTTTATTTGATAACTATGTTTATTAAGATAATGATTTCATTTAGTCTTGATTTATTTAACAAGTTTTATTTAAATGATTATTCCTAAATAATTTAATTATGGTAAATTAAACTCTTTATTTTTGGTTATGGGTATCCTTGTACAAGTTGTCCATCCATTTATAGTAATCCAAAGCCCAAATACAAGTCCATAGCCATATGTCTTTTAGTCAAAAAGAAAAAGGAAAATAAAACAAAAAAAAAAAGAGAGGTGAAAACGTGATCTTCATCTTCCCTCTCCTTCCTTCCTTCGTTCCTGATTTTCAGCACACAAGAGCAAGATTTTCAACACAAAATTCAGCCTTTGTCAGTGCAAATTGAAACTCAATCCACAATTTTCAGATTTTTGTTTTGAAAATAAAAATTTAATTTCAACCCACCATTAACATTGCCTCTGAACCGCCTGAACCACCTGAACCACCACGACAAATCACCCGAGCCGTCGAGCCTCATTCCGGCCAGCAAACGCCAACCACCGCCAGCCAAACACCCTTCCCCTTCGCTTCACCCTCACCTCCCTGCTTCGTAGCACCCCTGCTGCGTGTCCTTCAGCCGCGTCCAGCCGCGCCACTCCCCGCCTGAGTCGTCGGCGTCCACCACCCGAAACACCAGTGCCAATCCCCCTCTCTTTCCCCCTGACTCGTCCCTCCCCTGACTTCCTTCTTGCGTTTTTTTTTCTTCAGTTTTGTTAAACTGATTCAAAGAATCAGTACCCCGTTCAGTATTATTGTGGTTTTCTGTTTTTTGGTTTTTTGATTTTCAAAGTCATATGACATATGTCCTATAATGAATAAAAAATTAGTCAAATTTATTGGGAACATAATGATTTTGAAAACTGACAACTAAAAAGTGAAAACCACTTTTTCTGGTTTCCTGTTTTTGGTTTTTAGTTATTAGTTTATTTTTTTTAAAACAAAACAAATGACTTTCCTAAACTAGCTTGCTTTATTAAATTGGTGTATTTTAGATTAATTAACTTAGTCTTTTATAACTTGAAAGTATTTCTTAATTTTCTAAAACAAAGTAAGAAGTATAATAAAGTTAGTTTCTATGTTTCAAAAAATTATTTAAGTTAATGAAAATTAAGTTGAAGTAATCTTTGAGTACTTAAAATGATTTCATAAATAATTTGAAACCATAAACTTTGATTTATAAACTCTCTTAAAATCATTAAGAATTCTTTAAGTTATTTGAATTATTTAAATTGTTTATTTTATATAAAAAAAAGGGGTTATTTAGGAACTAACTTAGATCTCGTTAATATCTATTGTAGACTCCGATTTCGTAGACGAGGAATATCAAGAGAGCTAATACGTTCGTGAACTTAACTTTTGGGCACACGTCACGAGGTAATCTCCGATGTCCATCTAAACATAGATCCCGTTAGTGTAAAACGAATTGATTATGTGATTATTATGTGCTTATAAAATATATATAAGTATGGACTATAATTATGGATTATTGACTTGATGCGGATTATGAATAAGAATGACAAAATGGACGACGACTATCGATTTCGATTATGAATCATGACTATGGACGATATACGATATGACAAATATGTTTATTATAACGTTTATTAAAACCGCTTAATGTCATTTAGTAATGTTATGGTTATTATTATTATTATTATTATTATTATTATTATTATTATTATTATTATTATGATTATGATTATTGTTATTATTATTACCGTTATTATTATTATTGAAATTTTATGAAAGTTGAAATTAGTAAGAACTTGTGATAATGAAATGATTATGAATCTGAAGTGATAAATGAACTCAAGTGACGGTTGTGTTTATGAAATGAGTTATTGAAACCGCTATGAATGGATTGAGATTATGATGGATGAAATATATTCACACTGGATTGAACAACGATGACGTAATTGTGTACGTGATTTATGTGATGACTTGAATTAAAAGATGTTAATCACGTAAAGTGAAATATCGGAGGAAATGATGAACAAGGTTGCCCTGTATGGGAGGTTCGGCGGCCACCTACGGGTTTTCCGGTTACTATGCCGATTTTTTTGTTTCTTGTCTTCCTTCTATCTTGTTGTGATCCAAGTAGAAGGGGTGTGCACACTAGGGACTCGTTATTATGGCCATTATGTTATCCGTAGGTGGTTACAGGGATTGACCCCGACCTACAATGTCAAGTAAGTGGTTACAGTGGATTGACCCTGCCATTGGGCGTTCTCTTTCCTCTCCTTAAATAATTGGATTAATTATGTGATTATTCATTGTATATATACATGTGTGTATGTGTGCTATGTTTTATAACCCTATTAACCTACTATTTTACAAAGTATTTTCAACTTAAGTATTTTACGGGATGGAGTTGGAATTACTCAGTTTTTCTGATTTTTGGGAGCTTATCTCTCTTGTTTCTTTTCAATGCATTTGTGCAGGTGGGTGATCGACGGGGGAACAAAAGGGAGATCACTTAGAGTTGTCATCCACTTAGCTTATGATTTAGCTTCCGCTGGAACTCTGAAATACTTTAGTAATTAGTAATATTCAATGAACATTTTTACTTGGTTGTAAGGATTAATTTATTTGAATTTAGTATGCTTTATGCTTTAACCTAGCCTTGCATTTATTTCCAAGGAAATAAGTGCGGCGATAGCACGCCCGTTGAGTCGAACCCTCGTGGATTTTCCCCCATCTCGAGTTTTATTAAATGAAAAAGGGTTCGGGTTGGCGGGGGTGTTACAAAGACATGATACAACTAAAAAATAATATGAAATACGCCAATAATGACATAAAATACTAATATTAGTTCACACATGAGAGGATGTTAAACTATGATGTAACAATAGTACACCATGTCACTTTTACTCATTTTTATGTCATTTTTACTCAAATATATGTCTTTTTTTTAGCAAACTTATATCATTTTCCACAATTTTATTATTATTTGTAAACTCTTAATATACCATATCATTTGTAATATAAATAATATCATTATTACTAACTTTTATGTCATTTTTCAGCAAATTAAACTTATATTATTTTCCTCCATTTCATAATTAGTTTTCAATTTTTATGTACCTTTTCATTATTACACACACTTATATCATTTATACGAAAATTGATATCATTGTTACACCCTTTTATGTCATTTTTTAGCAAACTTGTATCATTTTTCCTATATTTCATTATTATTTTTCAACTCTTTATATACCATAATATTATTATACAAACTCATATCATTTATAAGGGAAATTATATCATTATTACTCATCACTTTTATATCTTTTTTCAGCAAACTTGTATAATTTTCCCACATTTTCTTCCAACTCTTTAAATATCTTATTATTATTATATAAATTGATATCATTTATGAAAGAAATAATATCATTGTTACTCATTTTTATGTCATTTAATTTGTTACCAAACTTATATCATTATGATCATGTCATTTATAACGTTGTTTCATGTCATTATAAAACTATTTCGTGTCATTATTGGCGTATTTCATATCATTTTTGTGCTATCTCATGTCATTTTTTAAAATTTGTTTCATGTCATTTGTAAAAAAATATTTCATGTACTGACTTCTATGTCATTTTTAAAGAAATATAAAAAAATAATTTGAATTTCAGTAATTCATTAGAAATTGAAGTTTAGCGAAGAACATATAGAAAGCAACAAAAATGGCGGCGATTTTTGTTGGTGGAGATGGTGAAGAGGGGTGTTAGTTATGGAGGAGATGAAGGGAATAGTGAAAGACGATAAAGGGGGAAGAATGTTTCACACGTGTGAATGGTGGTGTTGCACAATAAATTATTGTGTAACAGTTACACCTAAAACTTTGTGTATTCGTATATATTAAAAAAGGGGATTGTAATATTGCCTTTCTAAAATCCAAGATTCTCGCTATATTACTCACAAACAGAATAACCAGTGGTATCTAGCAGCAACATATATTTCAACAAATGAGTTAATTTTTGAAGGAATGCAGTGATCATAATTTCCAAAAGGTGATAAAAGATATTTTTATATGCATACATGCTTGAAAAATAATTTGTCATATTATTCACGAATTTAATTCCTATTGTTCTATAAATCTTCGAAACAAAACGAAGAAAACTTAAAAAAGTTACTTTTTTGGACTAAATTATCTAAATTTGTTGTTTTCTTTTTTAAGATGCAATACGTAAAAGTGGAAATCTGAGGTGATTTTTTGTTGAATAAAAATTGAAGATCCGAATGTATGGGGGGGAGGAAAACGGCTGTGAATAGATAACTTATTTCCACTTTCATTATATTTGATCACATTTATAAATATAATAGATTATTTTGTTAACATGTTCATTATCTACTCATAATTTTGAAAATCATGATTTTTGGTTAAACTTATTGTTGCGCTTTCTAGCTACGTATGATTCATTAGTATAAGCTTATATTATTGTATGTGCTTTATTTAATGGAATGTTATATTTTCTAATTTTAATATTTATTGTTCTATGCATCTATTTTGTAAGAAACTA
Organism: Beta corolliflora; assembly: GCA_947648045.1. Lineage (NCBI taxonomy): Eukaryota > Viridiplantae > Streptophyta > Magnoliopsida > Caryophyllales > Amaranthaceae > Beta > Beta corolliflora. The sequence continues at coordinate 263,152 of CANSZD010004268.1, forward strand.
AATGAAACAAACTTTTTTTTAGTATCATCAAAGGAAGGAAAATTAAGTCCATAACGCAACATAGTGACGATTAGAATTATGAAATTATATTGTAATTATAATCCTCCCACGTACAAAGTGAATCAAAATTATTACCAAAATAATCAACCACATACAAAATTATCAACCACAGTCCACATACATATTAGTTGTTCATTTTACACCGGTTTAAAAATTAAAATTATTAGTAATAAATTAACATTTTATTTCATTTTTTTAAGAGAACATTCTATTTCATATTAATATATTTATGCTTTGTAGTAAAAAAGTTAATATAATATTAGTATATTCGTTATATATGAAATCAATACTTTAATTATATATAGATATATAGGTTTTGAATACAATTATGGTAACAATTACATATATAATATTTCAATTAACGTTATTAATATTTAGATTCTATATTTAAGATACCAGTTATATAGTACAATATTTACTGATATAAATATATTTTTACATAAAATCAGAAATTTCTCTAATATTTTTTCATATGAAAGCGATTTAATACTTACTACTAACACATTATTACGATATACGAATTAGAAATTATAGTTTTTATAATATAGTAATTTTCGCATATTTCCCTTGGCACATAGATTGAAGTACAACAGGGAGTGTATACCCTGAATACTAAGTCAGGCACTAACTATACCCACCTTTTAGGTAAAGTTTTGTAATGCTGAGGAAATGTTTTGACAATTTCAATTACCCCTAAATTAAGTTATTTATATTTTGTTTGGTTAATTGAAGATTTATAATATTTGGAAAGAGGACTCTATTAGAGGACCAACATATTTTGTTCATAGAAGGTCTTGATTATGAGAATTTTCCTTCAATGTGTATTATGGTGTAGTTGTCATATAAGTATATAGCAACTGCCTTCATATCAATAAAGTATGTCATTTATACAAACATATTAAAAGGCGTTCCTATTATATAAACGGTGTCACGTAGCACTCTTCTCAAGCTTCTAATACACATGTTGCATGACCTTTGAAATTAAATGTGAGAGTTTAACCATTATTTCACTACTATTTCCATGTTTAATGTTTCAAAGTAAAACATAATAAAGTCTTATAATTATATGTAATTATAAATACATAGACAAGCTTTTTGATCTCTAGTACTTTTATTAAATAATAACATTCTCTTACCCTAATTTCATTGAAATTGTTATTTTTATCCTCAATTTCTTAGAAGTTTTTTAAACAACTTATCATGTCATAACGTCCATTTTCCAATTTCGCACTAGACAGAATATTACGAAAAACTAATAAAATAAATTATGAAATTTATGAATAATAGTATATTTGATAATTGTAACTGACCCGGGGAATCGCCCGGGCCAAAATACTAGTTTTATTTTATATGCGAACCAATATTGTTTGAAAATATAATGTTTTGGTATTATGCTTAAATGTATTTGAATTTGTGCTAATTCGATCATAATTAATATTGTAAGCAACTAATTACATGATAGTGTATAAATTTGATCATTTGTTTTGAATATAAAGTAAGTGACGTCTACTACTTCTATTTTCATTATTACGTTGAAAAAAATTTGACAAAACGAATTCAAATCAAATAAAATTAGTAATAAATTTAATTAAATATTTCAAATGTAATTAAGGTGATAATTGCCAATATTAAGGACAATATATTGTAATTATAATTTTTTACTAATGCTTAAAAGTAAATAACGACTACTTTTTGATAATTAAAGGTGAAAATTTCGAAAATATATATATCAGTTCAATTTTTTTTTGAGGGGTTACAATTTCCGAAAATTGATGGTGCAAGTTGTCTAATTTGCATATTTGGTGTGATCAACTATTGTTACCAGAATTACTATTTTCTTAATTTAAATTATTGATTAAAAATCAAGTTCATATAATTTAAAATATTGATTAAAAATCAAGTTCATAAATAATGTGCAGTGCAGCAGTGGTGCAAGACAACAAGAGATAGGGGTTGAGCGGGACTATGGAAATGGGGAGCAGAAGTGGTTGCCTGATTGAGTGCCAGTGGTGGTGGGAAATGTGATTTCATATGATCGAGCCTCTGAATGAAGCACGGGCAGAGCAGAAAGCTTCTTTAGTCAACTTTTTTTTAAAAAAAGAAAAAAGTTGGTCACATGTTCTACCATGACATTAGCTACTACATCAGTCATTGAATGCACGGGTCATAAGCTAATACACAATATGATTATAAAAACTTTAAATCATCACGAGATAATATTCAAACCATGATTTTAGGAGAAACATCCTTTAATCTTAAATGTATAAAACGAAAAATTCTCATGCATTTTGATGTTTTTTTTTGTTTCATTTACGTATTTATATTATGAGATTTTTAAACTTCAAAATATTGTAACAAAGGATTTTTATATATCATGAAATATAAAATATATTCTTTCAGCTTTAAATGCATGGATTATAATAATTATGGATTCAATAAATTTGGAATAATAACACTTAATAAACAAAACAATCCCGGTACATCATACATTTGTCCAAATCATATTTACATAAAACCTACCTTTAAAAACAAGTTTGTAGAATAATATACTGTTTTGGATAAATTTCACCAAAGAAGATCAATCTATCAATAATAGTTTAGGCAATCAATCTAAGTGCTTTAGGTGAGTAAAAGAATAGAGATCGTATTATTGCAAGTAGAATAGTGAGAAGAGTACAAAAGTATTAAGTAAAAGGATGGAGAAATAAAGTGAGAAAGAGCTGATGCCTTATATTTGCTACAAGATCCCTATTTATAATAAAACGATCTGACTAATATTACCGTTTTAAGTTGTTACAAATGATAGACATTCCAGCTAAATATCCCTGGTCATTTGGCGTGCTTCCCATCTTTCTCTCAACTGCTTCAACAGACTTATGACTTTATTCAACGCGGGAATACACCACGTGCTTGCCGGTCATATAGACGAAATCAGGACATGTCCACAACCCTGATCATGACCCTAAATCTGGACAGGTACAAGTTAATTTTTACTGCATAACAATTGCCCCTAATTTCGCTTGATTAATTGCGCCAGAAATTCCAAAAGTGAAATTACAACTGCCCACTTCAGCCTTGATGTGATTACTGCGCCTAGGAATCCGTAAAATAACTGCAGCATGTCTCTAATTCAAAAAGTAACCATCATTACATCTCTTTCAACCGCCATTTTCGCAATTCATTTATTAACCCACTTTTGCCACTTCAAACATACTTTCAATCTTTTCATCTTTCGCTTTCCTCGGGTAACAATTCTCTATTTGTAACTCGCCCTTTTCGCCATTTTTACAAGTCTTTTCTAAATGGGGAAGAAAACAACCGCTTCAAAGAGAAAGGCCCATGAAATCGACATTTCTTCATCTTCTTCCGACAAAAGCGAGCATGACCTCATTCCTTCTGACATTTTAGAACCTGCAAACTCTAAACCCAATATCCTCTCCACCGCTGATGTTGAAAGTCTAGTTAACTCAGGAATCCTCCCTCCTTCCACCATTTTCTTTGTACCCAGCGAGAACGAGAGAGCCGACTGGACGAAACCAGGGCGGTCTTGCTTTTATGAATACCCTTTCTTGAACGGAGCCTCAATTCCCTTTTCTCCTTTAATCAAAGCCTTCCTTACGCATCTTGAAGTTGCTCCCTGCCAACTGATGCCCTTGGTTTGGAGAGTTCTGGTCTCCGCTGACATTTTAGCTGAGAGATTAGGGTTTGAATTCATCCTCTTATTCTGAAGACTGACAGACAAGATAGGGGATGGATGACTAGATTTTTTTTTGTGGAGATAGATTCTTTGGGCGAAGAAAGTGGATGGATTCTTTCCAACTGGAAGGTTAAGGGTAAGAATTGTGAATATGTGTTTAGGATTCTGATTTTGGATTAACTTCTCAATACTTGTTTCGTTGCAGAAATTTCTCTTGAAGACGTCAAGGTTGACGAAGAATCTGTGAAGGCAAAAACCAAGGCAATACTGGACTTGGGGGAAGAGGCAAGAGAATACCCATTAGTACTAGTCACCCCAATAGAGGATCTCCAATCAAACGAACCAACCTCAGGCAACATGTCTTCAGGTAATAATCTAATCATTCTTAGCTCTGAAACTGGACACGTTCCATGGATGACTGACATGTACAACTGTGCAGACACCTCAAAGAGTAGCAAGAACCTCAAAGAGTTGTCCACTAGGGAAATCATCAAGCTTAGGGCTGTTAAGAAGCCAAAGGTTGCCTAAGATACTAGTGCTCCCACTGCAGATGTCAAACCTGCTGACATTGGATTCACTCCCAAGAGCATGCCTCCTCCTTCGACTCCCGCTACCTCTTCTTCGCAAACATCTACGTCCGCTGCAGGTCCAAAGCTGCCTGTCTTGAACATGGCCTTTCCTGGAGACTATGGCAACGAATTCAAGAGCGTCACTACTCTTTGGCCATACATTGATCAATTCTGGTTCCCTGCAAGCAGAGCACGCCACAACAAGGCCAAGCCAGAAGATACTGCTGGCGAAGCTGTCCAATGTGCCTTCCAGGTATCGCATTCGTGTCTATACATGAAACAAGATTTGGTTAAGTAGCACTGCCCTTTAAATCATACTAACCTGATCTTCTGCTTGTCACAGACCCTTCAAGCCACTCTGGGCAACGTCAAGAACATCCTCTCCTATCACAAGGAATTGAAGAGGGTGACTGAAGAGTTGTCCAGTACTCAGAAAAAGCTGAAGGACCAGGAGAAGACCTGGAATAGCAACAAGGAGCACCTGGAAGCAGACATTGCTGTGCTTAAAAGGGAGAAGCATGAGAAGATTGAGGAACTGGAAAAAGTGAACCAAACCCTGGCAGTCAAAGAGGAAGAGCTGAAGAAGAAGGAGGAAGAACTGGTTGACAGCGCCATCTACTATGCCATGAAGAAGACTGCTGAGCTGATGAAGGAGTTCAAGGAGGGCAAGGCTAACACCTGGGAACCGGAACAGGCCATTGAAGAGTATGCCCAGGCCTACCCTGAGGAAGGCGAGGTCAACTCCAAAAAGGCAGAAGATGGGCAGGCTAACCAAGGTGGGCAGCTTACTGGAGAAGATGACCGGAAGACTCCTGCTGCTGACCAGGTGATGACGGAGGCGAATCCTGAGGAGAAGACAGAGGATGTAACCACAGTTTGATTAGTCCATGCTTTAAACAATATTTACCTTTGGTTTGTTGAACAGTAGTTTAACTGTCTTGCCCATAGGGGCAGACAGGTTTGAAGTGTGTTTTTGTTGAACAATTATCCTGCATGTCCACTGTTCTGGTGGGCATTGCCAGCTGTATTTGCTTTTGTTTATGTGAATTTGTTTTGAAATTGTCAAGTTGCATAACTAGTTGTTGATTTGTAGTTGCTAAATTGCAGTTGTCGAATTGTAGTTGCCAATTTGTAGTTACCAATTTGTAGTTGTCAATTTGTAGAGTTGTAAGACTGATGTGATGTTGCAAGGTTGCTTAGTTGTTATGCAGACCATATCCTCAGGACTAGTGTGGGCAAGTCTTAAATACCTGAATAGGTAATTGTCCTAATGTAGTTTCCCCATGTGAGTTTGATGTATAAGTAGTTCTGCAACGCACCAACGACCCTCCGATGCTTAAGTCAGTAATGGATTTGAAAAGAAATAAATAAGAAAGGAAATACCAAAACAACAAATAGGTAAAGGGAAACATACCTGTCTGAAGTGTCACAAATACTAGACAAATGACCAGCAGGATTTAGAAATAATACCTTTTCAAGTGCGTTGCATTCCAACTTCTTGGAATAGGTGTCCCATCTTGCTTGACAAGAGAGTATGCCCCTTGTCCTATGACCTTACTTATTTGGTATGGTCCTTCCCAGGTGGGACCTAACTTACCATCAGTGGGATCTTTTGTATTCTGGAAAACTTTTCTGAGGACCCAATCACCTTCTTGGAACACTTTTATCCTCACATTTTTGTTGTAGCTACGAGCCACACCTTGCTGGTAGACTGCCATTCTGACTCTGGCTTGTTCCCTTATTTCGTCAACAGTATCTACATCATGGGTTAGTGCATCATCATTTTTGTTTTCAGTCATTAAACCATACCTGGCAGAAGGGACTTGTACTTTCGTTGGAATGACAGCTTCACATCCATAAATGATGGAGAAGGGAGTGTGTCCAGTGGCGTTCTTTGGAGTTGTCCGGTCAGCCCATAGGACAAGTGGGAGCTGTTCTGCCCATTTCCCTTTAGCAGCCTCTAAGCGACGCTTCAACTGATTGACAACGATTTTATTGCTGGACTCTGCTTGACCATTGGCCTGTGGATATCTAGATGTGGATGTGTGGAGTCCAATTTTCCATTTTGCGCAAAAAGCTCTGGTCTTGTCGCTTATGAACTAGGAGCCATTATCGCATACTATATCTGTGGGGACACCGTACCTGCAAAGTATATTACGCTTTATGAAAGAAATAACTTCCTTATCTCTTACCTGTTTGAATGCTTCAGCTATTATCCACTTTGAGAAGTAGTCCGTCATGGCTAGCATGAAGACTTTCTTGCCAGGTGCTTGAGGCAACTTGCCTACTATATCCATGCCCCACTTCATGAATAGCCATGGCGTCAAAGTGGGATGCAAGGTCTCCGATGGTTGATGCTGGACTGGAGCATGTCGTTGACAGGCGTCGCATTTCTTGGCGATGTCCGCGGCATCTTGACGCATGGTGGGCCAATAGTATCCCATGAGGTGGATCTTGGTTGACAGGCTTCGTCCAGCAGCATGGTTACCTCCGATGCCACGATGGGTTTCTTCCAAGACTTGCTTTGCTTCCGCAGCTTCCAGGCACCTAAGATAGACACCTGAGAAAAATATTTTAAACAAGACATTTTGAATTAGTGTATAACGCGACGCTTTCATCCTAAATGCTTTGGCGTCTTCTCTAGGAGGAGTGGTGCTGACCTTGAGCCAAGCGATGAATGACAGAGTCCATCCTGCATTGGGAGGTGGAGGTGCTGACGTTGAGGCGCCGTCATCTTCATTCTGGATCTCAAAGATGTCCTGCTGATGAGTGAGATTTATCTCACTCTTAGGGTAGTTTTTTAGGCTTTACTTGATTTATTTTGCATTTTAGTTCCCTTTTTCCTTAATTTCACCTCATTTTCTATCTAACTCTCTCTTAGCACATGTGTACATGCATTTGCATCCCCCTCCCCTACTCTTCTATTTGGTCTTTGATGTGTAGGAACTCAAGTTCCTACAAGCTTAGAGGGGAGCAAAAAGGGAAGCAAGAAGAAGAAAACGGCCAATGAACCCGCCCGAGCAAACAAGCAGCCCGCCCGAGCAATCAATCAGCTCGCTCGGGCCAGTGAGCCCGCCCGAGCGATCAAGCAGCCCGCCCGGGCGCTACATCAAGAGTTTATTGGGTTGGTTATGTTTGAGATTTGTGCAATTTCAATCTTTGATGTCGATTGGTGACTTAGTTGATGTGAGCTCCATCATCTTTTGATCCTTTGTTGCCCATTTAATGGTTTACTTTTATGTGGTTGACCTTCATGATTGATTGATTAGTTGTTACACATCACTTGTTGGTTGGTATTAACTTGGGTTTGATTTCAATTCTTAACTTGACCTAGTTAGGTGATAACGCCTCGAAATATAGGTTTTGTTGCCATAATTAGGACTCTAAACTCCCTAACAACGATTTTAGAGGTGTTTAGGTTTGTTTATTCCCTTTGCATATCCCTAATGCTTGTCAACCCCCTTATCTCTACTTGGTTGTTGGATGTGAACTATGATTGTGGTGATTTCCCATTCCTAGTGCTTTCCTAATTTGATTCCAATAGTTTTAATCACTTAGTTCAACCAAAACTTGACGATTTCTTCGACTTAGCTTACTTGTAGCGACTCTATCTTGGTGAGACCTCCGATCCTTGTGGTTCGACCCTTACCACTTGACTAGTTTAGGTGGATAGTTAGGTTTTTTTATTTGACATTAGGGGAGTTAGTAAAGACCTAGTTTTCCCCTGTTCACCTACTCGATAGCTGGATAAGCTAGATGGACAATAGGAACACTGGTCAGCTTGGATCCTTTGAGGGATGAGCCTAGGCTGGCAAGTGCGTCAGCTTGTGAATTTTGCTCTCTGGGTACCTGTCTTATATTACAATACTCAAAAGATTTCGTAAGTCGATTAACAATATCTAAGTAGGCACTCATTTTGGTGTCTTTGGCAGCATAGTCTTCATTAATCTGACTTACTATAAGGAAAGAGTCGCATCTTACCTCCAGGCGCTTTATCTTTAGCTCCCTAGCTGCCATTAGGCCGACAAGTAGAGCCTCATATTCTGACTCATTATTGGTGGCCCGAAAGTTGCATGGACAGCTTGGGGGATTTCGTCGCCTTCTAGGGACACCAGCATGATTCCAAGGCCGATGCCTCTGACGTTGGAGGCACCATCGGTGTAGAGAGTCCAGGTGCGAGTGGACCCATCATTCAGCACTGTGCTGACTTCCTCATCAGCGAGGGGTTGGAGACCAGGTGTGAAGTAAGAAACGAAGTCAGCTAGGGCCTGTGTTTTGATAGCTGTCCTGGGCTCATACTGAATGGACCAGTTGGCCATCCTACATGTTAGTTCTGATTTTCGCAAGACAGTCTTAATAGGATAATTAGTCTTTACTATGATAGGGTGAGATTCAAAGTAAGGGCGTGATTTCATAGAAGACATAACCAGTGCCATAACTAACTTCTCGAGATAAGCGTACCTGGTTTCAGCGTCAAGTAAAGACTTACTCACATAGTAGACAGGTAGTTGTTTGCCATCGTCTTCCCAGACCAGTACTGCACTGACGGTGGACTCTGACACCGACAGATACTGTAATAGCCCTCTTTTTCAAAGCGTTTATTAAAAGCTAATTATAATTATTAAGTTAATTATGTTCCGAAAATTCTTATTTTATTTGAGTTTGGAGTATGAATTTTTATTTGCCGTGTGTGTAATATAATTAATTATTTATTTTTATGAAGTTATTATTATTTTATATTTTGGGTTCTAGCTATTTGCAATTTGTTGAGTAGTATTTTTCCAAAGGAAAAATCCCAAACCCAAACCCTTTGTCGGTTATTGTGCAAAATAACAAAACCAAACTCCTCTTCCTATTTCCTTGGTCGGTCAATTGAAGATAAAACTCAAAAAACCCCAACCCCATGATTTCTCTCTCTCATCGTGACTCTCTCTCCTCTCCTGTGCTTTGCTTCACCGCTATCTCCTTCCGTCGCCAGAGCCTCGCCGGTGATGTGCGACATTGTCTGCCGCTGCTGCCGCTGAATTTGTTGTTGCTGCTGCCATAATCTTTTCCCCTCCCCTGCTCGCGTTTTTTCTCTCCTCGGTAGTCTTATTGCTGGTCTTGTTCTTCCTCCTCTGTTCGTGTTCTACCGCCGCGGTGCTGCCGTTGTTGGTTGGTTGCCGTCGCTGCTGCTCTTTCTCTCTCCTCCGTCGCAGTGCTGCTGCTGGTGGTCTCGTCGTATGAGCTGTTATTGTTGTGTCGTCGTTGCTGCAGCTCGTGTTCTCCCCTCCCTTCTCCTTGTGTTGTTGCTTCGTGGTGCTGCTACCTCTCGTGATGGTCGTGTATTGGTGGTTTTGCAAGGTATTTTTCCCCTTTTTCTTATGTTGTTGTTGCTATTGTTTGTTGTTGTTGTTGTTGTCCATTGGAATTGTTATTGTTGTCGTTGTGGCAGCTATGTGGTTGCTGCTGTGGTGTTGGTGTTGGTGTTGGTGTTGGTGCTGGTGTTGTTGTTATTGTTGTTGTGGTTGAATTGTTGTAGTGGTTGGTTGTTGGGTTGGTGTTGGTATTGCTGTTGTTATTCTCAAAAGGAGGAATGTTTTTATAAATTTCTTATTTGTTTAATTAAGTTTGTTAGTTAAGTTTGGTTGATTTAGTTCTATAATTTAGAATCATGAATATGAATTGGGAATGCTAGATGTGTGATGTAGCTAGTGTTGTTGAATTATAGTAGTTTGTGAAATGGAGTTTCAAATTGAATGAATTATGAGATAATATAGGTTGATGGCAGTGAAGGAATGTTAGTTGGGTTAGTATAGTAGGTTGTATTAAGAAAGGTTATTTAGATTAGTTTCTCATGTAGTGAGGAGTTTATTAATTATTGTTATTATTGTGAGGTTATTGTTGGAAGATGGTTTTTGGAGTGGAGTATTATTTGGAGATCAAAGTGAAGGAGGATTGTATTGTTAGAAATTGGATCACGTTTCAGATAACTTTTATGTTCAGTAAAATCATTTACTCATGCCCTTCTGTGTGTGGATCTCTCTGTTCTATTTTTGATACTTAAGTTCGTACTATGGCGATAGTTATGAATGTGTTGATTGTGGAAACGTTATTGGATAATTGTGAATATGCAATTGTTTTGTTGGCTTAGTTTATGAACTGAAAATAGAAAGTGGGCAAGGTATGGGACGAGGATGGTTACTCTTTTGACCTGATATGGTCGGCTACGCCTCATAACGAACCTTGGGGGTAGTATTACTGGGCTCCATAACGAACCTTGGGGACAACGTTTGTCCAAATCCTGTACTTGCCACTGATTTGTTTAAGAGAATAAGCTATGCCAGCGTTGTACGGAAAGAAATGATTTGAAATAAAATGTTTATAACGGGCTGAAGTAAAGGTTACGAGTTTTCCACTCATTTTGGAATTTTGTTTGTTTTTCATTTCTTCCCTGAATTTGCAGGTTTGGTGTTAAGTACTCAGAATTGGAATGGAGCAAGATCAAGATGTTATAGTGGATTAAAGATTGATTTTGTATTTTTGATAGCTGATTTGAGAATAGTTATTTATATTTCGTTGTATATAATATTTTGGGAATTTTAGTCGAGATATTGGTATAATTAAGGTTGTTTTTCCGCTGCGATTTTATTTAATTAAGAGTTAATTCTAGTTTGTGGTTGTTGAGTGTGTTTCATTAGCAGCTCAGAAGATCGGGATGTTACAAGATGGTATCAGAGCAACCTTGCGACCGTATGCCGAGTTGACTACCTAGCGAGGGTAAATGATTCTTGGGGTAGTTTGAAATCAATTTGGGTTATTAGTGGTTTGAGAATATGATGATTGGGAATTAGGAAAATAGAAGGTTGAGTATATTTGATTGTTTGCGCTTATGCGTGTGCTATATGAATTCATTTATGTAAAGGTGTAATGCCCTGTGTTGTCTATGATAGTGTGTATTTTGAGAAAATTGTATGATTTACTTAAGTAAATGAATTTCAAACGAGATCTCTGCGAATGAGATGACTGGAATCCTATATCGAAAAATTTGCCCCTTTTGTTTTCTTTACTCCTCAATTCTAATATTGAGTTGAAGTGAAGATACAAAAGCTGATGGTAGAATTGAGGTTGGATGCCTAATATCTTAGGAGTTTGAGATTTTTGTTTTTATAAATTATTGTTCCATGTTTTGAGGACAAAACTTTTAATAAGGGTGGTAGTATGTAATAGTCCAATTTTTCAAAGCGTTTATTAAAAGCTAATTATAATTATTAAGTTAATTATGTTCCGAAAATTCTTATTTTATTTGAGTTTGGAGTATGAATTTTTATTTGCCGTGTGTGTAATATAATTATTTATTTATTTTTATGAAGTTATTATTATTTTATATTTTGGGTTCTAGCTATTTGCAATTTGTTGAGTAGTATTTTTCCAAAGGAAAAATCCCAAACCCGAACCCTTTGTCGGTTATTATGCAAAATAACAAAACCAAACTCCTCTTCCTATTTTCCTTGGTCGGTCAATTGAAGATAAAACTCAAAAAACCCCAACCCCATGATTTCTCTCTCTCATCGTGACTCTCTCTCCTCTCCTGTGCTTTGCTTCACCGCTATCTCCTTCCGTCGTCGGAGCCTCGCCGGTGATGTGCGACATTGTCTGCCGCTGCTGCCACTGAATTTGTTGTTGCTGCTGTCATAATCTTTTCCCCTCCCCTGCTCGCGTTTTCTCTCTCCTCGGTTGTCTTGTTGCTGGTCTTGTTCCTCCTCCTCTGTTCGTGTTCTACCGCCGCGGTGCTGCCGTTGTTGGTTGGTTGCCGTCGCTGCTGCTCTTTCTCTCTCCTCCGTCGCGGTGTTGCTGCTGGTGGTCTCGTCGTATGAGTTGTTGTTGTTGTGTCGTTGTTGCTGCAGCTCGTGTTCTCCCCTCCCCTTGTGTTATTGCTTCGTGATACTGCTACCTCTCTTGGTGGTCGTGTATTGGTGGTTTCGCAAGGTATTTTTCCCCTTTTTCTTATGTTGTTGTTGCTATTGTTTGTTATTGTTGTTGTTGTCTATCGGGATTGTTATTGTTGTAGTTGTGGCAGCTATGTGGTTGCTGCTGTGGTGTTGGTTTTGGTGTTGGTGTTGTTGTTATTGTTGTTGTGATTGAATTGTTGTGGTGGTTGGTTGTTGGGTTGGTGTTGGTATTGCTGTTGTATTGAGATATATTAGGCAACAAAGATAATATGCTTGATATGCTTTGTATGTATTTCCTTAATTGAGCAGAATCCTTGTATGTCAAGGTTGGATGTATTACATATTCCGAGGCAATACAATGAGAAAGGCAGACAAACAAATTAAAACCTAAAAACATTCTTTGACATGGTATCAGGCTTGTAGCCGCATCACTAACACGTCTTCATGGCTGGCGACGACGACCCGCAGCCACCTAAAAACACCCCCCCACCACCTATCCCCTCTACTTCTCCTTTCTTTCTCGGTCCCCAGGACAGACCTGGCGACTTCATCACCCCCACGAGGCTTACGGCAGACAACTACGATGCTTGGTCGTCGGATATGCAAATGGCTCTTGAAGCCAGACGCAAATTTGCGTTTTTGGACGGCACTATCACATCACCCTCTCCTCCATGTACTTCATCGGACTGGAGCACGATTCAAGCTATGCTCATCTCGTGGATTATGAATACTATCTCTCCGGAGATTAAAGGTACGCTCTCAAAATACCGTGATGCAAAACGATTATGGGACTCTCTAAAATCACGCTTTGCTATGGCTAATGGTCCTCGTATTCAACAACTCACATCATCCATTGCTCGTTGTGAACAATCTAAATCCATGACTGTGGCAACTTATTATGGCAAACTAAATGCGTTGTGGGAGGAACTACATACTCATGAACCTATTATTAATTGCACTTGTTGTTCATCTTGTTCCGCGGGTTCATTACACGAGGAACGTCGTGCTCAACGTAAACTGCATGAATTCTTAATGGGCCTTGATTCCGATTACTATAGTAATGTCCGCACTAACATTCTTTCTCATGATCCGTTGCCTACTCTTGATCGGGCATATCAGTTGGTGGTTCAAGCCGAACGAGTTCGACTCGCCAAAACCATGCCTGATGACTCCCATAATGTTGTTAGTTTTGCTCTTCGTGCTGCCCCTCGTGGCGGCGCAGTCCTCCACCTCTCAACATAAGCCTCGGGTCAGGGAAGACAAGTCCCATCTTCATTGTACGCACTGCAAAAAGTCGGGACATGACATCTCGTCTTGCTTCGAACTTGTCGGCTACCCCGAGTGGTGGGAAGAGCGTCAAAACGCTGCTGCTAGCCGCGGTTACGCTCGCCATAATTCCTGCGCCACCGCTTGCCGTGGTCGAGGCACCGTGCGTGCCCACGCCACCACCACTCCCGTGGCCGCATTTTGCTCCAGTGTCGTGATTGGGCTGCGGCTGCTGCCCCCCTTCCACTCTTTTTTTTGAGCGAATGGTGGAAGGCCTTGGCGGGACTTCTTGGTAATACTAAACTTCCCGATGATCGTCTCCACGGTATGTTCTCTACTACTGAATGGATTGTTGACACTGGTGCTTCCAATCATGTTACTGGTGATCTCTCTTTGTTGTTTGATGTGATTTGTATTGATGATTGTCCTGTTGGACTTCCAAATGGTGTTGTTGTTATGGCTAAACAAGAGGGTTCCGTTCGTCTTTCCGACACTCTTACTCTCACTCATGTTCTCTATGTGCCTCACTTACATTGCAATTTACTTTCTGTTTCACAATTAACTGCGACTGTGAATTGTATTTTTCAATTCAATTCGATGTTTGTGCTATACGGGACCGTCGCGGAATCGATTGGAGCAACTGTTAGAAGGGATGGACTCTACTACTTTGGAGGAGGGACTTCTGTGTGTCATGTTCTCGTTGGTGAAGCTTCTTCTTCCTTGGTTCTTTGGCATCATCGCATGGGTCACCCTTCCGAGAAGATATTGAAATTACTCCCCCCCGTTCTTCATTTGCAGGGTAGTTTGAATAAAGGTTGTGAGGTGTGTTTTCGTGCTAAACATCCTCGCTCTAAGTTTCCTATTAGTGATCATAAAGCCAGTAGGATCTTTGAAAAAGTTCATTGTGATTTGTGGGGACCTTATAAACATGTTTCATCTTGTGGTGCACGTTATTTTTTAACTTTGATGGATGATTACTCTGGAGTTGTTTGGGTTTATTTATTGGTTGATAAAACGAAGTTTTTAAGATGTTTATGGCTTTTATTGCTATGATTGAACGTCAATTTTCTCAAACCATCAAAGTTGTGCAAAAGTGATAATGGAACCGAGTTTAATTGTCTCCTTGATTATTTCACGCCTCTTTTGGCATCCTTTTTCAAACTTCCCGTGTTAATACTCCTCAACAAAATGGGCGGGTTGAGCGCAAACATCGTCATATTTTGAATGTGGGTAGAGCTCTTCGCTTTCATGCTAATCTTCCTATTTTTTTTTGGGGTGAGAGTATCCTTACTGCAGCTCATCTTATTAATCGCACTTCCACTCCTTTACTTGACAACAAAACTCCTTATGAACTTTTGTTTGGTCATACTCCTTCTTATGATGTTCTCAAAGTTTTTGGCTCTTTTGTGCTTTGCTCATAATCACCGTTCTAAAGGGGATAAATTTGCTAGTCGCAAAGAGAAAATGCATGTTTGTGGGTTATCCTCTTGGTAAGAAGGGTTGGAAATTATTTGATCTTGATAATCAAGAATTTTTCATCTCAAGAGATGTTAAATTTTTTTGAAGAAACTTTTCCCTTTTGTGATCCTGAAGCCGCAAATATTGATCCTCACACTATTGTTCCTCAAAATGATGACATCCATCTTGATTTTTGCTGATTTTGAGCCCCTCTCTCTTCCTTCTTCACAAAATGCCCATTCTCCTTCCTTACCAACTCACGCTCGACCCACTACCACTCCTACAAATGACCCATTACTCCTTGAGCCCACTTCTCCAATTATTTTCCCTCCTCCTGGACCTCACGTCCAAAACTCCCAGGCTCCATCTCCTGATTTTCTTCCTCCCTCAAATACTCACACCTCTCCTACTTCCTTACACACGGCCCAACTCTCCCGCTCCGGCCCACTCTCGCAGCCTTCCTCCTCTCCTCCTTTAGCCGCCGCTGTCCCTGGGCCTTCTTGCGCCCACGATTCGGCCTTCGCCCCACCCCACAAATGAAAATCTTCCCTCTTCTCACTCCTCTAATCTTGGTCCTTCAATGGGCTCTGCGTCGCTTCACTCGACTGGGGCCGCTGGTCACGTAACTAAAACACCTTCTATTCTTCTCCGAGATTATGTTACTAATCATATACAAGTACCGAGTCCATCTTCTCGCTTCCGTTCCCCCGCATTCCTCGGGTAACCCCTATCCTATAGCTCATTACATTAACTGTCAAAGTTTTTTTCGTGAAATATCGAAAGTTTATTCTTTGCTCTAACATCTATTAAGGAGCCGAAATCTTTTAAGGAGGCTATGCGGGATGCAAGATGGCGTAAATCTATGAATGATGAGATTCGCGCTTTAGAGGAGAATGGTACTTGGACCATGGTTCCTCTCCCTCCGGAAGCGGGACCTTGGTAGTCAGTGGGTTTATCGCAACAAGTTTGATTCTAGGCAATCTTGATCGTCGAAATCACGTTTGGTGGTTCTTGGGAATCATCAACAAGAAGGCATTGACTACTACGAAACATTTGCCCCGTTGCTAAGATGGTTCTTGTTCGGGCTTTTCTTGCTATTCTTCTTGCTAAGAATTGGGAACTCCATCAAATGGATGTTCACAATGCTTTCCTTCATGGTGATTTGGAGGAGGAGGTGTACATGAAGCTGCCTCCTGGATTTGAAGCATCTCAACCTAATATGGTCCGTCGTCTCCGCAAGTCCCTCTACGGTCTCAAACGAAGCTCCACGGTGTTGGTTCTCTAAACTTGTCCCCTTTGCTCTCACGAGGGTATGGCTTTCTTCGATCCTACTCGATTATTCTCTATTTACCTTCACTCGGGGTTCGTTCAACTTAATGTGTTAGTGTATGTGGACGATCTTATTGTTCTTTGGGAATGATTCCATTTGCTTTGGAGGCTTTCAAAGCCTATCTATCTGACTGTTTCAAAATGAAAGACTTGGGTGCTTTGAAGTATTTCCTTGGTATTGAGGTGGCTCGTAGCTCCTCCTGGTTTGTTTCTTTGTCGCCGCAAATACACTTTGGATATCATTTCTGAAGCTGGTCTTTTAGGTTCTAAGCCTGCTGGCTTTCCTATTGAGCAAAACCACAGACTGGGTCCGCTACGGAGTGCCTTGCTCGATGATCCCGAGTCTTATCGTCGCCTTGTTGGTCGCCTTATATATCTCTCTGTTACTCGCCCTGACTTGGCCTACTCTGTGCATATTCTCTCTCAATTTATGCAAGCTCCTCGTATTGATCATTGGGAAGCTGCTTTACGTGTCATTCGATATCTGAAAGGCACTCCTGGCCAGGGTATTCTGTTACGTGCTGACAGTGACTTATCCCTTTCGGGATGGTGTGATTCTGATTGGGCGGCATGTCCTCTTACTCGCCGCTCTCTTACTGGTTGGCTTGTCTTTCTTGGTGCTTCTCCTATTGCACTCGGAAGACCAAGAAGCAAGCAAGCTTGTGTCTCGTTACGTCAGTGAAGCCGAATATCGCTCCATGGCGGCCATCACTTGTGAATTAAAATGGTTGAAAGGTTTATTATTGAGTTTGGGTGTCAATCATCCCACTGCTATTCGCTTGTTCTGTGACAGTCAATCTGCACTGCATATTGCCAAGAATCCTGTATTCCACGAACGCACGAAACACATAGAGGTTGATTGTCATTTCGTGCGTGATGCTATCACGGACGGTCTCATTGCTCCGTCCTATGTCCATACCACGGCTCAGCTAGCCGACATTTTCACCAAGGCTCTCGGAAAATTGCAGTTCGACACTCTTCTTTCCAAGTTGGGCATTTATGATCCCCATGCTCCAACTTGAGGGGGGGTATTGAGATATATTAGGCAACAAAGATAATATGCTTGATATGCTTTGTATGTATTTCCTTAATTGAGCAGAATCCTTGTATGTCAAGGTTGGATGTATTACATATTCCGAGGCAATACAATGAGAAAGGCAGACAAACAAATTAAAACCTAAAAACATTCTTTGACATGTTGTTATTCTCAAAAGGAGGAATGTTTTTATAAATTTCTTATTTGTTTAATTAAGTTTGTTAGTTAAGTTTGATTGATTTAGTTCTATAATTTAGAATCATGAATATGAATTGGGAATGCTAGATGTGTGATGTAGCTAGTGTTGGTGAATTATAGTAGTTTGTGAAATGGAGTTTCAAATTGAATGAATTATGAGATAATATAGTTTGATGGCAGTGAAGGAATGTTAGTTGGGTTAGTATAGTAGGTTGTATTAAGAAAGGTGATTTAGATTAGTTTCTCATGTAGTGAGGAGTTTATTAATTATTGTTATTATTGTGAGGTTATTGTTGGAAGATGGTTTTTGGAGTTGACGCGCTCGTTGTAAACACGTCAAAGATACCTAAACTACCCAATATAGGGTAAGTAAAGGGTCGAATCCACAAGGACTAAGGGAAGCACCAATAAGTACTGATTTATAATAAGCTAAGCAAAGTCTATGTTTTTGAAGATTTATAAATGAAAAGACAATAAGAAAAATGACTTTGGGAAGGGGTATCCACCAATCAACTCATTCACAAACCAAGCAATCACAATGGCAATCAACAATGGGGATCAATTGAGGGGAATTGTTCATCCATTGGTACTCTAACCACTCTCCCGAGCTAGCTAGATTGGCTTAGTCTCTTATCGAAGACCTATTCTCATGGCTAAGGCATTCAACCAAGCATATCCATAAACATGATGAACTTAAACAAGCAAACTAAGTCCCCTAGGCTATGTAGTCCCTATTCTCATGGTCCTTCAAGCCTAATAATCGATTTGAGGCAACCCTTTAACTTCATCTCTCGATCCTTCACTAAGGGTACCTAAATTATGCTCCTATGATGGCCAATCACACAAACATTCATGAAAATGCCAAATCAATTAACCAAAATTATCCCAAGTCAAAACCCAATGTTGGAATTAGAGGTTCATGAACTCATTAATGGCTTCAAACCCTTCTCGAAGAAATAGCTACTCACAAATCATGATAAATTATAAACTAAAAGACATTAACAACTATTAACATGAACTAAAACAATAATTTAGGATGAACAAGTAAATAGAGTGAAAATGACATGAAAATAAGAAAATAAAGTAATAAAATATGAGAGAGAGTAAGAAATTCTCATTAAAGTTGCAAGGAGCCTCCAAATCTTCAAGTTTCCTTCTTAGATTCTTCAAATTCCAAGCTTTCAACAAGTTTCTCTCACTTCTCTCTCTAGAAATGAGATTTTCTCTCTCCTAGGGTTCTAAGAATTTCAAATCTCCCTTTATTAAAATATAATGTAAATTAGCTTAAGTTAAAATAAGAGGAGTCCCTCTTATATAGTCATAAGAAATAAAACAGAAAATTACAAAACAACCCCCGCATTAAAACAAACAAAGTCGTAAAAAGGTTTCGGAAAAATGACCCGACCCGGGCGGGTAAGATGACCCGAGCCCTCGGGTGGCCTGACCCAAGCCCTCGGGTCACCTGACCCGGGCGGGTTAGACCAACAGGATTGAAAATTGAGTTTTCCGCAGATTGACCCAGGCGGGTCAGTTGACCCGAGCGCTCGGGTCAGTTTTCAGTTTCGTCAGTTCATTTTCAAACGGTCATATCTCACTCGTTTTGCATCGAAATTGAGCTTGTGACCACTTGTTGGAAAGCTATTGAGCCAATATTTGATCTCCAACTTGAATTGCTCAAAAATGTTTTTTGTGCGGAAAGTTATGGCCATTTGAAGTTGACCCTTGTGCGCAAACCCTTCCGAAACTTCCTATATTTGTCTCCATGAACTCGGTTATGCTTCCTTGACCTTCCTCTTCGATATTAATATCCGGGGTTGTGCAAGTATCCTCCAAGCATGCTCCTAAGTCCTGAAATGAAACAAAGCACCCAAAGAAAGTGCATACGAGGAGGAAAATTGCACAAATTAAGGAAATAGCTAACAAACTAGCCTAAACTAACTCAAAAACAACTATAATAGCAACTAAAAACTATCAAAAAGTAAAGCAATAAACAAGACATCAGGAGTGGAGTATCATTTGGAGATCAAAGTGAAGGAGGATTGTATTGTTAGAAATTGGATCGCTTTCAGGTAACTTTTATGTTCAGTAAAATCATTTACTCATGCCCTTCTGTGTGTGGATCTCTCTGTTCTATTTTTGATACTTAAGTTCGTACTATGGCCATAGTTATGAATGTGTTGATTGTGGAAACGTTATTGGATAATTATGAATATGCAATTGTTTTGCTGGCTTAGTTTATGAACTGAAAATAGAAAGTGGGCAAGGTATGGGAGGAGGATGGTTACTCTTTTGACCTGATATGGTCGGCTATGCCTCATAACGAACCTTGGGGATAGTATTGATGGGCTCCATAACGAACCTTGGGGGCAGCATTTGTCCAAATCCTGTACTTGCCACTGATTTGTTTAAGAGAATGAGCTATGCCAGCGTTGTACGGAAAGAAATGATTTGAAATAAAATGTTTATAACGGGCTGAAGTAAAGGTTACGAGTTTTCCACTCATTTTGGAATTTTGTTTGTTTTGCATTTCTTCCCTGAATTTGCAGGTTTGGTGTTAAGTACTCCGAATTGGAATGGAGCAAGATCATGATGTTATAGTGGATCAAAGATTAATTTTGTATTTTAGATAGCTGATTTGAGAATAGTTATTTATATTTCGTTGTAGATAATATTTTGGGAATTTTAGTCGAGATATTGGTATAATTAAGGTTGTATTTCCGCTGCGATTTTATTTAATTAAGAGTTAATTCTAGTTTGTGGTTGTTGAGTGTGTTTCATTAGCAGCTCGGAAGATCGGGCTGTTACAGATACAGTTGCAACTTCTCGTTAGGTTTAGGTTTGGACAACAAGGGAGGATGAGTCAAGTAGATCTTCAGATCTTGTAACGCTTTCTCGTGCTTTGCGGTCCACTCGAATTTGGTGTTTTTCCTGAGGACATCATAAAATAAATGGCATTTGTCTGAGGATTTAGAGATGAACCTGTTTAGGGCCGCCACTCGTCAGTAAACTTCATAACATCTTTTGGACAATGTGGTGACTGGAGGTTGAGGACAGCTCGTATTTGCTCCGGACTAGCTTATATTCCTTTCTGGGTGACTATGTAACCCAGGAATTTTCTGGATGACACGCCGAAGGAACATTTGGATGGATTGAGCTTCATGTTGTACTGGCGAAGGACTTGAAAAGTTTCTTCCAAGTGTTTGACGTGGTCGGCTGCTTTTGTTGACTTGACCAGCATGTCGTCTATGTAGACTTCCATTGTATGCCCGATTTATTTCTCAAATATTTTGTTGACCAGTCTCTGGTAAGTTGCCCTTGCATTTTTCAATCCAAATGGCATAACCTTATAACAATAGATGCCCCTGTCAGTCATGAACGCTGTTTTCTTCTGATCTTCTGGGTGCATTTGGATTTGGTTATAACCACTAAAGGCATCCAACATGGTCAGCGTTTCATGTCCGGCAGTAGCATCAATCATGGAATCTATATGGGGAACAGGAAAAGGGTCTTTGGGACATACTTTATTGAGGTCAGTAAAATCAATACAAACACGCCACTTACCGTTTTTCTTTTTGACAACTACCACGTTAGCCAACCAGTCAGGGTAATGTACCTCTCTAATCTTACCAGTCTCAAGTAGTTTTTCAACTTCTTCATTTATGGCTTGGTTGCGTTCTGGTGCAAACTTCCGTCGTTTTTGGCGGACTGGGAGATGCTCAGGGTTAACCCGTAATTTGTGTGTGATGACGTCTGAGCTAATGCCTGTCATGTCATCATGCTTCCAGGCAAAACAATCACGGTTAGCACGTAAAAAAGTAATAATTTCAGTCCTTACCTCGTCAGGTAGGTCGAAGCCAATTTGTACTACTTGATCAGGAAATTCCGGGTAAAGGACAACTTTGTCAAGGAGTTCAGATTCTGGCTCCACGTAGCTGCTTGGTGCGGACTGCTCCTATAATTGCTATGCCACCTCTTTATGGGCGCTGGAAGGTTTGAGCGTGACTTTGTAACACTCCTTGGCAACTCTTTGGTCACCTTTGATCTCCTGGATGCCCCAGGGGGTTGGGAATTTCACCGTTTGATGGTAGGATGACAGAATAGCCTTCATCTCATGGATCCAGGGCCTGCCAAGAATTATGTTATAGGCAGATACGCATTCTATAACCAAAAATTTTACCTGTAGGTTGACGCCTTCAGCATAGACAGGTAAGGAGATTTCTCCAATGGTGTTTTTAGCCTCGCCACTGAAGCCAACTAGAACTGTGGACTTTTTTATCACGTCGCTTTCGCTCAGCCCCATTGGATGATTGTATCTAGCATGATAATGTTGGCTGAGCTTCCTTTGTCCACCAAGATTCTTTTGATTAGGCATTTGCCTACGGAGAGAGAGAGATGACCAAGCCGTCATGGTGGAATGCTGAGGAATCTACCGCGTCCACATCATCGAAAGTGATTGCTGGTCCCGGATTGATGGTACGTCTTAGGGCAGGCTTATCAGTATAGCATTCCTTGGCATGTCTCTTAGCTGCAGAATAAGTCAAACCACAAACGTCAGATCCTCCTGTAATAACATTAATAACTTTAACATGAGAAGGAGGGTTAGGAGGTTTTTGGGGGGCAGATGTGGATTTCTCCTTTGAGACAGTTGCCTTGGCCTTCTCGGACATGATTTCTTTAAGATGACCATTCTTCAGGAGATAAGAGACTTCTCTGCGGAGGGCGATGCAATCATCAGTCACATGACTAATGTCGTCATGATAGTCACACCATTCAGATGGGTCTTTACGGTCTCCTGGGCGTGACGATTTGGATGGCCACTTGACAGCATCTTCGAGCTTTGCTAGATGGTTGATGAGTACTCCGGTGCTCACGCAAAAGTTGTATTCTTCTATCTTCGGTTGATGCTCGGATTCGTCCTTCCAATATAGTTCCTCATCTTCCACCGCTGCGACATGTTGGTCGTTGACTGGTCGATCATATGGCTTTGGTCTGCTATCTCGCCGTCGATTCCACATATACTTTCCGCTGGACCGGTCAAGCTCAGAGGGCTCTTTTCTTGCATCCATATCTTCTTCTAGGCGGACTTGCGCGAGAGCCTTATTCAATGCATCTTCAAACTTGGTACACGGATACTTGGTCAGATCTTTGTAGAGGTCAGAATCTCCATACAGTCCTTGTCTGAATGCTTCGATAGCGGTTGGGATGTCGCAATTAGGAATGAACACCTTTTCTCTGTTAAAGCGATGAATATATTCTCTGAGACTTTCTCCATAGCGCTGGACGACACGGTACAGATCACTTGTCTGCTTCTGGACTTTTCGACTACTGGCCAACTGCTGATTGAACATGTTATGAAGTTCTGCGAACGAGGTGATGCATCCATTTGGCAGATTGGTCAACTAGTCTAAGGCAGGATCGGACAGGGTGGACCCGAATCCTTTACACAGATTAGCTTCTCTCATATCACGAGGAATAGGAATGGTCATCATTCTCTGCTTGTATTGCTTGATGTGCTCACTAGGGTCAGTGGTCCCATCATATAGCTGGATGTTCTGAGCACTGAACCTTTTAGGGATGTCAATGTTATCGATATGATCCGCATAAGGTGAGTCAGAGTAGCTGTTTGGTTTTGCCTCGGCTATTGCAGGGGTCATCCCTGGGATTTTATTTATCATTTCCTGCAAGAGGGCAAACTTCTATTCCATGGCTTCATTCATACTTCCAAGGATAGGGTGAAGAAAATCCATCCCTGGCGGCAGGTTAGGGTTGGACTGGACATGAGAGGCAAGGGCGCCGACTCTGTGAGTGACAGGCACGCTAGCAGGCTGACTCATATGAGGCACATTTTGGGTGAACGCAACAGAAGGGGTTCGAAGAGGAGGAGGAGAAGAGTCTCCTGGAAGGTGACACAAGTCCGATTTGGAGTGTTGGACACATACACATTTCGAGAAGAGTTCAGACGAGGAGGAGCATTGGGCACGAATCTGATTGACGACCCGAAGGTAGGAAATGTTGAAGGGGTTTGAAAAGGATTAGAACCAATCAGATGGGTTTCATCTTCGACCATGATGAAGTCACTGGCCAAAGGGATAGCAGCAGTAGTGACAGCAGGGCGCGTCACTGGAAGGGTTGATATATGTGATATGACAGGGGTAGACATAGGAGAATTTTGTGGTGCTGGGAGACTTCTGGAAGGAGTGACGATATCCATGTCAAGGCGAGTGGTTGCGCCTTCGATGTTACGGCGTGCCTGGTGGCGAGAAGATGAAGTCGCCATAGAGACGGTGGATTGGACTTGGCCACGCAGGGCGTCATTTTCTTTCTGGAGGATATCGATCTTTTCATTGAGGCGCTTCCAGATTTCTTCCACAGAGGAAGGGATGTTTCCAGCCATTATATTGTGACGGAATTTTGTGAAATATAAATTTCGAAAGAGCACTTTTTAGACTGAATGCCCCACTGTGGGCGCCAAATTATTTTGGATATATTTCACCAAAGAAGATCAATCTATCAATATTAGTTTAGCAATCAATCTAAGTGCTTTAGGTGAGTAAAAGAATAGAGATCATATTATTGCAAGTAGAATAGTGAGAAGAGTACAAGAGTATTAAGTAAAAGAATGGAGAAATAAAGTGAGAAAGAGCTGATGCCTTATATTTGGCTACAAGATCCCTATTTATAATAAAACGATCTGACTAATATTACTATTTTAAGTCGTTACAAATGATAGACATTCCAGCTAAATATCCCTGGTCATTTGGCGTGCTTCCCATCTTTCTCTCAACTGCTTCAACGGACTTATGACTTTATTCAACGTGGGAATACACCACGTGCTTGCCGGTTATGTAGACGAAATCAAGACATGTCCACAACCCTGGTCATGTCCATAAATCTAGACAGGTACAAGTTGATTTTTACTGCACAACATATACCATAAAGATATAAATCATATCTTTATCCTCCCTACTACAAATTCCTTATCAACTGTATTATATATTTCTTGTTTACCTCTGCCGGAAAAAAAAAACTTGTTGTTTTAATGACTTGTTGTTCTTATTAGACTCGGCTCTTTTCCTAAGCTCCTTTATAATGCAATGGTCAGGATTAATCATAATATTTGCACCTCATAACTGAAGAATCTAATCTGGAGCACCTTCCATATATCTAAAAACTCCAGCCAAAACATCCAATACCACTTTTGTTCCACCAGCAACTATATTATATTTAAAGGAGAGATGCTACACATAAACTTGGTTTATGTTGGGACCACATACACAAGTGATTTCATTGGCTAGAAGAAGTGGGGTCCAAATTCCACTAAGTTGAAATTTTCATTTGAATTTTAAACCAAAATCTGAAATTTTGATTTTGAATTTCAAATTTGTTGTGGTTCCCAAGGACCTAACCCCTTGAATTTTTTCTCTCTCCTCACAATTTTCTCACCTCAGAAAATTACCCTTTTACAATTTTGCATTTTCTCTCTATTAACCGACGAACCACCGGAAAACTTACCCGGGAAATTTTGTTCTTGCCGGAAAATTTTTTTTCTTGCCGGAAAATTTTCTTGTAGCCGAAATTCGAACTGGGATTTTGTAGCCGGAAAATTCAGTTGTATTATCATCGGAAGTCTTGCCGGAATTAGATCTGGGCATTTGTAGCTGGAATTTTTTCGTTTTGTCATCGGGATTATTTTCGTATTTTAAATTGGGTGTTTTCTTGCCGGAATTATTGTCGGGATTTAAAACCCGTTGTTTCGATTAATTATATGTCGTTTGCCTTTCTTATTTGCTATAATTTTTGTCCAGATTCGGCGTTGCAATTTGAACATTTAGAACATGAATGTTTGGAGTTGCAGATTGAACATTAGGAGTTGCAGATTGAACATTTAGAACTTGAACGTCAATTAGTGAAGAAGGTGTAATGGATTTGTAGAGTCGAAGTAGTAACGATATAATTATTTTAGTATCACAATACTTACAGTAGTTGCATGGTATTTTATTTCGTATAACTATATATTTAGAGGTTATTTTAGTATCACAATACTTACAGTAGTTGCATGGTATTTTATTTCGTATAACTATATAATTAAAGGGTAATATTTTGTATAGTTCTCATCTGTACAAATATTTTTAATTGCAAGATGAACAATGTGCTAATACCCCGCTAACTTGGTTACTGCATGTACTTGCTTACGCTGCTAACCCGTGTTCGAATCTTGGCTATGGACAAGTAGGTGTAGGTTAACTTTTTGGAGTTGTTAACTCTAGGTCTATTTTTATTTTTCCCACAACGAATTTTGAAATTATTGTAAGTTCAACATAATGGATCCAAGTTGTTGGTCGTTAATTTGATACCAAAAAAAAAATGAAAGGCAAAGCTGATTATGAACATATGCAAAGATACACCCATTTTTACTTGATAATAATAATAATTTAGATACAAATTATTTGAAATCTAAGGCATTCAAACATTAGAAATCTGACATAACATAACCTTCACAACAATGAAGTTCATCATTTTATAGAGATTACAAGTACAATGAATATCATAAATATTGCTATATTAGCAACTCTTTTGATAAAACTGTTTAATACACGAACCTCCTTTAAAATTTGTGCAACTTCTTCATGAACATCTTGTTCATTCACCAATGAAAAAAAGCCGCAACCTCTGCATTTGTAATATGCCCTGCCTGGATTACTTATGGTTTCAAATAAACGAATCTCTGCCATTTTTGGAGGGTTGCATTTGCACATCTTTATTCTTACCGAAGTGCATTCTTCTTTGGCAATTGGATTGGGAAAGTTCATCTTTCTTTCTTTCTTTCTTTCTTTTTTATAGGAAGATAAAGAACTGGAACAATGAAGGGTGAAGGCCTAATGTTTTTAAAATGGGGGGCATTGGAAAATGTATTTATTGAACTTAGTTTGGTCTGTCATATTTTGAGTTATTTTGGTGTTATTGTACTTTGATATTGTTTTTTCAAATATGATACTATAAAAAATATTAAGGTGTACATTCATATTTTCCTATGGCTGAAATAAGATGTTATTAATTGGAAAATAATACGGTCTTCGTTTATTTTGACTTGACTATACTTTAGATATTAGATCTAACAAATACAAGGCAATATAACAAATTAGGGGAAATATTACATAAAAAATGAGGGGCAATCTTAAATGTTACAAATTATACAAGTTTGACTAATATACAAGCATTAGGAACTACGTTACAATATGACACACAAATTACAAAGTACATTACACTAAAACTTAAGGGTTGATGAACTTAGTATTCAAATGGCAGGATAAGGTGCACCATAGGTTACATTTTCAACGGCTTGAGCGTTACCGTATTCGCCATTGTCTTTCAAGTCGGATAGCAAAGCCATATCAACATTTTCTTGGTCCCAACATACTATCCAACAATTGTCTTGGATCCATGCGACACTCCTAACATGTGCAATCCTGTCAATGTAAACCAGTTGCATATTTTGCGTGCGTTTTTCATTAGTGATAGATTTTTGTATGTACAATAATACATGAAATAATGGACTTCAACGTAAATATGGATATTTACTACTTACCACCAAAAAGAGAACGCAACCACCATATCCCTCTTTTGTTGTGTCATATTGTTTGCGGCAATGGACAAGTCAATCAAGAACATATTTCCCCCAATTGTAATCTGTTGCGTTGTTTACCTTGTCGAGCATATAAATGTGCCTTGGACTTATCCAGCCACGTTTCGCAGTTGGACAAAGTAGAACACCCAACAAGTACAAAAGGAAATGTCTCTTGAAATCTTTTTTACTACTATTTTCTGAACAAACCATTTTGAACACTTCCGCTAGCTTCTCTTATTGTACCATGACGTTTCTTCTTTGTATTGGATCTTAAGGTCACTGTAATCCAAGCATTTTTCTTGAACAGGATAATATAGATGGCGTCGAGAAGGGATGCCCAACACCCAGCCGAGCATATCATCAATGACATTGACTACGACATTGTCTCGTATACTGAATCTCAATGTCACATGATCAAATTTGGATGTTATCCAAAGCTTGGTTTGATGCTCTTAATTTTGATTCTAAGTAAATTCTTGAAGCCCATATCTTTAACCCATTGTCGTTGAATTTTATCTAGTGTACTGATTAGTTTGAAGAATTTCCCAACATCTCATCCCATAGTAGGTAACTGTAGTGACATGGAATAAATTTGCAAATTTAATTTGGACAATTTCCCAACATCGCATGCCAAACATGTGATTTTCACATACATAATTAAGTTATTTGTATTATTAGTAACATAATTTCATAATTTTATTTATCATATGCTATTATGGCAACAACAGTTACGTTGAAAACAATATAAAGTTTCTAATAAGTTTAGCAACATAAACATTTAAATGGCAAACCATTAAATATCACATAAATTCACACGTTAGTAGTATTCCTAGTAACATAATATATTAAAAATGTTGTTAAATACTTAAATCAACAACATGTTATCGTTCGTTTTTTAACGCAGGTAAACTGAACAATTATTGTTGAAAGAGAAAATTCATTAATTGAAGGCCAAACGGGCATCTACAATAGATATTAAAGAAAAACAAGATACAATCAAACAAGGTAAACTGAAGATGATGTTGAATGTGGGACGAATTACCTGTTTTTCCAATTTGGTGTTTGCATGTTTTTTTTTTCAAAATCCAGCGGCGTCGGGGACCATCAGTGGTATGCTTGATTCACATCTTAGGTTTTGGGGGCTGCTCATTGTCATTGGCGTCCATCCTTTTCCTTTTAGTTTGCTGTGACGACGACATTGCAAAAAAAAAATTTGGATTTGGACTGGGTTTGACAAATTCGCCCTTTGGGAGCAGAGATCTAACTTCAATGGACACTGCAAAGCAAATAATAAACCACTAAAATACCACATTTACAACAGGCGATAAAATGTAAGAAATTGTTGTAGATTACATACCTTGTAAATGAAATCAAAAATTCTGAGTTGTTAGTTCGACGTTGTGTTGGTCTGTGGATGTGGAAGAAGAAACTGTAGGTGAATTTTGAGAAACTGGAATAAGGAAGATGGGAATTAAAGGCCCCTTAATTGTTAATGTGACCTTACATTGGGCCCAACATTTATATAAGTGCCTAAAATTGGGCTCAGCATATTTACAAAAGTGTCACATGTAGAATGGTACCTCATTGGCCCATAATACATATGGCCCATTAATTGATGCCCATAGTTGAAGGACCTGAAGAAGAGTACTAATTGACATTAATCAAACTGAACCAAATACTTTAACTGTTTCTAAAAAAGTAAAATTAAACGTTGTATTTTCTATGGTAGCAAGAGAACATTACTAATATCAAAACAAAATAGTATGGAAACTTGCGATATTTCTAATAACAAAATCATTTATAGTAGTTAGTGTTACTACAAATAGTAAACCGACGCGAGAAAATAAAACTAAATTAAAAAACAAAACACATCCATGAATACAATGGTAGCTTTTAATAGGATGCAGTTAAGTCCACAATCTGCACCTTCCTCTTCCTGTCGTTGGTGAGTTCATCTTTCGACGCACTCAATTGTTCAATCTTAAGGATGTCAATCTTAAGGATGTCATCATTGACATCAGTCAAAGAAGTGATTCGCTCCCCATTTCGTTCAAAGGAATGCCTTCGTACATGAAATTTGTAAGTTCCAAGTTTTCCAACTCAGAGTAAAATATTTTCTGGATATTTGGTGTATTACCAGCTAAGGTAACACAATTTCCAGTTTCAAATGGACCGAGAAACCAAATCGCCATCGTCATGAATCTGTAAAAAGCGTAGTCTTCCCTCAACTCTTCAAGTTCTTGCCTTTTTTTTTGGAGAGAAATTAGTTGCTGAAAATAAGGAAAAAAAATTAATATAGCTTCAATTATTTTAGAAAACAAATAAGAGTGAAACAGACATATCTACAGATACCTACCAGTACATCTTTTTCGCTTGACCATTGGACGCTTGGCCATTTGAATGAGAATAATTTTGTAATGTCGACGAAGAAGAGTATTGATTCACTATTTTAGTTTAAGGTTGAATGAGAAAGAAGATGATGATGATGATGAGTTGAGGCAAATGTTGTTAAAGGTCTGTTATTATATAGGGTGAATTTTGGTGGTGAAATGATGATGGAGGATGGCGCCAAATTTTCCCGCGAAAGTATGTCCACTTATAAGTAACCCTAACTGACGTATACATTTTGATTATTTTGATTTGTTTTAGTATCACCGTAATATACCTAATAACATTATAAATTTGTGGGGACGACCCATTTAACAAAAGATAATTCGGTTTTAAATACGTCAAAGGTTATGATGTACTATTAACTAGAGTTAATACCGTAAAAAAAAACAGAGTTAATAAAAAATGTACTATTAACTAGTTGTGACTTGTGATGGATTTAATCTTGTTTAGTAAACAACAACTATTTTTTCAAATAAAAGGTAAATTTAACAACTTGTGTAAAAATGATATTATACAGTGAAAAAAGCGTATCAAACAAATTTTGAACGTCCAAATATCATTAAGTTGTAAATTATTTTGATATGTACTCATAACGTATAATGCAGTTCTTAAAAATTTCCATCATAAATATTGTAACTAATGCGTTTAATGTTTATTAAAATCGTAATTAACATTTATATAGTATAAAGCTTTATGTAGTATCGTACGATTTAACTTGGTCACACAGTTAATTACGTGGAATTACTTGTCTTCTCTGCACTTTTAATAGAATAAAAATTTAGATATAAGGCTACGCAAAAGCCCCTTTCATTCCATTCATTGTTGTGCAAATTTCCCATCAATCATACATGCAAAAAGCCAAATTGGCAAGAAATGCAAAAACCAAAACACCATGGTTCAGTTGATTGCACTGTATTCTATATCAAACCAATTTGGCTGCTCTTTTTTGAGAATACGATCATCAACTTCAGCAACAAAAATAACACGATCTCCTTCATCATTAACAGGAATTTTTTCTACTTCATCTTTGGTGAGTAAGTAGTTGTCCATCTCTTCACGATATATTTCTTGGACGTTTGGGGAGTGGCCACATAGCATGACCATCTTCCCTGCGTCTGTTGGACTAACCTTGCGTATGACCTCCCTCATGAACATGCTGAACCCCAACTTTTGTTTGAAGCGTTCTACCTCATGCTTTTCCTTTCTTACCTCAAGCATTTCCTTCCTTGTAAATCTAAGGGCTGAAAAGTTAGGAAAACAACACAGGATATTAAGTTGTTATAGGATTTCAAGATTACATATCATTCAGGCAAGAGTACACAATAGCAATATTTCCAAATAATGAAAATAAAAGAAAAATTACCCACACAATGAAATCGCAAGATTTAATTATAATGACTTAGCAAGATTACATACCATTAACTCTTTTCTTTGATGTCATAGTGAAATAGGAGATAAGGAGATTTTGTAACAAATATAATGAAAGAATAAAACTTGTGAATTATGATTAGATGAGTATGAAGAGTAAAAAATGATGTAGCTTGTTGGGTGTATTTATAGAGGGTCATACGAAGTATAGTAGGGGTTAGTGGGCAATGCATGGCGAATGCATGTAATAGTGACGTGCCACATTTTACGTATTACTAATAAAATACTAAGGTAATACTTATTCTAGTATCGTTGTATCATTATAATTATTATTTAGTTGAAAAAATTCGTTGTTGAAATTGTCTATTAATAATTATATCCAAGTACAATTCGAGAAGCCGGTACATTAACCGATGTCACTTTAGCTGCAAATACGGCTGCGTAATGATGTCTTTATTTAATCTATACAACTCTCTAATCGATACTGAAGCTACCTAGAGTAGTAGAGTTATAATTATTTATATACTGGAGTAATAGATAACAGTTGTTATCAATTAACTTATATGAATTAATCTCTAAAATGTTATCAGTATAAATAAAAACTTTTGTTGTAACAAATTATAGCATAATAATACCAATTAAAATAGAACCAAAACATTTATATCAGTAACATTTGTTTCCCTTACATATAACAGTATAAAATGAGAATTCCAATGAATTCTTAACACTTAAGGGAAAACAAAAAGATACAAAAAAAAAAGATCGATTAAGTCATGCATCACCAAATTGTAAGAACATTTTGCTCCATGACCACGAAATTAGATGAATTCTTCAAAAGTACTTTGCAAACCACTCATCTTGAAGCATTTTCCTCCATGGCCATGAATCAGCTTCATCGGTGCGCATGAACCCACCATGTGTTTTGATGTAGAAAGCCTTTGCTCTCTCAAACACAAAAATTCTCCAACCTACAGACCACCCACAATATGCACAATTTCCCATCTCATCTAGATTATTATGCGCGATAGTGCAAATATATTCAGGCCTACAACAAACTTTCTCAAGCTGACTCCAGTCCACATCTTCATTCTTGTGTATACGTGAACCCAAAATTTCCATCCAACGTTTGTTGACATACTGGAGTTTCAGCAACACAAATATATCTGTCACTTTTGGGAGTATATGATCTTCGAAGATGTTATTCCAGTCGCCAAAATCTTCATGAGATGGGCAGATTTCGGTTTGGCATGCTGGTTCCATGGTTATGGAATTATGGTGTGTGAAAAAAGAGAGATTGATTATGAAAAGTGAGAGTGAGTTAGTGGTTTGAAAGTTTTTAGTAATAATAGTATTCTTTAAAGGTAAGTCCACGTGGAAGGATTAACTTGTAGGATATTTGTAGTCTCTTCTTGTTCTTATAAATTTTAAAAAAAATCATAATGTGGAACCGTCGCCATAAAAAACTGCACGGACCAAATGATCAATTACTCCATATGTAATGTAATCATCAACAGTTAGCCACAACTATTTTAAGGTTAATGCTTGGAAAAGTATAATGATACTAATAGAATGCGTGCGTTATTGAATAAACATATAATTTGTTCTAAAATTGATATGTTACTAATAAAAATATAAAGTGTATTATAAAATCACTAACTTATTCATACATTAACACACATGATCTACTAACATGTAATTAACACACAATTCATCAGCTACCGTAACTTAGCATCCTGAGATTATAAACACATAAATCATCAAATAAAAACTTAAGTTGTTAAATTAACACACAACATCTAATATTCGATATATAAACTACACCAACACTACTCATCGCTGTCATCACTGTCTTCATATTCTTCTTCGTATTGACGGGATATATTCTTTAAGGTTGCGCTGGTACCACATCTCTGCAGGGGAGGGGACATAGCACTCACATCTTCTATCTGGACAAGGCCTCTTGAACTTCCACCATGGCGCGCCCTCCAACAAGTGATAAGGCTTCGTAAGCTTCCCATTCATGTTGTGCCTCCAATTAGGTATAGCTCTAACCCAATCTCGACATACGAGCATGCACTTTGCAACGTCTTTGTCATGCATTTTAGCCCATATCGAAGACATAAGACTCTCATTACCGGCGACGATTGCAGCTGGGCCTTCATTGGTGTCTATACCATGCCAATTGCAGAATTGGAAACACTTACTTTCGGGCATTTTTGGTCCATCCCAATTGGTTTTATTTCTTTCATAGATCACCCTTTGTAGGCAATCACAAGCAAGACTTTCGTTTCTTGGCTTAGTGACACATCTGAGTTTTGAGGTTTCCCCAGGGTAACCCCATATCTATCTCTTGCGCTTACATGTCTTTTCCTACAAACAATACAAATTAGTTAATTATAATTTAAAAATTCATTTCATAAATAAGTAAATAGTTAATCAAAATATGAGAAGTTGTAAAGTTATCAAAAACAACAGTATTCGAGTTTATTTAATAGCAATATAAACAAATTTTCGGGCTATGTGTTATTATCAAATAATCGTAGTTCATACTATTTTAAGGTTAATGATTGGAAAAGTATAATGTTATTACTAATATAATTAGAAAGTTACTGAATAAACATAAATCGTATTCCAGAATTGATATGTTACTAATACAAATATAAACTGTATTATAAAATCACTAACAGGTTCATAAATTAACACACATGATCTACTAATATGTAAATAACACACAATTCATCAACTACCATAACTTAGCATCCTGATATTAAAAACATACAATTCATCAAATAAAAACTTGAGTTCTTAAATTAACACACAACATCTAATATTCCATATATAAACTACACCAACACTTAGAGGTGGCCATTGGGCGGGTCGACTTGGGCCCAGCCCTGGACCGAACCGCAGATGAACCGGCCCGGCCCGGACCACCAAAAAGACGGTTCAGAATCGACCCAGGACCGTGCACTAGACAGGGCTGGCGTGGGTCAAATGGTGGAGGTGGAGAACCGGACCGGACCACCCGTAGAACCGGAACGTGGACCGCGTAGAACCGTGGATTGACCCGCCCACAAACCTGAACCTGAACCGTTCTTGGGACCGTTACTAACCCGCCCTTAAACCGCCATCTCCAATCCGCCCAATGAACCACCACGTCAAGCCCACCGTTTGAACCGCCCATTCAACCTGAACCGCGGAGCCTTCGTCGGTTCTTGCTGTTTTGAAGTTCGAAACTTCAAAGTTCAAACTTCAAATGAATGGCCTACAATAGCTAGCCTAGGTGTTGATGAAAGGAGAGGAATGAGGATTAAAAGGGAGAAAAAAAAATTTCGGTGGAAAAGCCTTTGCATCATTACGGTTGTAGAGAGAGAGAAAAGTTTGCAAGTGAATTGGAAGGGGTGATGAACTCGATGACCGATGAACGTTGGTAGAGGTGGGGCAAGTGGGTACTATTCTTCATCTCTTTGTTAAAAAAAAAAAAAAGAATTCATGTGATATATACAGAAGTTCAGAAGTTGTTCCTATTTCTTACTATTGGATATGACTAGTGAGTTAATTTGCGAATACATGCTTTTACTTTACCGAGTCTATTTGGTATCATTATCATGTAGCTCTACTATTCATTTGCAGGTTGCTCCTCAATTATATCTACTAACGGATAAATTATCATCCGCATTTGCAGCTTTTGCTCCTCAATTATAACACCGAACGGATGAATTATCATCCGCTCACGCCAATTCATCAATTATCAACTATCTCCCAACATACTTCATGATTTCCCCACCCAAATTGAAATTCAAAATAAAATTTCCCCCCCCAAAAAATTCCTATAAATACCTCCTTCGACCATTCTCATTCTTCACAATTCTCAGCATCTCAATCTCATACTCTCAAATTCTTTCAATCTTGCATACTCAACCTTCTCTTTCTAATTCTTTGAGTACTACTTAAATATCCTACTTTCCAACTTTATTTATTGCAAAACATCTTCATTTCTTGTTTGGCATTCTGTTGTCTACTTAGCTAAGTTTTAGTTCTTTAAGCTATTGTTTTACAATTTTTTTACTTTATTTGTTATAACAATATCACATTACTTTAATACTTTAATTTCTATCTCCAAAAAAATGTCAAAATTTTTCAAAAATATAACTGGAAGAGGTAAGAGCGGTGGTTCAAGTAGCCGAAGGGGTGGTTCTTCTAATTCACCGTCCATCGACAATAGCGATTTCATCCAAGATTTAGAAGATGAGTTGTTAGATGATAATGAAGTTTTTGTGCAGCCACCCAACCGACAACCGTCGGCTTCAAACATGCAACAACCGGGTTAGTTTTCAATAATTAGCAAATCAACTATCACTTAGCAATTTATTTGTAATTATTCTAATAGTCAATGTAGATAATTAAGTCAATGTAGATAATTAATCATGATTATGATACATTAATAATATTTTAGTAATAATAATTATGTAATGGTGATTATGTTAAGCGATATTGATTACGATAATTAATCATGATTATGTTACATAAAAATGATTTAAGCAATAACAATTATGTAATTCAAATAACACTTAGCTAGTTAATCGTGATTATGTTAATCTTAAATAACTAAGATACTTAATCATGATTATTGAAAATTAATAATGTTTTACCAATAATAATTATGTATAATAAGTACGTAATAAACTATCACTAAGCTAGTTAATTGTGTTTATTAATCGAAAAAAATTAAGATAGTTAATCGTGATTTTGTTTAATTAATAATGTTTTTGCAATAATAAGTATTCATGATAAGAACGTAAATAAACTAGCACTTAGCTAATTAATGTTAATTATGTTAATCGACAATGAGTAAATATATGTTAACTTAAATATCGTAGATGAAGCCGGTGAAACCGACGTGGGCAACGACGACGACGGAGCTGGTGGCTCACAACCTCAAGGAACAAAAAAAGTGTCATGGGTGTGGCCATTCTTTGAAAAAGTTGCTACCAATGAACCAAGACAATGGAGGTGCATTTGTCAACTTTGCAAGAATGCAGGCGTCAATCCACCACCGACTTACAACTGGAGGAACGGTGGTGGAACGGGGACCTTGGGTCGTCATTTGACCAACAAACATGGCCTTACGGCAGAGAATGTTAGCAGTGGCGGGGACCGAAACACCCAGACACAACTCCACGGGTATGCTGGTGAGATGCCCGCGCGAGTATGCCTTTCTCCTACAATAGAGATCGTATGATTGATGAATTTGCTAAATATGTTGTCACTGATGAATTGCCGTTCAACCATGGGGAAAGTGATGCATTTGAATATTTCAATAGAACTGCTTTGCAACCAGCATTTAGGAAAGTCCCTAGGAACACACTTAAGCGTCGCACACAAACTGCATTTCATCTCTATAGAAGTCATATGATAGAGATGTTTCGTACCTTTAACGGTCGCATTAGCTTGACAACGGACACATGGACCTCATGTTTTGGTGAACCTTTTATGTGTGTTACTGCCCATTGGATCGATGATGAGTGGTTTTTGCAGAAACGTATTATTGCTTTTGAGCTTATGGACGAGAGTCATAGTGGGTACAACATAAAAGCTCGTTTAATGGAGTGTTGTAAGAAATACCATTTGCTTGATAAAGTATTTTCGTTATCTATGGATAATGCAACGGCCAACACTAAGGCCATTGATTTCTTGAAGCGAGGAAAGTACATTTAAGCTTATATTAGATGGTCAATTCTTACATGTTAGATGTTGTGCTCATATACTCAACTCTGTCTGTTCAAGAAGGTATAGCTTGTTTACAACCTTTATTAGAGCCCATTAGAAATATCGTTAGGGTCCTAAGAAAAATCAGGTTAAGAGGAGGTACATGACATTGTGTAAGGAATTCGGCTTGCCGAAGAAGGTGTGGTCTCTTGATACTCCAACACGATGGAACTCTACTTATAAACTGCTGAATGATGCAATCAGGTATCGTGATGTTATGACTCCTTTGTTTAATGAAGTTGTTTCCAAAGAAGATATGTTGATTACTGATTATCATTGGACAGTTGCAATGCTTGTTCGGGATGTTCTTAAATCTTTTCACAATGCTACTAACACATTTTCTTTGGTTTATGAACCCAACATTCATTTGGTAATCGTAGAATGCATTAAGGTGGTACATGCCATCAATGAGAAATTGGATGTGAATGAAATCAAAGTTGTGCTTGATAGCATGAAGGTAAAGTGGTTTGCATATTTTAGTGAATTTCCGTACATTTATGGTGTTGCTTGTATACTTGATCCAGCGCTTAAACTTGATGGCCTATCAAACTTGCTAAATTTCTATTATCAATGTTTAGGTGTTACTTATGATGTTGGTAGTTATGTTTTGAAGTGTAGACACCAATTGGAGGAACTTCATGATCATTATGTCTCAATTTATGACCCCGAATTCGTTCCGACTTCCGGACATGCAAATACTGTTCGCTTTGATTCTTTAATTACTAATATATTGAAGAAACAAAAAACTAGTGTCTTCGGATCCGCTTGTGTGGGGTAGACGATTATTTGTCCTATCAATTTGAAACAGGTGCAGATTTTCACATTCTTAAATGGTGGAAACTTAAGGAAAATCAATTCCCCATTTTGGCTAGAATTGCAAGCGACATACTTGCAATTCCAGCATCAACTATTGCTTCGGAGTCTGCTTTTAGTGCAGGTAGAAGAGTGCTGGATGAAAAAAGATCTCGTCTATCTCCACAAAGCATCGAGATTTGCGTTTGCAAGAAAGATTGGGATCAAGCTGAGAAAAGAACACAAGGATTAAGGG
The DNA here is from genome assembly GCA_947648045.1 of Beta corolliflora. Taxonomy (NCBI): domain Eukaryota; kingdom Viridiplantae; phylum Streptophyta; class Magnoliopsida; order Caryophyllales; family Amaranthaceae; genus Beta; species Beta corolliflora. Next base: position 300,897 of record CANSZD010004268.1, read on the forward strand.
CAGATGAAGTAGAAGAAGATGATCCTTGGATGCTTATGGAAACCGAATCATCTAGTTCATCCAATGCAGGGGAACATACGGATGTCGGACAATAGTCAACTACTCAAGTACTCAACTGTCAACCACGACTTCAAATAAAATAAGGTACGTAGAGAACTACGTGGGCTTTAATTCCTTAGGGATACGTAGGCAGCTTACTCCTTGAAAATTCCAATATAATTGCCAAATTATATTGTAATTTTCAAATGTAGATCAAGCCCCCCTCCCATCAAAAGGAGGGGGGTGTTTTTCAATAATTTATTAATTTAATTATAAGAATTACATATTAATTTTTATTATTCTTGTAAATAATATATATTGCAAAATCTTATTTGTTTTAGCATTTAATTTGTATTGTAAAATCTTATTGTAAATAAATTAAATACTATAAATTCTTATTGTACTGAAATTATCATATATGTAAATTGTTATTTATTGGATATTCTTATTTGATCAAATTCTTATTATAAGAAAATATTTGTTAGAATATCTTATTTATCATAAATTGTTACTTTGACATTGTAAATTCTTTTTGTAATGAAATATTTGTTATATATTCTTATTTATTCTCAATAGTTGGTTTTCTCATTCTTTAATATCTTATTTTGTTTTTAGGATTGAGATGTAATGTTATGGTTTTATCTTCGTATCTTTGGACTCATAGCTTTGTTTTTTTTTTTGGTGAAGAAGCCAACAATATAAAATAGATAATTTACTTTCTAATTGTCATGTTTATAAAAGTATTAAGTTAATAATGGCACTATATGCTTTTGCCCTCTATTAATAATCCAAATCTCCATTAGTAGTCAAATACTCTTTTACATTTAAAAACAAAGGAAAAAAGGAAAGAAAGAAAATAAAAAGGAAAAAGAAAAAAGGAATAAGTAAAAGAAGGAACAAGGAACTCAGGAAGTCAGAAAGAAACAAAACAAATAAAACCTTAGAGAGAGAAAACGAAGAGCTTCCTTCTACTGAGTTCTTCGACATTCTCGAATTGTCGAATCTGGCTCTTGCTACCTCGGTGGTGCATATCAATTCATCATCATCATCAATTCATCATTACTCATGTGTGCTTCGGAAGCCTCACCACCGCTGTTCTCTTCTTCTTCCTGCCGGTTTGAAGTGCGTCGTTCATGGTGCCTAGTGGTGGGCCGTGCTGCCGCTGCTGTCCTCATCTCACTAAACTGTCGTGGAGTCGTGCCCACCATCAGGTCAATTCCTTCTTCAATTAAATTAGTATAGATTTGAAGTTTTGTTGAATTGGGATTTTTTTGTGCCATCAATCGTTTCGAGATTTGATTATTATCGTTCAATTGAGAAATTATTTGTGGCTTCAATTTTTTGGAGATTTGTAAGTTTAGGTATGGCTTGAATTGGTTGATTTGGATTTAGGATTTTGGGGAATATTGGGATATGATGTGAACCGTCTTGCTGACCCTGAACCGAACCGGCACGGACCGCCCACTGAACCGTCATGAACCGCACCCAGGCCGGTTCAGGTTCGCCAATCCTCAACCCTGATCCTGAACCGGCCCGGACCGGCCTCCCAACCGGTCCAGTTCAGGATCACTCTTGACTGAACCGGCCCGGCAATAAACCCGGCCCTGAACCGGCCCAGCCCGGACCGTGGCCATGACTACCAACACTACTCATAATGAAAACAAGTTAAGTTGTAAATTTGACACAAATCACGATATTGTACTTTAATTCATTCCATAAATAAGTACATAATGAAAACATGTTAAGTTGTAAAGTTAAAACAAAACACAATATTATATAAACTACTCATAATTATAATTTTAGTTCATAGCAACATAAATAATATGTGTTAATATCAATAAATCGTAAATCATACCTTTTTCTCACAATCTGTAATTGGGACATGGCCCTCTTCATGTACTTTCTCTTTTCCCTTCGATTTCTGCTGTGTGAAGTCCCATAAATTTGTTAGAATAATATGCAATCATTAGTTGTTGAAGACATAATGAAAATATGTTAAGTTGTAAAGTTTTAACCAAGAAACAGTATAATATTGTTTATCCTAGGAACATAAACAACATTTCGGGCTACGTGTTAGTAGCAATTATTCGTAGTTGAGTGAGGAAGTTTACTATTTTTGCTTCATTTTCATCAAATCGTTTATCTTCAGCGTTTCCTTCAAATGATGTGTTGTCTTGATTATTAAACAACAAAACCAGATGAATGAAAATAACAGACGGAAATGGATAAGTAATTGAAAACTGTATGAAATAAATTAAAACTTACATTATCAGAACCATCACCATTGTTGAATTCCATTTTTGTATGACAATGCTTTGCGTGGATAATACAAGGATTGAAGGAAGTTTATGTGTTCCTTGCTTACAATTATTTGTTCGAAGGGAATGTCCATATATATAGAGAACATATGTGGCCCTTAGTTAGACGGTTCATTTCTTGTAATTTCCTTACACCTAGCCTAGTTCATAATAATAATTCAGATAAATCAATGTCAAAAAGGAACTGAATGGAGGTTATTTTGGTGGTTATTTTTTAAATTCATACTAATTCATATTTTTGGTGGTTATTTTTTGAAATTCCTACTAATTCAAACTTTTGGTGGTTATTTTTTAAAATTCATACTAATTCAGAATGAAGGTAAAAAAAGAAACTGAAAAAGAAAAACGTATCCGGAATACTACAAAACATTTTGTATATGATAATTTTATTTAGTAACATAACATTAAACATAGTATTAAAGGATCTTGTAGAGTTAAGTTTAGTTTTTTCCTTTCTACCATATTATGTCAGGTCGACACATCATTAATTACACTATCTTTAGCTATAAGTAGGGCTCCCTAAACGATATGCATGCTACGTCTAATTACACATCAAATGAGACTCACATCAAATAGTTCTGATTTTAAAAAAGTAATAAGCATCTTTCAACTCTTCATCTTCTCCATAATGTGAACTTACGTTTAATATTTTTTAAAAATAAATGTTACTTGTCACAAACATTTGTGATTGAAATTAATTTTTAGCCACATAACTACAAATAATATTATTTCTCAAGCTCAACATGAAGGATAACTTAATAATTTATTTTAATCCTTTTAAATTTTTGAAGAAGGAAAATATGTAAAATAGTAGTACACATTGAAGTGATATATAATTTATTTTAAAATTTTTTGACATGAGCTTAAATTATGAGTTGTTATACCTAGTTTTGTGGGACCTACCCATTTAACAATAGATGATTCGGATTTTAATACACCAAAGGTTATTATGATAGATTTAATGTTATTTAGTAAACAACAATTATTTTTTAAAAAAAGGAACTGAATGGAGGTTATTTTGGTGGTTATCTTTTTAAATTCATACTAATTCATATTTTTGGTGGTTATTTTTTGAAATTCATACTAATTCAAACTTTTGGTGGTTATTTTTTAAAATTCATACTAATTCCGAATGGAGGTAAAAAATAAACTGAAAAAGAAAAACGTATTCGGAATTACTACAAAACATTTACGTATTATTAACAAAGTAGTAACATGTGAATTCTTATAGTATTATTATACATAAAGGGAAATTCTCAATGGTAACCCTGAACTATTGCTTTTTCTCTTTGGTAGTCAAACTTAATTTTAATTCTCAATGGTAACCCCGTGTTTATGTTTATACTTGAGAAAGTGGTATTAATAGCCATTTGTTGTTATAAAAAGTTGGTGAAAGAATTGTTTATAAACTAATTAAGGTTCTTTAGACTAGAATGACATAAGTTCCGTTAGAAAAAACTAATTTTCCTTTTTCTCTCATTGAAAACGTATTTAATTCCCGTATTTAGAAAGTGGTGAATGAGAATGTGTTTTTTTAAAGGAACGTTATGTCTATCTACATTCTAAAATACTTACTTAGATTGAAAACAACCCTTTTAACAATTATATATAACGAAAAATCGTTAATAATACCACTTTTTCAAGTATAACCATAAACATAGGGTTACCATTGAGAATTAAAATTAAGTTTGGTTACCAATGAGAAAAAGCCAGAACTCAGGGTTACCATTGAGAATTTCTCTAATTTTTATTGGAAACAGTCGTTTTTCAGTTTGTCTGAATTTTTAATTATTAATTATATCTAAGTGCAACTAATGTAACCGGTACATTAACCGATGTTCCTTTGGCTGTAGACTGTAAATACGGCTAAGTAATGATGTTATACAACTCTCAAATCACAATTTATTAGTAACATAACATAACAGTTGTTATCAAATAGCTTATATTATTTAATTCATAAAATGATATCAGTAAAAATAACAACTATTGTTGGTAGCAAATATAGGGTAATAATCACAATTGCAATAGAACCAAAATATTCATATTAGTAACATTGTTATCCCTTACATATAAACAACATTGGATGTAGTTCAGAATAAGAAATCTGATCACTTCTTAATATTTAAGAGTCTAAAAAAAAAAAAAACCAAATAAGAGCCATGCATGCAATACATTTTTAAGTTTTGAAGGTAGAACAAAATACTGAAATGTGTTTTCGCTTAAATATAAACAACATTTGTAATAGTTTTTTTTAGAGGACATTCGAGGTAATTGAGAATGAGAATAGAACAATAAACTTAACAAAAAAATCCCATCATTAAAACGATGTCTTCAACGGTGTTTTGCAATCCATTCATCCTTAAGCAGTTGCCTCCATGGCCATGAATCACCCCAATCGGTGCAATCGGTGCGCATTAACCCACCATGTGTTTTGATGTAGAAGGCCTTTGCTTCCTCAAAAACAAAAAATTCTCCAAGCTACATTATATCCACAATCTCTACAATTTCGCAATTCCTCTAGATTATCATGCGTAATCGCGCATGTGTGTACAGAACTTGAACACAACTTCTCGAGCGAACTCTAGTCGACATCTTGGTTCTTATTTATACGTAAACCTATAATTTCCTTCCAATTTTTGCTAACACACTGAAGTTTAAGCAATACAAAGATATCTGTCACTTTGGGGATAACATTCGCTTGAAAAATGGTATCCCAGTCGCCAAATTCTTGATGAGATGCCATGGTTATGGGTTGTGAAAGAAGAGAGAGATTGAGTAGGAAAAGTGAGAGTGAGTAAAGTTGTTTGTGAGATTTGAGTATTCTATGAAGTATTATTTATAGGGAAGTCCACAGGGAAGGTTTAACTTGAAAGGATTTCTCATATTTGTGGGACCGTCGCTACAAAAAAATGCATGGATAAATGATATGGTTTATTGATTGACAAAGTACAATGCTACTAATTCAATTAAAGAGTTACTGCTAAACATATAAGGTTTATTATAAAATTATTAGGTTCATAATACAAACGAGAAGTTAATTATGATTCTAGTAAACATAATAATACGACTATTCGAAAGTAAATTTCTTAAAAAACTATTCAATAGTAAACATAATAATACGAAATATGTTACCGCAGCTAAGTAGTCAATTGGTTTGCATATAAAGTCAAAATTGCAATTCATAGGAAATAAATTACTTATTCAAATTCATCGGAGATTGGTTAAATGTTTTTTAGTTTTTAGGGGAAATTGGTTAAATTGTTTGGTTGACAATGGGGGAATAACATTCCCATTGCAATTTATAATAACTTCCTCTATTGTGTAGGAACTCATAATTCCTTTATTTTGCTATTTTGTTTGCAAGAAAAACAACTCAACAAATTTGCACTTTGTAGGAATTTTTCTTTCCCATGTTTTCTTATATCTAGCAAATATATGGTTCCATTATTAAATTCAGAATGGAGGTAAAAGGGAAACAGGGAAAAAAACTAATCCGGAATACTAAAAAACATTTTGTATATAATAATTTCTTTTAGTAACTAAAATGTAAATATAGTATCATTTATGAAATAAAAGCGTTAATTTCATTATGAGGTAATGAAGAGTTAAGTTAATTTTGTCCGACCATATTAAATTACTAGTCCTATATGCACGCGATGCATGCGAAACCAAATAGAAGGTTAATTCCGTAATAACATGTACGAAAAATTGTTCACAAAGTTCATTGTATTTTTTTTTCAATTGAGGGTATAATGGTAAAAGAGAGTGAATTTATGGGTGTAATGGGGTTTACAATTACCACTACCATTCAGTGGACAAATAATTAATTGCACTAGCTTTAGCTATAAGTACTTAAGTCTTGACCCCTCAAAAAAAAAAACTTAAGTTCTGTCAAATATAAAAGTCGAGCTCTGGAAACGAAACGCATCGTAATTCGTAAGTCTGAGTTAGCCGTCAAATCGTACTCAAATAAAAAAACTAATAAGGTTTGTTAAATTAAACAAAATGTTACATAATGTGACAATGTGAGGGAGATTAAGTTTGTTAAATTAAAACAGAAATGTTATTGCAACAAACATTTGATTCCATTTAAAAAATTTAGCCATTAAAACACATTACTTTATTTTAATACTTTATGATAATAATAATTTATTTTAATCCTTTAAGAAGGAAATTATATATAATAGTAATACACATCGCTAATACTTAATATAGTCTTACCCCATTAAGGCATACATGATATACTATTTAATTTAAAAGTTTCTCTGTCGGTTGAAATATATGGGATTCGAGATTAGTTAGTCATACGTTAAGGGGACTATCGGTGTCGTTGATCAATTGAATACATACGACCTTTAGAATTAAGATAGGAACTATATGTAATCGTTAATTGAATATGTATCACCAGATTAAGGAATACATCGTATAGCGAGAGTGCTCGATTAATATGTTTGAACTAATATCATAAGTATTAAATATTTAATTTAAAAGTCTCCCTGTCGGTTGAAATATATGGGATCCGAGATTAGTTAGTCGTACGTTAAGGGGACTATCGGTGTCGTTGATGAATTGAATACATACGACCTTTAGAACTAATATAGGAACTATATGTAATCGTCAATTGAATATGTATCACCACATTAAGGAATACATCGTATAGCCGAGAGTGCTCGAAAACTATGTTTGAACTAAGATCGTAAGTATTCACTAAAAGTCTCCCTATCGGTTAAAAGTCATACGAAGTTTAGTAGGGGTTAGTGGTGATTAGGAATGTCAACGGGTCGGATTTGGACCAAATTATGCATAATCCGACTCCGACCCTACAAGAAGTCGAATTTAAATCCGGGTCCGACTCCGACATCCGACTCCGAACATCAGACTCTGAATCCAATACGACTTAAAATCAGAATATCTGACTCCGAACCCGATCCGACTTATTTCTCCACCTATTTTTATAATTGAAAAAACTTCTATAATATAATAATGTAATCATAACAATTTTTTTTTTATCATATGGAAATATTATATAGTACAAGTAATCTAAATATTACTATTATTTTTAACAATCATTTCTTCAAAGGGAAAATCTTATTTAAACGGAGTCGGGTTCGGATTATTTTTGCCGGAGTAGCTCGAATTTTTTCCTTCGGATCCGGACTGGATTGCCATCGTTAGACTGGTTATGCATGGCAAATGCATGTAATAGGGATGTGCCACATTTTACGTTTTATTAATAATTTAGTACCATACGAATTGTTATAGTATCTTGGTACTTATTTTTATTGGAGAACATCCGTTTTTCAGTTTGTCTGATTTTTTTATTATTATATCTAAGTGCGAGTGATTTAACCGGTACATTTACCGATGTCACTTTATGCTTTAGCTGTAAATTCTGCTGACTAATGATGTATTTATTTAATCTATACAACTATTTAATCGAGACTCACCATCTATTTATAATAGATAACAATTGTTCTCAAATAACTTATTTATTTAATTGATTAAATGATATCAGTCAAAATAACAACAATTGTTGTAACAAATATAGCGTAATATTCGCAATTATAATAGAACCAAAATATTTATATTAGTAACATTGTTATCCCTTACATATAAGCAACATTTGATGTAGTTCAGAATGAGAATTCTGATCACTTCTTAATATTTAAGAGTCAAAATATAAAAAAAATTAAAAACACCCAAAAAAGAGCCATGCACGCAATACATTTTAATGTTTAGAAGGTAGAATAAAAAAACTGAAATGTTAAACCGAATTATTCCTTAACGACCCCTCGAATTGTTTTGCACCCCACTGATCTAGATCTTTAAGCATTAGCCTCCATTGACATATATCATCCCACTTGGTGCACTTTAACCCACCATGTGTATTGATGTAGAAAGATCTTGCTCCCTGAAACGCATAAGTTCTCCAAGATATAGTCCACCAACAATTATCACAATTTCCCAACTCCTCTAGGTTCTTATGCGTAATCGGGCATATGTCGAATTGCATTGATACAAGCCCTGGAGCCCTTGAACACACCTTCACGAGCGAACTCCAGTCGACATATTGGTTTACATATATACGTGAACCTATAATTTCCTTCCATTTTTTGCAAACACACTGAAGTTTAAGCAATACGAATATATCTCTCACTTTGGGGATTATATTCGCTTCAAAAATGGTATCCCAGTCGTCAAATTCTTGATGAGATGCCATGGTTATGGTTTGTGAAAGAAGAGAGAGATTGAGTAGGAAAAGTGAGAGTGAGTAAAGTTTGTGAGATTTTAGTATTCTATGAAGTATTTTTTATAACTAAGTCCACACGGAAGATTTTAGTATTATTTATTGATTGACAAAGTACAATGTTACTAAAACAATTAAAAAGTGACTGTTAAACATATAAGGTTTATTATAAAATTATTAGGTTAATATTACAAACGACAAGTTAATTATGATTCTAGTAAACATAATTAGAAGTCAAAATTGCAATGAATATGAAATAAATTACTTATTCAAATTCATGGGAAATTGGTTAAAGTATTTGGTTGACAATGGTGGGAATTACATTTCCATTGCAATTTATACTAACTTCCTTTATTTTATGGGAAGTCAAAATTCCTTGGAAATTATAATTCCATCAATAAGCTATTTTGTTGTCAAGCAAACAATTCAACCAATTTGCAATTCCTAGGAATTTCTATTTTGCATGTTTTCTCATATCAACCAATATATATGGTTCCAATTATAAATTCATAGTCGAGGTAAAAGAGAAACAGGGAAATCACACTAATCCGGAATATATACAAACATTTTGTATATAATAATTTATTGTAATCCTTTAAGAAGGAAATTATGTATAATAGTAGTACACATCGCTAATACACATCGCTAATATTTAATATAGTCTTACTCCACAAAGGAATACGACCTTTTGAACTTAGATAGGAACATATGTAATAGTAAATTGAATTATTATCACCCCATTAAGCAAATACAACGTATAATCGAGGGTATTCCCTAAATTAATATGTTTTAACTAAGATCGTAAGTATTCACTATTTTTTTTTCATAATTCGTAAGTATTCACTATTTAATGTAAAAGTCTCCCTATAAATTGGAAATATATGGGATCCGAGGTTAGTCGTTAGTAATACGTTAAGGGGACTATCGGTGTCGTTGATCAATTGAATACATACGACATTTAGAACTAAGATGTGAACTATGTAATCGTCAATTGAATTATTATCACCAGATTAAGCAAATACATCATATAATCAAGGGTATTCCCTTAATAAATATGTTTGAACTAATATCATACGTATTTAGTATTTAATTTAAGCGTCTCCCTATCGGTTGAAATATATGGGATCCGATATTAGTTAGGCATACGTTAAGGAATACATCGTATAGCCGAGAGTGCTCGATTACTATGTTTGACCTAAGATCGTAAGCAATCACTATTTAATTTTAAAGTCTCCCTATCGGTTGAAACATATGGAATTCGATATTAGTTAGTCATATGTTGAGGGGACTATCGGTGTCGTTGATCAATTGAATACATACGACCTTTAGAACTAAGATAGGAACTATATGTAATCGTCAATTGCATATGCATAACCATATTAAGGAATACATCGTATAGCCGAGAGTACTCGATTATTATGTTTGACCTAAGATCGTAAGTATTCACTATTTAATTTTAAAGTCTCCCTATCGTTTGAAACATATGGGATCCGATATTAGTTAGTCATACGTTGAGGGGACTATCGGTGTCGTTGATGAATTGAATACATACGACCTTTAGAACTAAGATAGGAACTATATGTAATTGTCAATTGAATATGCATCACCACATTAAGGGATACATCGTATAGCCGAGAGTGCTCGATTACTATGTTTGACCTAAGATCGTAAGTATTCACTATTTAATTTTAAAGTCTCCATATCGGTTGAAACATATGGGATCCGATATTAGTTAGTCATACGTTAAGGGGACTATCGGTGTCGTTGATCAGTTGAATAAATACGACATTTAGAACTAAGATGTGAACTATGTAATCGTCAATTGAATATGTATCACCACATTAAGGAATACATCGTATAGCCGAGAGTGCTCGATTACTATGTTTTTACTAAGATCGTAAGTATTCACTAATTTATTTAATCAATACAACTTATATTATAATAGGTAACATTTGTTCTCAAATAACTTATATTATTTAATTGATTAAATGATATCAGTCAAAATAACAACAATTGTTGTAACAAATATAGCGTAATAATCACAATTACAATAGAAAGAACATATTTATATTTGTAACTTTAGAATTCTTATAGTATCTGTCGTACTTAACTTTTATTGGAGAACATCCGTATATTTTTTTTTGACAGGACATCGGTCTTTCAGTTTGTCTTATTTTTTAATAATTATATATAAGTGCGAGTGATTTCACCGGTCCATTAACCAATGTCACTATAGGCTTTAGCTGTAAATTTTCAAAAAAAAAGGCTTTAGCTGTAAATACTACTGAGTAATGATGTATTTATTTAATCTATACAACTCTTTAATCGAGACTCACCATCTATTTTTAATAGATAACAGTTGTTATCAAATAACTTATATTATCTAATTGATTAAATGATATCAATCAAAATAACAACAATTGTTGTAACAAATATAGCGTAATAATCACAATTATAATAGAACCAAAATATTTATATTAGTAACATTGTTATCCCTTAAATATAAGCAACATTGGATTTAATGTTATTTAGTGAACAACAATTATTTTTTTTAAAAATCATCTATAATCATTGTAATTATTTTCTATTGGAGAACATCCGGTTTTGAGGTTTTCTGCATTTTTTATTATTTATATCTACGTGTAAGTGATTTAACCACTACAATAATCAATGTGACTTTAGTTTCATGTCACTTTTAAGCAGTACATCTGGTAATGATGTTTTTGTTTAATCTATACAACTCTCAAATCGAGAATCGCACTACCTAGAGTTATAATTATTTATAATAGATAACAGTTGTTATCAAATAGCTTATATTATTTAATTGATTAGAGTATATCAGTAAAAATAACAACTATTGTTGTAACTTGTAACATATATAGATTATAGCATAATAAGAACAATTACAATAAATAAATCATTTATATTAGTAACATGGTTTAACTTACATATGACAAAAACTCGACTCAGTTGATAATGAGAAATCTGATCATTTCTTAACACTTAAGAGTCAAAATAATAAGTAGTATTAAAATTCCTAATAAAGTGATGCATGCAAAAGAATCTGAAGTGTTGAAGGTAGAACAAAAGAACTTCATTTTTTAAGAACATTTTCCTCCATGAACAAGAAAGAAGATACCTAAAAATATCTGAACAACATAACGATGTCTCCCTATCGGTTCAAACGTATGGGGATCATAAATTAGTTATTCATACGTTAAGGGAATTTCGGTGTCGGTTATCAATCTAATACATACGACCTTTAGAACTAAGATTGAAACTATGTAATCGTCAATTGAATGTGCATCACCACATTAAGGAATACATCGTATAGCCGAGAGTGCTCGGATTTCAATACACCAAAGGTTTTTTGATGGATTTAATGTTATTTAGTGAACAACAATTAATTTTTAATAAAAGGAAAAGTTTTCAACTTGTGTAATGTATGGCAAATGCTTGTAATAGGGACGTGGCACATTTTATGGCCCATTATTAGTAAAACAGTAACATATAAAATCATCTAGTATGATTGTAATTATTTTCTATTGGAGAACATCCGCTTTTGAGGTTGTCTGGATTTTGTATTATTAATTACAAGAGAAATAAAACATTTATATTAGTAACATTGTTTTATATAGCATAATAATAACAATTACAATAGAAATAAAACATTTATATTAGTAACATTGTTTTCCCTTACATATGACAAAAATTCGAGTCAGTTGAGAATGAGAATTCTGATCATTTCTTAACAATTAAGAGTCAAAATAAGAAGTATTAAAATTCCTAATAAAGTGATGCATGCAAAAGATTCTTAAGTGTTCAAGGTAGAACAAAAGAACTTCATTTTTTAAGAACATTTTCCTCCATGAACACGAAAGAAGAACCCTAAATAAATCCCATCAACATAACAACGTCTTCAAAGGCCTTTTACAAACCACTCATCCTGAAGCATTTGCCTCCATGGCCATGAAACACGCCAATCAGTGCGCATTAACTCACCATGTGTTTTGATGTAGAAAGTCTTTGCTTCCTCAAAGACATAAATTTTCCAACCTATAGTCCACCCACAATATTCACAGTTTCCCAACTCCTGTAGATTATGATGCGTAATCGCGCATGTGTGTCCAGGCCTTGAACACACCTTCTCGAGCTGACTCCAGTCCACATCTTGGTTTATATTTATACGTGAACCTAAAATTTCCTTCCATTTTTTCTTGACACACTGAAGTTTTAGTAACACAAATATATCGGTCACTTTGGGGAGTATATGATCTTCAAAAAAGTTATCCCAATCGCCAAATTCTTCATGAAGTGGTCGGAATTCGGTTTTGCAGACCTTGCTTGAAGGTTCCATGGTTATGGTTTGCGAAAGAAGAGAAATGTCCTGTTTGAATAGTGAGAGTGGGTAAGTTGTTTGAAAGATTGAAGTTATAGTTAAGTCCACACGGAAGGTTTAACTTGAACGATTTCTAATTTTTTTGGGACCATCAACATAAGGTTTATTATAAAATGAATAGGATACTGTGTCTAAACTATAAGTAAATTGTAATCCTAGTAAACATAATAACAAATAATATGTTACTGCATCTAAACATATGGTTCCTGTTATGGATTAAAACCAAAAGACACATATTGCTGAAGTATTATTTTTAATTCTTACAATGAAAAAATATGTTCGCGGTTAATTTTGTTTAGGGTTTCATTACACGTGGAATTCATAATAATAGAGGAAAAAAGGAAAAAGGGAAAAAAAATCATCCGAAAACTATAAAACACGTTGTATATAATAATTTATTACAGTAACATATTAACTTAACATAGTATCTTAAATGGAATTTAGGCGTTCATTTCATTCTTAGGTACTGAAGAGTCGAGTTTAGTTATTCCTACCACATGAAATTGGTAATTACCAGTTATTTACCACTACCATTCAGGCCGACAGAACATTTATTGCACTAGCTTTACCTACTACATAAGAAGAGATCTTGAATCGATACGCATGCGAATTCAGAGTAAGCTGTCAAATCGTTCTGATATTAAAAATAATAATAACCTTCCAAAAAAATTATAAACAAGTTATTTTCAGTACATAATATGAGCGAGATTAAGTTTTTTTTTTTTTTTGGTAAGCTGTAAGTATATATTACCAAAAATCACAGGGAAAATTCCCTGGAACAATATCCTAATCACAAGCATATCAGCTCTGCTAAGCTAAAACAAAAGCAGAACATCATCTGACACTATTTACAACAATAGATTCAAACCATATTTTTTCAGCATCAATCCATCTACTATCAATCTTCTTTCTAATACGACAGCATACATCTTTCTGAATACAACTAACCACCTTATCAGGCCTAGGAACATAACATTGCTAAAGAGCCTGATTCCTAGCTTTCCATATATGATAAGTCAAAGCTGCAAGCACAGAATAACCAACTTTTTGTTGTTTCTTGCTTCTAAATCTCCTTCCCCATTTCTTCCACACTATAAAAATATTTTCATCAGTACTGTGACTGATTTGTAACCGGTTCAGAATATCTTTGCACACCATGTTGCTAAAAGAACATCTAAAGAACAAATGTGGACAGTCTTCCTGCCCCTGACCACAAAGTATGCATTGGGTTGCTTGACAAACTCCAGCTGCTTGAAGAACTGTTCTAGTTCTCAGCTTTTGTAGCATTACCAGCCATGAAGTGAATGAGTGTTTTGGGATATTCCAGCCATTCCACACCCAATTATGCCATACAACAGTTCCATGCTGGCCTTTAAGCCATATGTACTCCTCTTTTGCAGAATAAGATTTGGTTCCATCAAGCCATTGATTATTACTATCATATGCTGTCTTGAACACTTCTTTAACCTTGCAAACACATTTCCAGACCCAACTAGCTGAACTTGGAGGCTTGTATTGCCACCAATCGTTTTCTTGAATATAGACATGATGAACCCATTTAATCCATAATAGGTCTTCCTTTTGAGCTATCTGCCAGATGTATTTCCCAATTGCTGCCACATTCCATGTTATGCAATCTCTAACACCAAGACCTCCATAAGATTAAGCTTGTTAATTTAAACGAAAATGTAAATACCACAAACATTTGATTAAGGACCAAATTTTTAGCCACTAATACACCTTACAACTACTAATAATATTTATGAAGCTCAACATGAAGGAAAACATAATAATTTATTTTAACCCTTTATAATTTTTTCAAGATGGATATTATGTACAATAATAGTACACATTACTAATACTAATAAAATATAGATTTACCCCATTAAGGCATACGACCTTTTCAACTAATCTAGAAACTATGTAATCGTGACTTCAATTAGTGTTATCCTATTAAGACATTATATTCGAGAGTGCTCGGTTAATATGTTTGAAATAAGATGCTAAGTATTTAGGAATTATTAATAAAGCCTCAATCTTGGTTCAAATATATGGGATCGGAGATTACTTAATCATAGGTGTCGGTGATTAATTGGATACATACAAACTTTTGGACTAAGATAGATACTATAGACTCGAGGATTGAATTAGTATTACCTCATTAAGGCATACATCATTACCCGAGAGTATACCCTTAATATGTTTGAGAAAATCGTGACTTCAATTAGTGTTATCCTATTAAGGAATACATTATATTCGAGAGTGTTAGGTTAATATGTTTGAAATAAGATGGTATTTAGGAATTATTAATAAAGCCTCAATCTTTGGTTCAAATATATGGGATCGGAGATTACTTAATCATAGGTGTTGGTAGGGATGGCAATCCAGTCCGGATCCGACCCTGGTCCGATCGACTTCGAGGCAAAAAATCCGAGCCGACTCTAAGAAAAAAAAACTGCATCCGACTCCGTTTAAAAAGTCCGACTCTGAGTCGGAGTAGGGTCGGAGACAGATCTCATAAAAAATCCGACTCGTCCAATCCGACTCCGACGGATGTCCGACTCCGACTCTGACATCCGACTCCGACTCTGAGGCAATTAGTCATATTTTTTTTATATTAATGTATTACGTATGCATACTCTAACTTTGATTTTGACTTTCAAGGCAATTGGTCTTATTTTATATTAATATCATTTTATGTATGCTATCTAACATGTATGTGGCAAAAGATATATATAGCCATTAGCCAGACACAATACACATATCATGTCATTTATAATAATTAATTTTAGTTAATTATATACTTTGGAATATTTTTAACTATCATTTGAAATGTATACAAGTTTTTTTATAATATAAAACCATGCAAAAAAAAAGTCGGAGTCGGATGTTCGGAATTAAAGTCGGGCCATCGGAGTCGGATGTCGGAGTCGGATCAGAGTCGGATGTTCAGATTTTAAGTCGGATCGGATTCGGATTATCGGAGTCGGAGTCAGATTTAAAATCCGAGTTCTTGTAAGGTCGGAGTCGGATTATGCATAATCCGGTCCAAGTCCGACCCGTTGCCATTCCTAGGTGTCGGTGATCAATTTGATACATACGAACTTTACGTCTACATCCGTCTAAGATTATAATTATTTACTTTATGTTTAGTACTATGAATTTGATTTATAATCAAATTATGAATATGGTAATGATTTCCCTTAATTATAGTAATTAGTCTTAACCCCTTAATGATAATATTAATATTAGTAATTAGTCTTGACACCGGGCATGATTTTAGTAATATTAGTAATTATTATACGAGTTAGTCTTTTATAATCTTAAGCTTTTTATTACATTTTTTTTGGGAGGGTTAGTTGACAAGCTTGATTAGACTTCTTTCCAGGTTATAATCTTTTGCGTGAAATTGAAAATTAGTAAAATAACTGCTCAGTATTGGAAATTCTAAATACGAGAGATATCTTTTGCTTTTGCAAATGTCAGTTTATTGAAACCCCAAGTACTCAAAGAATACTTCCTCTGGTAAACCAGCGAACTGCATCAAAAAAACTGAGAGTAATTTCCATGGAGAACACTTCAAACAAGTAAGTTTTTTTTTTACTATTTTACTATGCTTATGAAACTGTATGTTTGTTCAAGTTTCTTATCTTCACATAAAACCCATGTAATTGCCGTTAATTAACTTTCAAGTATCTACCCTTTTTATTTTTGAACTACACTCCGATTGCATGTTTACTATTATTTTTGTGAAAAAATAACAAGTGAATTTCGAGCATATATGATGAACTTTTATGCATGGTGCTTGTTTGCAGAGATCAATTATCACAAAGAAACTGGGGCGATGAACTTTGGAATGATGTGCTGAATGTTTCAAAAGAATCGTTATCCTCAACTATGGTAATTTGTGTTTTTCATTGAGTGTAATTCCAAGTTCGCTAATTTCTGGTAACTTTTTATTTTTATTTTTTTAGAGGAATTTCTGGTCACTTAGAAGAACATTGCTCTGAAATTGATTCAAATATATATATATTTTGCTTTTTACTTTGATTTAAATATATATGTTTAATTTTTACTCTTATATTTGGGTACATATATTATATTTCTTGTAACATTGATAACTGAATTTTAGGTTTTTTAAAGTTATTTTTCCCCCCAATATATATGTGAATGGTGTTTGGAAATTCTTTTACAAATACGGAATTTTCTTGGAATTAGGCCGACGAGAGTTCTACCAACAATGATGGAAAACAACAGCAATCAATGGCTGTTCAGGGAGATCGTACAACAACAATACATGAGCAAGTGAGCATTATAATAACCCCTGCCTTTGATATTTCATAACATATAGTATTTTCTGGTAACATCGATAACTTGAATTGTTGTATAAATGTAATTTAATAATAGTAAATCGATTTGCCATTAACTATGGTAATTTGGGTTTTTCATTGAGTGTAATTCCAAGTTCGCTATTTTCAGGTAACTTAGAAGAACATTGCTCTGAAATTGATTTAATTATATATATTTCGATTTTTAAATTGATTTAAATATATATGTATACTTCTTACTTTTAATTTTGGGGACATATATTATATTTCTTGTAACATTCACAACTGAATTTTAGGTATTTAAAAGTTAAACATATGAAACTTTTGTGGAAACATGTTTAATTGTCTATTTCAATTTTATATATTAAGCCCGAGGGGAGTTCAACTGAAAAATCTACTGGCAATGCTGAAGAACAACAGACAGCAATGCCTGCAGAGGCAAATCCATTAGATGAGCAAGTGAGTATTAAAGTAAACAGTGCATTGTCTAGTTAATTTACAAGATCATTTTTTATCAGAAACTGACTTAAAATGACCAATTAATTTTAGTTTTTATAGCATATACTATTTTCTCTGTAACAAAGTTGCAATTAGAGAATTACATTATATGTTTCTGGTAACTTAGTTGTTTAATTTGGAAACAGAAGCAAGAGAAGGATAAAAAATATCAGAGGAAGAGAATAGACAGAAGGAAAATGCTGAGACGGCAACAGCAGAGCATAAAAGGCAGGATTAGGAAAGAAAAAGAAGGGAGGAAGAGAACAGACAGAAAGAGGCTGCAGAGAGGGAAAGAGCAGAGAAGGCTAGAATGGATGAGGAGAATAGAAATAAGGAGGATGAGGAGAGAGAAAGAAGGGAGGAAGAGAACAGACAGAAAGAGGCTGTAGAGAGGGAAAGAGCAAAGAAGGCTAGAATGGAGGGGGAGAATAGAAAGAAGGAGGATGTGGAGAGAGAAAGAAGGGATGAAGAGAACAGACAGAAAGAGGCTGCAGAGAGGGAAAGAGCATATAAGACTAGAATGGAGGAGGAGAATAGAAAGAAGGAGGAAGAGAACAGACAGAAAGAGGCTGCAGAGAGGGAAAGAGCAGAGAAGGCTAGAATAGATGAGGAGAATAGAAAGGAGGATGAGGAGAGAGAAAAAAGGGAGGAAGAGAACAGACAGAAAGAGGCTGCAGAGAGGGAAAAAGCAGAGAAGGCTAGAATAGAGGAGGAGAATAGGAAGGAGGCTGCAGAGAAGAAGAGGCAAGAGGAGGAGACTAGGAAGAAGGAGGCTGCAGAGAAAGCAGCAGCAGCAGAGAAGGCTAGAATAGAACAGGAGAATAGAAAGGAGGAGGAAGAAGCAGCAGCAAAGAAGAGGCAACAGGAGGAGAAGAAGGCTGCAGAGAACGCAGCACCAGCAGAGAAGAAGAGGCAGGAACAGGAAAAAAAAAAGAGGAAGCGAAAGAAAAGCAAGAAGAACATAAACAGAGGAAACAACCTCTGAAAGGGAGCAAGAGTGGCGATGAAGGGAGGAAAGAGGCTTCAAAACCGACGGACAAGGCTCAGAAAAACAAGCGTGGTAGGCCAGCCACCCGAGGTGAACCCACGAAGGTTCCCTTTGAAACCCCAGTATAGCCTCCACCTGAGACTCTTAGACTCTTAGTACTGCGGGGGTATCATCGACAGCTACAATACAGCCTCCAATTGAGAATGTGATTACTGCGGGGGAATCCTCGTCAGGCACAACAAAGCCTCCACTTCAGACTGGTGGAGCCTCGGGTGCAACAAAGGAGGCTGGTCACTGGTCAGCCTCAAAAGAGGAAGCGTGGTAGACCAAAGAAACCACAGTCTGAGAAGGCTTCTATTAAGGCAACTATGTTACTAATAACAATATATTTGTTTGACTATTGAACATATTACTGTTATGTCACGAAATAATCATGTTACTATCAAAGAAACAAAAGTTACTTTATATAATATTTTTGTTGCTGTAGTAAACATATATGTTACTAACGTACATATTATGATATTTAATCATCTTCTACACCTATATGGATGATAAATGGTTATGTTACTATAATAAATATACTGTGATATTTAATCACCGTAGCTGGATATCTGAATATCATAATTATTATATTACCAAAGTTTACTGTTATATTTCTATGGACTTAACATTTGTTACTATATAATTATAAATGTTTTCTTGAGGGCAGTATCCAGTTCTGCACATGCCCGCATGATTTGCGCCTAATCATTATAGTTCTGGACAGAAGAAGGAGAAATTGGATAAAGAAGGCAGGGTTCTAATCAATACAGGACCTGAAGATTGAATCCTTTGACATATTTTTTATGAACTGGTTGGTTACGCGGTGGGATAATGTTAGCCAACCCTGCGTATTCGCGACGATTATATCATCACAATTGACGCGAATATGGTTGGGTGGATATATGGGTTGCCATTCGGAAGCACAACCTTTGAAATTCCTGACGTCAAGGGGTCTGACAAGGAGTACAATAAGTGGAAGCAATATTACAATGATGTTGGTGGCATACGCTACAGTGTAGTACATCATAAGTGCGTCGAGGAAAGAAAAAACAGGCGCAACTTTTTGAGGAGTTTTATTTTGTACTCCCTTGGTCAAGTATTGTGTGTGACCAAGAGCAATTTTATTACTCCAACATTGTGCAAAGTACTCGGTCGAGAGATAATAGAAAACCCAAAAAAATGGAATTGGTCTAAACGGATTCTTGATTGGAATGTAAAGACCACAAAGCAAGACAAAAGTGACGGATTCAAAGGATGTGCCTTGGTTCTTTTGGTAAGTATATATATTAATAATAACATGATTATCCTTGTAACAAAATAATTTCTCTAAATGTACTTATTCGATTGTTATTGATTGTGGTGTTGCAGATTGCGTACCTGGACAGGCTAAACATTGATGGTAAAAGGATGAGATGGGACAAACTTCAACCCAGGATAGGGGCATGGCAGCAAGCAGATATGGAGAAGGCGATTGCAGCCGATAAATTCCCAGATGGAACTTATGGTGCAACAGAGGTTAGATTCTCATGTCCTTACTCATACATAATTAAGTGTTTAGAATAGTATCATAATATTTTTCTATGGATGTGGAATCGATTTGTTTGTGTTTGTAAGGAAATAGACAGTAAGTATTTTTAATAGTATCATTATGTAATTATGGTTAAATATTATTGATCCAAAATTGTAGGTAGTCAGGAATGTGGTGTATGGTCAGGATTACCCTATAGGGGAACAAATGACTGTACCCCCCGGGCAGAATGTTGACTCCTTTGGATCTCAAGGCAGCGATGATGATGGACCTCAGCCTCAGATAACTGTTACGAGGAGAAAAGTTACGCGAGATAGGAATGTAACCCTGAAGAGGAAGGTACGCAACAAGGTTGTTCACTATTAACAGATTATTTTTATTCCGCATGGAACTCATGCACTAAAGGTATTTCTATGTTTTAATATTAATATATATTTTATGCTTCGAAAACCTAAAGGGTAAGTCGAAGGAATCAAAGAAGAAGAAAAAGGCACGTCATGAGAAGAAGAAGGGAGATGAGGAGGAGGAAGAAGAGGAGGATGACGAAGAAGATGAGGAGGAAGAGGAAGAGGGGTATGATGATGATGAAGAAGAAGAAGAAGAAGAAGAAGAAGAAGAAGAAGAAGAAGAAGAGGAAGAAGAAGCGGAAGAGGAAGCGGAAGAGGAAGAGGAAGAGGAAGAGGAAGAGGAACAAGAAGATAATGGTGGTAGAAAGAAGAACAAGGAGACGACGACATATCAAAATATTACGCCACCAACTTTTCAACCGCACGTAAAAAATGCTCTTAATAGCTTTTTGGACAAGAAATCAATCTCAGACAAGTAAACATTCATTATTCTTTACCGTTCATATATCATATATAGCAATTATATATAATATTTATGTTAGTATTGTTATTAGTGTGAATATGATAGTCAGTTCAAATTCGTTTTGTTATTCAGATTGAAAGAAAAGAAAGTTTTTAAGTTCAAAGCTCTTACCCTCACACGAGGAATGTTGCACGACACGTTTCAAAAGGGTTGGAGTATTAGTCCTCAGGTAACTATCACGTCACATGTTCACGGTGTACACAGTTTCAGTTATTTTTTGATTTATATTACGTTCAAACCTCGTCTAACTTTGGTGTTTTCCAATCGAAGATCATGATGGCTTTTATATGTGTGTGAACCACGACTCATTGACTGGTGTGTCGTGTGAGATGGATATATTATACCAGCCTCTTACATGGTATTGATATTTTCATAAATGGAAGTAATATTTTTATGAATTGATGGAAATTTATATCATATGTTGTAATAACTCGGTTATCTATATTAGTGCGCCGTCGTTGCGAATAAAAAAGGGAATGGAAAGAGCATGGCAGCTACACTACGGTGTGGTGGATCTGTGCTTAAGAGTGACGTCGAAGCTGGAGTGAATTTCACAATAGTTGACAGGGTATGTTTTATACTATTTTGATTTTTGACAACATAATACGAGTAATATATAAGTAATTTTTCAACTTTGTATTTTGTATTAAATCATTTATAATTGTTCTAGAAACACTACAGTATGAATTGGCAACATAAGTATATATTTAAAATATAATCATATATCCTTTCCTTAGTTACATATTGGTTTTTTCTATTCATTCATGTAACTAGATGTGCAGTTGTTCATGCATGTCTGCTATAAGGGGAGATGGATGTTGTTCTCGGCCAATCAAAGAAAGCGGAAATTATACATTATTGTTGCGGAAACTTCAGATTCTCGTGAAGGCACCCTCAATGAAGTCCTCCCTCTATTGGTAAGACATGTTAAGTGTACATTTCATGTATCATCCATAAAGTTGGAAGGTTTGGATTTTTGAGGGTTTTATTTGATTTGATCTTAAAAAACCACACAATGGAAGCACTGAAGTTCGCTGACCCTACCTGCTTGAGCACGTGGAATCTAACTCGTTGGACGATTCAATCGTACGACTTCATCCCTAAAGAAAGATGCATTGAAGACTCTGGGATGCTAGTTATGTTACACCTTTTGGGTTTGGTCGATAATGTGCTTCCTTATGTAAAGGTATGTTGAACAAAATTACAAATAAATTATGTGAAATGTTCAAGAATTATAATTGACGCTTACTCTAAGTTTTCTTTTGTACAGTGGTACCTGGATGATGAGATGCTTTATCGTAAGTATGCGTTGGAATACTTCCTGTCATGGAGCAGCAATGAAATACCAAAACGCTTAATGTTGCAGAATTTTTTTTTTGAGGGGTAATGATGATGAAGAGTACAAAACAATGAATATGTGGCTAAGTCAGTGTCGACTTGTGGACGATAAGTAGAAAACAATTAATAATGTAAAGTTTTTTAAATTTATTTGTGATCGTAACAATTAGGTGACTATGGGATATGTTTTGCCACCTTGGATAAATAGTATTACATCACTTTATGGTTTTAGTAGGATGATATTTAGTTTTAATAGTATGTTCTGGAAGACTATTTCAAAACAACTTATGACATAGCACTTTATACGCTTTTATGGGTTTAAAGATTATGTGTGGCTTAGTGAAAATATTGTCCCAGATAACTTCATTTTTTTTGGTAATCAGGTTGACCTTTTCTAGTAACATGATAGTTGTAGTTGCCAACATAATTTGCCACCTTTTTCAAACTTTAAAAGTTTACTAAAATCATATTCAGAATGTGTTAAAACAATATTGTTTTAATTTTGTCCTTAATGTGTGACCTCGTCCTAGGACAATAGTTCAAGCGTACTGCGTACTGCGTACTACAAGACATCATATAATTAAATAACAAAAAACATCAATCAATAAGTTATATTTTGCTATAATTCACAACCCTAAGCTCAAGTCAATTTTCAATTTTCGACTTGCCCTGCTTTTTTTCGCTATCTTCTGGGCACCCACTCCTCGACTAGTCCCTTCATCACCTTCAACCACTTGTTCTTCATTTTCCTATTGGCTAGTTCCATATAACAAACATAATATTAAACTTAGAATCATGATAATTCGAGTTTCCATTCTTGATATAATAATAATAAAAAATATATAAAATGAACCGTGACACTTAATTTTACTAACCTCATTCACTGCCTCATGTTCTTGAGTTTGTTTATGCTTTCGCTTTTTCTTCGATTTAGGGTTATCGCCTTCAAACCCTTGTTCTTCGATTTCCTATTGCCCTATTCCATATTAGGAACATAATATTAAAATTAGTAACATTAAATATTAAAAATATACGAAAACATCGTCTAACTATGCTATTCCATGCTTCATAAAATACAACTTAACGCAAAATTTAATTTACCTCATTCACTGCCTCCTCAAGTTCCCTAGTTTGTTTACGTTTTCGCTTTTTCTTCGGTTGAGGGTCATCGCTTTCAGACCCTTCTTCTTCTATTTCCTATTGCCCAGTTCCATACAAGCAACATAATATTAAAATTAGTAACAGTTAATATAAAAAATATACGAACACATCGGCAAACAATGATATACCATTCTTGATAAAATTGACATTGACGCTAAATTTTAGTTACCTCATTCACTTCCTCATCCTCTTCAGTTTGTTTGCGTTTTTGCCTTTTCTTCGACTTCCCTTTGGCAGCCCGTCCTGTGTGTCGTTTGTCTACAAGGTCTTTTGTGCAACCTTCAGCATGCACTACACACCTATCAAGGTGCCTTAGGTTGCAGTGTTTCGGACGCAGCCTTCTCCTTCCATAAACCCTATGAACCGAGGGATCCCACCAAACTTGTTCAGCTGTAACGAATACTATATGTCGCTTCCTTGTACATCAAGAAAGTCTTCTCACTATGCATTGCCAATGAAAGAAGGTACTTGTGTCTTTGAGATATTTCTCTCATTTTCTGTACACGCAGTAAATCATCCGGGTCGTAGTAAGACACACGAATATCCTCATAAGATCGAACAACATCCTTCCTCCATCGATCCAATATATATTTTTCGGGAATGGATTCAACTTCTTCCACCTCCATCGCGTGTATTATGTGTTTACACAATATACCTTTAAATTGAAAAAGCTTACATGAGCAAGAATATTCACCTTTTGCCTTGTTAACGGAGAGAATATATTGCTTCCACTTTGATTTCCATATGGGATATGGAACCTTTTCCTCGGCATTGTAAAAAGTTATAGTCTCATCACCCCCCCCGTTTGGCAAATGTTCGTGTACTTTAGTCCAATGACTCCCTCTCTCACCTCTTCAAATTAATAGGATTTAAGATGCGGAAATATAAACAATTTATACAAAACCTATTCCCAAGAACACCCTAAAATACTATAATGAATCTACAAAAGGGGGTGAAGTAATTATACCTTTGAAGTGTGCCTCGTTGATGTTTAAGAACGTCAATTGAGGTTCCTCTACAATGGTCCACCACCACAAGTTGATTATACCTTGGTTTACTAGAACCCAAAACAAACTCTTTGTATTTTGTATGAACTTTTGTAATATATTTTATGAGAAACTCTTTTCTCCACACTTACAATCTCACGGCCAAAATTTTGTAAAAATGAGTTAAGAAAGTCAAACTCATCTACATCTATATTTATTTTGCTTTGTATGCATATAAAAGGAAGGGCTTGATTTCCTTTCAATTAAGAGGATATCAATCCATTAATTGATTAACTTTCTCAATCAATTAATATTGATATCAATCAATTATCCTATAATTGATTTTGATCCAAAATATAGCAAGATATTACCCATAGCTTATTATGGTCAAAAGAACATATTGGCATTATCGTATAATATTAATCTAAAAAGACTAACTAATCAGCAATGTAGTTTATGTGTGACCCTGTAGGTCCAATATAGTTTAGTAGTAAATATTAATCGTTTATTAATATTACAAGTCAAGATTGGCTCCTAGCAAAGCATCATGACTACCCAAAATATATTGGATATAATTAATAATTTATAACTTTTGAGTTATGCACTTGATCGTAGGACATACTCCAACAATCTCCCACTTGTCCTAGAGCAAGTGGTGCTTTATAATCCCTTTGTCTCTTATTGTTATATCTGAACATAAGGTAAGAAAACTTGTCATCCTTATGAAGAACTGAATATTTCTCAGTCTCAAGTTCAACTGTCAAACGAATGATTGAATCACAATCCATTCGAGCACGGCCATGCATTTTACAGTCTAAACTCACCGAGAGGCCCAAAACAACATTCCTATGTAATAGGAGGACAATTCCATCTTATTTACCCTCTATCCTTCACACGACTCATAGCAACATGTACATTGCCTTTATAGTCTCCTTTTACGACACGACGTTTGACAATGCCAAAGTGTACTAGTCATCAATGTAAGGAATCAGTGATAAACTCAAGTCTGAGGAATCAACTCATTTATATTTTTAGAGAAACTTATGACATTCAGTTCTTAAAGATTTCTCTATGTGGGTCAAATCCAATGTGTATTCACCAATTCACATTAATATAATTGATTAGGCATCCAATGCCCCTATGATCCATGAAACATGATCATCAATCAATCTATAAACTAATCATTATAGGTCATTAATGTACCTACTTAATGACCTGATTAGGGACAAGGTGATCAATTATCTTAGTTCACTTAATAGGGTTTCATGGTTGAGTCTTCGTACTCAACATCCTATATAAAATAACTGATTACTTTGGACATTTGTTTAATACTAAACCGAATTTAAACAAATATAACTTTATAAAAATAAACATAAACCTTTTACTTCAATAATGAACAACATTCAAAATTAAGTACAAAAATAGGTCATTCTCCAATGTTCCTAATTCCCATAGCTGAAGTATGACTCTCATGTTTCTGCTGAGAAAGTGGCTTAGTAAGCGGATCTGCAACATTACTATCCGTATGAACTTTACATATCCTAACATCTCCTCGATCAACTATCTCTCGAATCAGATGAAATCTCCTGAGTACATGTTTGGATTTTTGGTGTGATCTTGGTTCTTTTGCTTGTGCTATAGCTCCAGTGTTATCACAATAAACATCCAAAGCACTAGCAATACTAGGAACCACTCCTAGTTCAGAAATGAACTTCTTTATCCAGACGGCTTCTTTTCCGCTTCGATGCAAAGAATGTACTCGGCTTCGGTTGTAGAATCTGCTATGGTGCTCTGTTTGGAACTTTTCCAACTCACCGCTCCTCCATTTAAACAAAATATGAATCCCGACTGCGATCGAAAATCATCCTTATCTGTTTGGAAACTAGCATCAGTATAACCTTTTATACTTAGCTCATCCTCTCCTCCATACACTAAGAATTTTTCTTTAGTCCTGTTAAGGTACTTTAGAATATTCTTCACAAAGATCCAATGGTCATCACCTGGATTTGCTTGGTATCTACTGGGTCATGCTCAAAGCATAGGAAACATCTCGGTCTAGTACATATCATGGCATACATGATGGATCCAATAGCTGACGCATATGGGATCTTGCTCATGCGGTCTTTCTCATCAGTCATCGAAGGACACTGAGTCTTGCTCAGACTTATGCCATGAGACATGGGTAGAAAACCTCTTTTACAACCTTTCATATTGAACCTAGTTAGAACCTTATCAATATAAGTTTCTTGACTTAGTCCAATCATTCTTTTAGATCTATCTCTATAGATCTTTATGCCTAGTATGTATTGAGCTTCACCAAGGTCTTTCATTGAAAAACATTTTCCAAGCCATATCTTTACAGACTCTAGCATAGAAATGTCATTTCCAATCAGAAGTATGTCATCCACATACAAGACCAAGAAAACAATCTTACTCCCACTAACTTTCTTGTAAACACAAGATTCCTCTTCATTTCTGAGAAAACCAAAACCTTTGATTGACTCGTCAAATCGGAGGTTCCAACTCCTTGATGCTTGCTTCAATCCATAAATGGACTTTTGAAGCTTGCAGACCTTTCTAGGTGCATTAGGATCAATAAAACCCTCAGGTTGTGTCATGTACACTTCTTCTTCCAAAAAACCATTTAGGAACGCGGTTTTAACATCCATTTGCCATATTTCATAGTCATAATATGAGGCAATTGCTAGAAGTATCCGAATAGATTTCAGCATAGCTACTGGTGAAAAAGTTTCATCATAGTCTATACCATGAATTTGTTGGAAACCTTGTGCCACTAGCCTAGCTTTATGGATATATACATTTCCATCCATGTCAGTTTTCAACTTGAAAACCCATTTGCATCCAATAGGTTTAACCCCATCGGGCAAATCAACCAAGTTCCAAACTTGATTTTCATACATGGAATCCATTTCGGATTTCATGGCTTTTGACCATAAGTCGGAATCTGAACTAGCCATAGCCGCTTTGTAGGTAGTAGGCTCATTGTTTTCTAAAAGCAATATTTCTTTATTATCGGACATGAGAAATCCATATCTCTCGGGTCTTGAAATTTTCCTAGTAGACCTACGAGGGCGGGTGCCACGAGAGGTAGATTCCACAACAGGTTGTAGAGTCTTATCACTTTCCACAACAACTTGTGGAGGCTCCTGATATTGTGGCTCATTTTCAGCTCGAATTTCCTCGAGGTGAATATTTCTCCCACTTGAATTTCTAGAAAGATGTTCTCTTTCGAGAAAGACACCAGTTCGAGCCACAAACACTTTGTTCTCAGTTTTATTGTAGAAGTAATACCCCTTTGTTTCTTTTGGATAACCCACAAAGTAACATTTGTCAGATTTAGGTGCAAGTTTGTCAGATTGTAAACGTTTTACATAAACTTCGCATCCCCAAATCTTAAGAAAAGACATAGTTGGAGTTTTTCCAAGCCCATAACTCATATGGAGTCTTTTCAACAGCTTTGGTTGGAGTTCGTTTAAGATTAGTGCGGCGGTTTCCAATGCATGACCCCCGTGAATGATATCGGAAGTTCGGCCTGACTCATCATTGATCGAACCATATCTAATAGAGTTCGATTTCTCCTTTCGGACACACCATTCCATTGTGGTGTTCCTGGAGGAGTTAGTTGGGAAAGAATTCCACAACTTTTGAGATGGTCATCAAACTCTTGGCTTAAATACTCACCACCTCGATCGGATCTAAGGGCTTTTATTGTCTTGCCAAGGCGATTACGTACTTCCATTTGAAATTCTTTAAACCTTTCAAAAGCTTCGCATTTATGCCTCATAAGGTAGATATACCCATATCTACTGAAGTCATCTGTGAATGTTATGAAGTACTGATAATTGCCTCTAGCATTTGTACTCATTGGTCCACAAACATCAGAATGTATGAGACCTAATAAGTCATTTGCTCTTTCACTTACACCAGTGAATGGAGCTTTCGTCATTTTGCCAAGTAAGCAAGATTCGCATGTATCATATGATTCGAAATCAAATGATTCCAAAAGTCCTTCCTTTTGAAGTTTTTGGATACGTCTCTCATTTATGTGGCCAAGACGACAATGCCAAAGGTAAGTTTTATTTGAATCATTTGATTTGGCCTTTTTAGTATCAATGTTATAAACTTGTCTTTCTAAATCTAGCAAATAGAGCCCATTAAATAAGTGAGCACTACCATAAAACATTCCATCCTTTTGAAAAGAAAGACATTTCTTCTTAATCTCAAAAGTAAACCCTTCTGTATCCAAACAGGAAACAGAAATAATGTTTTTAGAAATAGCTGGAACAAAATAACAATTATTCAAATCCAAAACAATCCCAGAGGGCATTATTAAACTAAAAGTGCCTACGGCTAAAGCTGCAACCTTTGCTCCGTTGCCAACACGTAGGTCCACTTCCCCTCGAGCCAAGCTCCTACTTTTCTTTAGTCCCTGCACATTTGTACAAATGTGAGATCCACATCCGGTATCAAATACCCAAGAATTAGAAATAGTGAGATTTACTTCAATAACATGTATACCTGAGGTAGAAGCAATATTGCCATTCTTCTTGTCCTCTAGATACTTAGGACAATTCCTCTTCCAATGACCTGGTTTGTGGCAATGAAAGCATTCTTGGTCTGGAGTAGCTCCAGCCTTAGTTTTGACAACCTGTTTGCCCTTACCCTTACTCTGAGGGTATTGCTTTTTATTGCCTTTCTTCTTGAAAACCCCTTTCTTTTTCTGAATCATAAGAACATGATTCTTAGGTGCAACCTTGATACTTGGTTCAGCAGTCTTGAGCATTCCTAGAAGCTCATTCATAGTCTTCTCCAACTCATTCATGTTAAAGTTTAACACGAATTGGTCATACCCCTTATGAAGGGAGTGGAGAGTGATGTCAATTGGTAGCTCATCACCTAAAGTGACACCTAATCGTTCCAGATTCTCAAAATAACCCATCATTTTGAGAACGTGTGGACCAACAGGTTCACTTTCTTTGAGACTGCTCTCAAGGATAGCCTTAACCGTTTCATAGCGCTCAATTCTTGCTTGTTTTTGAAACATAGCTCTGAGCTGATGAATGATGTCAAAAGCCTCCATATTTTCAAATTGTTTTTGCAATTCAGAATTCATGGATGCTAACATCAAACATGTCACATCAAGAGATCTAGCTACTGCCGTATCATATGCTTTTCGAGTCTCAGCAGATGCTCGAAGGGTAGGTTCAACAGGGAGAGGGTTTTCAAGAACATCCAGTTTCATTTCAGACTTAAGAACTATTCTCAAGTTGCGATACCAATCCAGAAAATTGTTTCCATTAAGTTTTTCCTTTTCGAGAATAGAGCGAATACCAAAAGATGACATAGCGGAGTTTGAATTAGGAGTAACCATCTACAAATGAAAAAGCAAAGTTTTAGGTTTATGATTATAAACAATAACTTCAAATTTTAACCAAGTTAAAACAAGTTAAAGGCTTTTAGTCTAAATACGTCCTCATTTAGGCTAAAAGATTCCAAGACCCCAACTCATTTAATCCTAAGCCGGCTTTGGCCGGTCACCTAAGAGATAAATGGTTTAGGTAAATAACACTTTATTAGTTATACTCCTATAACTCTTGGTTAATGGGAAACATTGCATGTAAAAGCCCATTCCTATACCCCAAAGTCCAAGTCCTAATTGGATACTTTGTTGAATAAAACCTTACATACTTGTAAATTTCTTAAATATACTCTAAAAGGTCTAAGATAAAAAAATAATACCTTGCTTTGGCAAGCCCATTACCAATGATCAAAGACATGAATAGAGGTTTGTAAGGGTGGGTATCTAAGTATTCAAATTTTAAAATTTAGGACTTTAAGTTATTATGTCGGTTCTAAATTTAGTGAACTAATAGCAATTTAGAACAAAAACATAATAACAAAATAAAAGCAATAATTTAAAATGCATAATTAAAATGATCCTAGTATGGCCCCTACACCTAAAACTAAACATGAAGGTGCTTCCTTGTATCCGCCTTTTGATCTCCATCAAAGCTTGATTCTCCAATCATCGTACAAGTTAATTTAAAATTAAATAAAATTACAAAAATACAAAACGGCTCGCAGTCCGTATTTAAGATACAAAAAATACATAACGGTACGCAGACCGTATTTTCTATCTTAATTTGGGCCATACTAGTCATCCAACATTCAAGCATAAAATTATTCATTCATTCACTTACTTAGAGTAAGTGACCCAGTTTATATTAGACAATTCTAATACAAAATATTAGTTAAACTAATCAATAATATTTAATAGTGTTAGATATTATACTTGGACTTTATATTATCATGATAATAAAATTGCAACTTTATCCAAAATTTGAGAGTTGAATATTAAACTAATAAACTCCCACTAAGAAATGGATCACCTAACTATTAGGTTTAAAATTTGGATTGAAGAAACTTGGGTTAAACACATTTTAAGCCCAAAAGCAAAATATAAGTAATGCTGTCCAAACAAGCAAAACAAGCCCAAAACATTTTTTTTTTTTAAACTGTAGCCCAGGCCCAACAGTAGGCCCACAAGAGCCACTGCCAGGCCCATAGTAGAGCAAGCCAGATCTTCTGTCTGGCCCAGTAGTGTAGAACAGGCAGAAAGCCCATCCCGAAACGCTTGAAACCAGACAGACAGCAAGCCCAACTTGCTGTTTGTCCAGCGACAAACGTTGCAACTCGATACTCAAAAGCAATAAGCTGGTTGCTGCCAGCAAGCTTTCACCTTCCCTTTTTTTTTAATTTTTTTTTTTTTTTATTTTTTTATTTGTTTATTTATGTATGAAAGAAACCCATTTTTAAAAAAAAAAAAATTCAACTTTATATATATTGTTCAATAATCATATTATTCTAACAAATATTTAAAGAAAGGGTTATAATCGGAAAAAAAAAAAAATTTGTATTGATCTCATCAAAAACAAAATTCTGAATATAAAAAAAAATATTATTATATGAACTATTCATAAAATAAACTGAAAAACGAAAATTAAATATCATTATATTAATATTATTCGAATTTCAATAAAACCAAATTATTATGTTGCAATTTCATAAGTCCAAATTTAATACTAACAAGATTAAATAATATGCATTTTTGAAGATCAAAATAGCATAATTAGGGAGGCTCTGATACCACTAATAGGATTTAAGATGCGGAAATATATACAATTTATACAAAACCTATTCCCAAGAACACCCTAAAATACTATAATGAATCTACAAAAGGGGGTGAAGTAATTATACCTTTGAAGCGTGCCTCGTTGATGTTTAAGAACGTCAATTGAGGTTCCTCTACAATGGTCCACCACCACAAGTTGATTATACCTTGGTTTACTAGAACCCAAAACAAACTCTTTGTATTTTGTATGAACTTTTGTAATATATTTTATGAGAAACTCTTTTCTCCACACTTACAATCTCACGGCCAAAAGTTTGTAAAAATGAGTTAAGAAAGTCAAACTCATCTACATCCATATTTATTTTGCTTTGTATGCATATAAAAGGAAGGGCTTGATTTCCTTTCAATTAAGAGGATATCAATCCATTAATTGATTAACTTTCTCAATCAATTAATATTGATATCAATCAATTATCCTATAATTGATTTTGATCCAAAATATAGCAAGATATTACCCATAGCTTATTATGGTCAAAAGAACATATTGGCATTATCGTATAATATTAATCTAAAAAGACTAACTAATCAGCAATGTAGTTTATGTGTGACCCTGTAGGTCCAATATAGTTTAGTAGTAAATATTAATCGTTTATTAATATTACAAGTCAAGATTGGCTCCTAGCAAAGCATCATGACTACCCAAAATATATTGGATATAATTAATAATTTATAACTTTTGAGTTATGCACTTGATCGTAGGACATACTCCAACACAAATTTGGCATTAGTATATGCCTTATGGAACACCTCCTCCACTAGTATGGTCCGGTCACATACATGAGCCTCATTCACGCATCGAAAGTTTAATATCTTCTCTTCTTCTGCTTTCCCTCTCATGGCCATCTCGTATTGTTCAATAAATTGAAGCAGCCCGGTATTGAGGGACTCGTAGTCTTGAAGAACCGATTCATACCTTCACTTCTCTGTGTTGATGACAATCCAGCCCAAAATGTGCTTCTACAATAACCAGGGGCCCATCTTTCCCTCATTTCAAATGCATCCTTCATCCAAGTATGATTTTCGAGTTTAAATTTTTTTACCATCGCCCCCCATGCTTCATCAAACTCGGTTGTAGATAGAGAATCATGGACAATTGTAAGCATGCACTCTTCTATATCGCTGAAGTTTTTTCGAGAAGATCCCAAGTTCTTCCATGCATTTTGAAGTATGTGCCACATACATAATCTGTGAGGGATATCTGGAAAAACAGTAGCAACAACCTTTCCAATGGCCTTGCATTGATCAGTGAGGATACCCCTTGAGGCTTTACCCATACATAATAGCCATTGCTTAAAAACCCACACAAATGTATCGGCATCTTCGTGTGAGATCAATGTTGTTGCGAACACGATTGATTTCCCGTGATGGTTTACGCCAACAAAAGGAGCAAACGGCATTCGATACCTTTTCAACAAAGCAAGACAAAGACGAATAATACTGTTATCAACTCACATATACAACTATCATGTAGCAGGTGTCGAAAGAAGTTTCTCGTTTGTGATACTAATTTATTATTCAGCTACATATTTTTAAATACAGTCTATATGACAGGTGTGAACAGATACTAAGTTATAATTTATGATACTATATTATTTATTAAATACATGTACTTTACTTTCAAATTACAATACTAACTTCTCGTTCTTGAATACTACATATTTGTTTAACTACGTATAGTATGTCATGATCTCAAAGGGAACTTACCTGTTGCACAAGAAGGTTGTGTCGAAGGTGATTATATCTCCAAATTCCTTACATGCAGCCCTGCTCCTTGCATCAGACTAAAACGCATTCAACAGCCTCCCTTCGTCATCCTTCTCGATGCTGTAGTAAAATTGACTATTCATTTTACTCATCTTCTCGAAGCATTTCTCAAGAGCAGCTACATCTCCTTCAATTCTCGATTTACGACGATGGACATTCACTGCATTCCGCAAGTCCCTCTGATTGTATGTTTGGTTCTCATGCCCTCCGTTTTCGACCAACATCGCATTGAAGTTCTTTGATAAGGGTATACCCGCGACGTCATTGGTGACCATTTTCTCCAAACTTGCCTCATCAATATTCGTATAATTAACCATAAATTTGTTGCACAACGGATTAAGGTCGTGATTGTGAGTTAGATTACAAGTGCCTATCACCATTCTACCATCTTTCATGCGTGCATCAACATACACTTTGCATCTTGTAACATTTGATCCCTTTGATCCCTTAGATTGTTTCAATCCCCCCTTCTTACAACAAAATCATATTCTTTCGAACATATGCATGGTACTTTGGCTCTTGATCTCCCACCCCTATTCTTTTAACACCTTTCTGCTTGTATTCCTCTAGCAAATAACTAATTCTAGCAAAAATCTCGAACCCTTTTTTATAAGCATAGTCGTGACAATGCTTGGCAAATTCTTCACCCGAAACGAAACACATTTCTTTTGTTGGCTCAACTTCTTCCTCATTTAAGTTCACATCATCTTCTATTTCAATTACATCTCGAACTTCTTTCTCATTTAAGTGAACATCTTCTTCAAGTGCTACATTTCGCGCTCCTTCCCCATTCACGTCTAACTGCTTCTTCTTCTTCTGCTGTTATTTCTATTACATTTCGCGTTACTTCCTCATTTACTTCCAAATGCACTTCTCCTTCTTTGTCTGCTATTTCTATTATATTTCGCGCTACTTCCTCATTCAAGTCCAAATTCACTTCTTCTTCTCCTAATTCTATTACATTTGGACTACTTCCTCATTCAAGTCGCAATGCAACCCTTTTTCTGTTACATTATCAAGTACTTTCTCATTCAAGTCCAAGCGTACTTGTTCTTCAGGCAAACTTTGATTGAGATCAATCATGAATTCTCCTTGTCCTTCTATATTATCCATTGCACTGTCATTAATTAAAGCTATATTTAGCTACTATTTAAATAATTATGATACTAGTATAAATGTCAAATGAATTAATTAAATCCCCATTCATTTACTATATTATACAATTTTGATATTAATATAAATGTAAAATGAAATTAATTAAATCTCCATTCAGTTTCTATATTATACAATTGTGTTACTAATAGAAATAAAAAATATTTAATTAACTCTTCAATCAGTTACTATATTATACAATTGTGATACTATTATAAATAAAAAATATTTAATTATATCTCCAATCAGTTACTATATTATACAATTGTGATACTAATATAAATAAAAAATATTTATTCAACACTACTGCATTTCTGGTCATAAGCTACAAACCCTAAAAACTTCCGCCGTTATTCTCTCATCTTCTTCATCTTCTACAGCATATCGAACTACTGGAACAATTATTTATCATCAACAGCTTATTGTTTTAACACTAGAAAAATCGGTCATTCACTATTCTTAAACTCTCATCATTACTTAATACTTATTTTAACCGGTAAATTAAGCTCAGAAGTTCATGAATATCAATCGATTTCAATATATTTGTCCTCTTCAAATTATAATGAAAGTAACAAGTAGTTTACATATGCTTACCACTTTTGGATGGTTGATGGTTGAAATAATATTTCCTCCCCTGAAATGAAGTTTTCGACAGCTCTTACTCTCGCCGGATAAGAATGGATGCTATCTTTAATTCATATTTCATGCCGTTATTTCACTCGACGAATGAATTTCTGCTACATGAACCCTTAGCTTCATAATCGGGGAAAAAACGTTCCTCGCCGGAAATTTTTTTTGGCCGGAAAAGTGATCGGCTTTAATGGCTTAGCTTGGTAATGGGGGAAGTTAAACTTAGAACATAAGTTACCGTGAAATTACCGAGAGAGGGAAATTTTTTTGATGAAGCAATGAAATGTTGGCTCCAAACTTACCGCCACATATGAGTACTTGGCGCAAATCGGTGAAATTCCCCCCGAGTGTTCTTCATTTTCCCTCCCATTTTTTTTGGCTTAGTTGATGTGGCACAATTTTATTGGTGGTGTATGTGATCCCAACATAAACCAGGTTTATGTGTAGCCTTTCTCTATTTAAAGCATTCAACAATTGACATATCCATTAATCCATTATGTCAGGAATTATATGGGAACTTCCTGTACAAAAGTGCTTTTTCGCAACTATGAATCCAACATTCTACATAAACAAATCTTTGTCAAGAAAGACTGTTATACAGTGGAGCAAATCCACAAGAACAAGATTGTCCAAGATTTTAGTTACCTTTGCAAATGAAAAATATATACAAGATGAACTTTTCATTAGGCTTTCTCAGGTATAGTATAGTTATGTATACGAGACTGTTGGGCTTATAGATGTTACTACTGTACTAGTTAAGCATAGTTGTGTAGACGAGACTACTTACAGATGGGACACAATTTTTAATTAGGCTTTCTCAGGTATTGTAGAGGTGCTTTCGCCTCAAATTGAGCCATCCTAGAAAACTAGTCTATCCTAAAGTAAAATACCAAACAAGAATGTTCCATAGGTACACAAACCAGCGATGCTATACTGTGACAATGTGAAACCTGAAAATTGCTTCGACCGTTACACAGTTATACGGTAGTACAATTGGGTTATGAGCATTGCGAGCTGAATGCTGAATCAAAACTCTCTGTATGAATTCTGTTCTCAATCATCAAAATGCATTCGCGGATCATAGCATTGACGTCTTCTGGACACTCATTATGGGATAGTGGCTTACACTATCAGTACCATGATTGTATTATCCAACTCATATTCTAATTTTCAGATTGCAATTTATTTCAAGGGGTTAAGAAAAGGTCCTTAATTAAAATCCCTTCATGATGCTCTCTGAACACTGTAAACTTGGAATTGGAATCAGCAATTTGGGTCTTTCACTCCCTGAAACAACTCATCAGACAGTTGAGGAAAATGTATACTAGTTTCTCTAATCTATGATATCCACCAATCAGAACCTCCGTTCTTGCTTTTCCAATATTACCTGTATTTTTAATATCTTCCCCTAAATCTGCTTCAAAGATGATAAAGAGGAACGGTCTCATGTCAAACTGAAGCTGAATACGCGTTCTCCAAAACCACTACTGAACCAGGATCATATGACTTCGTCAAGGTAAACAGCTCTTTCAGGCAGCTTTGAGTTGGTGTCGTAAAATAGAAGAAATAAAAGTCAGATTCATATAACATTTTACATTGTCAGACATAGCTGTACAGATGCCACTCACAGACTTAAAGCTGGGTAGCAGTTCTTCGCGAGGCCTCTTGTACTTAATCTCAAGTATTACAGATGTGCTCGACCCCAGCCAAGCAGCTCCAGAAATTTGTATCTCCTAAAATGCAAATCATCAAAAGTAGTAGCAAGTGTAGAAACCAGAAACTAAGATGACTTTGCCAAATCTACCCCAAGTACTAAATCTTACAATCATACTAGTAGATTCCTGACCTTGAAGAATAGCAGCGAGGAATATACTGAAAATAATGTCTCCATCATTGTTCGTAAGAGCAATAGCCTAGCCAGAGAAGGCCAAAGTCCAGGAACGAATGATATATAGCACTCAAGCAATTCACAGAAGCTGAATGATAAATCGGAACTCGCAGAATTAATTTTGCTCTCCATCGTCAATATCCAATCACGGATCACAGCGTTGAAGAAGTTCTATCAGGCCATTTCATCTGAAAAACCTGCAATGTCGTATACATTGTCACCACAATAAGATAGGCGTCATTCCTTATCATTGAATTTCTTTTACTATAAGCTGTTTGGCTTTGTTAATGAAAGCCACTTTAGCTGAACAAAAACCAGAACCAACTACTAAATATCCACTTCATGCTCTAATACAGCTAACTTAACAGATTACATACATTATATAATCCTCCAGCTTAGATGACTAGATAAAGACTGTGAATGTCCATAAAATTATATCAATGTTTTATGTTTGGATCATATATACTACCTCCCTAACTAGAAAAAGAACAGATCTTATTGCACAATATAAACTATCAACGGAAAATTGAGAATCATAATTCTGCAATAGCAAATGGACTCTTCTAAGAACCACAAAGAGATAAATAGTATAAAACTCCTATTTTGAGATGTGTTATCAATGTAAGGCTTCCCTTACTAGTGTTTTTCTTCAGTAATGTTTTTGAAATGCCACAAAACTCAGCGTGATCATCATGCTTGAAGCAAACAATCACAGCAGCACAACCATTGTTAATGCAGATATCAGTGATTAAAATTTAAAATTACTCACGGTTATGCCAAGAGATACCTGAACAAAGAAATAAATAGCTAAGCTCTGAGCTATAGAAAGAAGGTGCACCAAATTTTATGAATATGGACTCTTCTAAGAACCACTATGTACCAGAAAAGAAAACACCATGGAACTCCTATTTAAAATAGTGTGATCTATATAATTCTTCTTGTCGTAGCAGAAGTCAGACATCAAAATGACTAAGGGAAAGTCAAATGACTAAAAACAAATCAAATCAGAAAGCTAGTTATCATCTATCAAGCTTCTAACTCAAGGAATGCAATCAGATTCACATTCACCTAAACGAGCTGGATGGCCGAGGTAGCCATGTTTCAAATCAGAAAGCTAGTTATATCATACTTCTATCTGACTAAAACAGGGGTTTAGTGGAGGAATACATCAAAAAACTTGGTGACGATACACCAAGAACAGAACTTTCATCTGACAGACCATATTCTCTACCTTAGAAATAAACTACCTGTATATCTTGCAGCCAAATAATCCCAAGATCAGGCACTGAATACAGAATCCTTAATATATGAAGACTTGTTACATTTGCGACTCATAGAGAAAACAGCCAAAACGAGTAAGTTGAAAAAAAAATAGTAGTAGTCAATATTCAGATTGCTAAAAGAAAATTTGAAGTGTTGTTCTAAGTTACTGAGTGTTTGGATTGATTAGCATTGAAACGAGAGATTAGTTGATTAATCACTATGAAGAATGCACATATATAAATACAACGTCATTCTGGGTACTTGTTAAATTAATTAACAATACTCATGCAAGGGAAAGAAAGACGCACCTGAAGTGGCTAGGATTGCATTTCTCATCCAAAACAATATTGAACTTCAATGGTGGGAATGTGTTGAATGTAGGGCCAGTCCTCCCCAGGGGGGTCGCTTTGGCATCTTCTCTCCAGGCTTCTTGAACAAAACGAAATAGCAAGTTTCCTGAGAGAGGTGAGTTTTGGCATCCAATTTGGCATTGCTTTTAGACGTTTGCATCCCTCAATGTCAATGGTTTGGTGAAGGATTTATGTCCTCGACTTAAATGCAATTACTAATTATATTATGGATCGTATTATAGTGATAATAAATTCGTTCTATTGGGTCGTCTATACGTCTTGCTAGAGAATGCTATAGAACTTTGGGTTAGGAAATAATAAACCCGAAGCCCAATATAATGGATCCTATTAGGTCACACAAAATACTTGGATCAACAAAAGAAACCTAGAGCCCATAAGGGACCCTAGGGTGGCCGGCCAAGAGGAGGGGAGAGGAGAAGTGATTCTCCTTCTAACCTAAATATATTTATATATTTGGTTAGGCAATAAGGAAAATATTAGATATCTCTCATTATTCTTCTCTCTCATATTCTTTCCAAAAGTCACAAAAACTCCATTAAAGTAGAAGAAGAATTTCATCCTTCCAACTAGCATTGGTGGAGTGTTGATCCGGGTTGGTGGACCAAGTAGAGGAATCACAATTGGGGTTCTTAATCCGGGTTATACAAGCTTTGTGGAATTCACGCTTCAAAGGTAAAATCCTAACTATTATGTGATCCTTGAATGTATATGCATGAGATCCTGTTTCAAGTGCTTATGAATTTGATTCATGAAATTCTGCTTAGAGTACTTATAGAATCCTACAGTGGTATCAGTTTTAGCCTCTTGCATATAATTTTTGGTCATAATAATTAGATTTATTTTGATGCATGCTTGACTAATTTTAATTGATTAAGGGGAGAAATTGAATTATGGATGTTTTGTTTAATTGGATTAATTAAATTTGATTTAATCTGCCTAATAAACGATTTTATTTTCTAAAATTCGACCTAAATTTTTTTTTTATTATTCGAAATATTTTTCTTTGGCCGAATTTTATGAAAATAAAATCCTGATTTTCGAAATTAAAATTAAATTTTAGATCTCAAATTTTTCGAAAATTTCGAGAGTTAGATTTATATTATTAATCTGATTTTTCATATTTAAATTGTTTATGTATGAAAATTAATTCATGTGAAAAGAGTTTTGTGTGAATTAGAGATTAATACATATGAATAATGCTAAAATTAAATTAAAATAGAGATTTTATGTTAATTTCGAATATTCAACTCATATAATTAATCTGAATTTTCATATTTAAATTGTTTATGTATGATAAATTAATTCATGTAAAAGGAGTTTTATATGAATTTAAGGATAATT
Source organism: Beta corolliflora (assembly GCA_947648045.1). Lineage (NCBI taxonomy): Eukaryota > Viridiplantae > Streptophyta > Magnoliopsida > Caryophyllales > Amaranthaceae > Beta > Beta corolliflora. Next base: position 341,261 of record CANSZD010004268.1, read on the forward strand.
GATATGAATAGCCCTAAAATTAATTAAAATGGAGATTTAAATTAATTTGCAGAATTAGGCATAAAGGAGTTTATGTTTAATTTATTTTGATCACTAAATTAATTTACAAGAAGTTGTGATTTAAATTCATTCCCACAAAAGAAAAAAAAAATTAAAACAAAGGAGGGAGGAGGAGCGACCACGGGGTGGTGGCGCCGCCACCCGTCGGTGGGGCCACGGTGGCGCTCCCAGGTGGTCCTTGGTGGGCTGCCGGCGTGTGGCGCAAGCGAAGAAGCTCTGCAAGCAGCAGCATGGCTTGCTAGCCACGTTTTGCTGCTGCCCATCAGTAGTTTTAAAAAAAAAAATCATTAAATCAGATTTTCAGTATATTGAGCAGTTTTTCAGTTAAATAATTCCATAATTTTTATTCTTTAATCTAATTAAAATTAGTAGGAAAGTATAAAAGGATAGAATCTTTAGGTGGTTAGGAATTACTTGAATATTTTATCAACTTGCTATAATTAAGAATATTTGATATTTGATTGATGGCAAGTATAATATGTGATATTATGATGTGGCTTTTATATATTTTGATATAATTGCTATGTATGACTAGTATGGCCCAAATTAAGTTAGAAAATACGATCTGCGTATCGTGATGTATTCTTGTAATTTTAAATACGATCTGCGTATCGTTAAGTATTTTTGTAATTTATTTAATTTAGTTATTATTTAAATTATTTTGATACTTATGTAATCCAAAGACGAAGTCCATCAAGAGAAGGCCCGTGGATAAGGTGGATGGAGATCCATGAAGAGTCCAAGAATGAGCCATTGATGCTTAGCTCTTAGGATTAGGGGCCATACTAGATCATTTTATTTTCGCACTTTATTATTCTTTAAAATGCTTATAAGTTTATTGTATGTTGGTTGTTGATGCGCTAGAGTTCACTAATTCATAACAACATAATAAACTTAGGTCCCGTAAATATTAAGGTTGTTTTTCCAAACATAAAGTACTTATCAAACACTTAATTAATTGTAATAGGTCATGCCTCCGCAGGGTGTTATCATTAATTTTGGGATATAAGGTAAAATTGCGAATTTTACAACTTAGTTTGGTTGTCCTTAACAAAATTATCAAAAGCGTTTTGAATTTTGAAGCAAGAGATAGTTAAGCATGCGTTGTTTATCCATCTAAACAAGAGTTATAATTTGTTATAATTAGTAAAAGAGTTTACTTACCTTGATAATGTAACGTTAAAGATAAGGCCTCTGTCTGCTTAGTGTTGCATGTTGATAGGATCTTGTAAAACACTTATTCAAATGGGACATTAAAATTGAATAGGTGATCAACCTAGAAACCTTTGCATGTTTTAGGTTACTTTATAAACATAAAATTGAACTTTGCTTTATTTTTCTGTCTGTAGATACCATGTCTAATAACAACAACAACAACTCCGGTTTCAACATTCGTCCTATTCTGGAAAAGGACAGACTGAATGGTGAAAATTTCCTTAATTGGGAAAGGACCTTAAGACTTGTTCTGAGGTTTGAGGGTCGAGAGGACGTCTTAGATACCCCACTTCCTGTTGTAACTGATGAATCAACTGAGGCAGACAAACGTCGTGCCAAACAGGCTAGTGATAAGTCTATACCAATCACTTGTTTGATGATAGCAGCCATGGAGCCGAACCTCCAAAAGAGGTTCGAAACCAAGGATGCTTATACCATCATGCAAGAGCTGCGGGCGATGTTTCAAACACAAGCCTGAGTTGAGCGGTATGAGACTAATAGGGAGATACTTGAATGTCACATGAAGCCGGGTCAAGCTGTTGGCCCCCATGTTTTCGCAATGATGGGTCTTTTCGAAAACATGGAACGACTTGGATTCCCTTATAGGGTAGAGTTGGCTATTGACATTATTCTCCACTCATTACCTGACAGTTTCAATCAGTTCAGAATGACCTACAATATGAATGAGTCTGAAAAGACTTTGCAAGAATTGCATGGATTGTTGGTCAATGCTGAAAGGAACATCCCTAAGGTTGAACCAAAGAAAGAGGTTTTGATGGTTCAAAAGGGAAAGGGTTTCAAGAAGAAATGGGCAGGAAAGAAGGACAAAGGCAAGCAAGTTGCCCACGTTGCTTTGAAAAACCTAAGCCAACCGCCAAGCCAAAGGTCGGCCGGAAAGCAAGTGCTTCCACTGTCGCAAGATAGGACACTTGGAAGAGGAACTGCCCGGTATACTTGGAGGAAAAGAAGTCTGGGGCTTCCACTTCAGGTATATATGTTATAGAAATCAATTTGACTTCTACTTCTTTATGGGTATTTGATACCGGTTGTGGTTCTCACATAGTTAATGATGTGCAGGGACTAAAAAGAAGTAGGAAGCTGGCAAAAGGCGAGGTAGAGCTACGCGTTGGAAATGGAGCACGAGTTGCTGCACTTGCAATAGGGAGCTATAGTCTACACTTGCCATATGGGCTTATTTTAGAACTAAATAATTGTTATTTTGTTCCTTCAATAACTAAGAACATAATTTCTGTTTCAGTTTTGGATTCTGAAGGGTTTTGTTTTGAAATAAAGAACAAGTGTTGTTCCATTTCTTACAATAATATGTTCTATGCCAATGCTAAATTGATAAATGGCTTATATGTGCTTGATAGGTCATTACAGCTCTATAACATAGATAGCAAGAAACAAAAATCAAATGATTCCAACCTAACCTACATTTGGCATTGTCGAATGGGTCATATAAACCAAAAGCGTATTCACAAGTTACAAAAGGATGGTATAATTCCATCATTTGATGTATGTGAATCATGCTTAATGGGGAAGATGACAAAATCACCATTTACTGGAAAAGGTGAAAGGGCCAGCGATCTTTTAGGACTCATACATACAGATGTGTGTGGTCCTATGAGCACAAAGGCAAGGGGAGGGTTTAACTACTTCATTACCTTCACTGATGATTTGAGTAGATATGGATATATATACTTAATGAAACATAAGTCGGAATCTTTTGATAGATTCAAAGAGTTCCAAAATGAAGTACAGAATCAACTTGGTAAGACAATAAAAGCACTACGATCCGATCGTGGTGGTGAGTATTTGAGCCAAGAATTTGATGATCATCTAAAGGGTTGTGGAATTCTTTCACAATTAACTCCACCAGGAACACCACAGTTGAATGGTGTATCTGAAAGGAGGAACCGAACCTTGCTAGATATGGTTCGATCAATGATGAGTCTTGCTCGATCTTCCGATTTCTTTTTGGGGATACGCTCTCGAAACCGCCGCACACACACTAAATAGGAGCCCGTCAAAGGTCGTAGAAAAGACTCCATATGAGTTATGGAATGGAAAACCTCCAAACTTGTCTTTTCTTAAGATCTGGGGATGTGAGGTCTATGTAAAGCGGTTACTATCAGACAAGCTTGCACCCAAGTCAGATAAATGTCTCTTTGTGGGATACCCAAAAGAGACAAGGGGTTATTACTTCTATAACAGTCAAGAGAACAAAGTGTTTGTTGCTCGTGATGGTGTCTTTCTTGAAAAGGAATTTGTTTCTAGAAAGACAAGTGGGAGTAAAATAATTCTCGAAGAAATTCGAGATGAGCAACAATTGGACGTGGTTCACACCATGTCAGAGACGGCCCGACAAGACGAAAGTCTAGTTCAGGAGATGATGTATTCAACGCATGAACCTCCTACCGTCCCACTTGAATCAAGTGAAGATCTTCAAGAAGTTGAAGAGAACATTTCTCTTGATGCTCAGTCCCCGTGTAGGTCTAGTAGAGAAAGGATTCCAAACAAGAGGTTGGTTGATTTCCTGTTAACTGAAAACTCTGAAATTATGATTTTGGAAAATTCAGAGCCTACTACCTACAAACAAGCTTTGACGAGCCCAGACTCTGAGAAATGGCTTGAGGCCATGAAATCCGAGTTAGACTCCGTGTCTGAAAATAAAGTTTGGACCTTGGTCGACTTGCCTGATGGGGTTAACCCTATTGGATGCAAGTGGGTGTTCAAATTGAAAACAGACAAAGATGGGAATGTCTATGTACATAAAGCAAGACTGGTTGCAAAAGGATTCAGACAAATTCATGGTATAGACTATGATGAGACCTTTTCTCCAGTAGCAATGCTTAAGTCAATTCGGATACTTTTAGCGATTGCCGCATTTTATGATTATGAAATTTGGCAAATGGATGTCAAAACAGCATTCTTGAATGGGTTCTTGAATGAGGATGTGTACATGACACAACCTGAGGGTTTTGAGGATCCAGAAAATCCTAAAAGGGTTTGCAAGCTTCAGAGATCCATTTATGGATTGAAGCGAGGCATCTCGGAGTGGAATCTTCGATTTGATGAGGCAATCAAGAAATTTGATTTCATCAAAAGCGAAGAAGAATCTTGTGTCTACAAGAAGTTTAGTGGGAGCAGCTTAGTCTTCTTGGTATTGTATGTAGATGACATACTACTCATGGGAAATGACATACCAATGCTTGATCAGTCAAGGAATGGTTAAAAAGTTGTTTCTCTATGAAGGACCTGGGAGAAGCTGAGTACATACTGGGAATCAAAATCCATAGAGATAGGTCTCGAAGGATGATTGGACTAAGTCAGGAAACTTATATTGATAAGGTTCTTGCAAGGTTCAACATGGAACACTCGAAGAGAGGTTTCATTCCCATGTCACATGGCATATCGCTTAGCAAGAGTCAGTGCCTGATAGGGTCGTTGACTACCAAAAATAATACCTAAATACCTAACTAGTATAGTCGGGCAAGTAGGGTCGAACCACTCAGGAAGGACGAATTAATTCACTAAATGAATTAAGTTCACTATTACTAACAAGGTTAAAATATGGGTTGAATGATTGACTAAACTAAACAAAATAATTAAACTGACTAATAAGAACACAATGAAATCGAATTGATTAAAACTATATAACTAAAACCTAGGGCTGACAGGATCCACTATGCAACAATCATGATTCAGGTGACAATAATCAGGATGGGAATGAATTTAGGTAAACGGAATTGTACTGCTCTCGCTAATAAAATCCCACAATTAACTACAAAATTGGCTCTCGCGTTAAGTAATTAAAGGCTCGATTGATATTAAACTTACACTCAACTCGCAGCTCTCGCATCTAAAGTCGAATGAATTAAACTTGCAAAACTAGTTGGCCAGACTAAAATTGCAATCACTACAAAGCATATCAATCAAATTTACCAAGACAAACCAAGTTTAAACCCTAAAAACTAACAAGAATCATGATTATAGCATAGTTTCACCAAGCCCTAGAAGAAAATCTACTCACTATTCATAATTAAATCAACAAAAACAATAACAATAAAAACCCTAGAATTCATGATTGAGACATAGAGAAATTGATACTAGCAATCAACAATAATAGTAATCAAAAGCAATGAACAAAACAAATAAAGAATAAATCAATGGAGAATACCTTGAGAACTTGAAATCAATAGAGAATTGCAAAAGTTAGGGTTTGAAGGAAGAAGAAAGAGGGGAAAAACTATTGTGATTCAGCAATAAAAAAAAGTATGAAGGAGAGTGAATAACTCTTTTAGTTTTCCTATTTATATTTTCTAAACAAACTCCCTAATTAAAGATTAAAAAATAAAATAAAAACAAGGAGCAATGAAGAGGAGACTCTAAATCACACATGACAGCAGGTTGCTCGACCATTGGGCGCTGGACAGCCATTGGACGAGGCAGTAGCAGCCGTTGCAAAGCAACCAAAGTCATCGGGCGCTGGTTCGCTTCCTGAACCGCTGGGTCAACTTTGACGGGCCGTAACTTGAGCTACAGACATCGTATGGAGGTATATGACCTACCGTTGCGAAGCTCTTCGAGTCTAGTTTCCAATGCAACTTGAATCGCATTAATCCGATAAGTACATCTCGAGATATGACCAAAATAGTGCAAGGTGGTCAAACTGATCTTTCGTAAACAATGTTATTTCTTCAATTCTAGCTCATATTAACCCCAATAAGCTATGCCATTACCCTTATGAATGTTAACTAAGCTTCATATGATGTAAATCTTCGTATAGAACATCCATCATCACCAACTCTCCTTCTACAATCATCCACTTCGTGTCATCTTGCTCCGAAAGCTTCCAAATAGCTATAAAACTACCTGAAAAGTTAAGAAACACAAACGAAGTGTAATAGAGCACAAAATGGATAATTAGTGCAGTTAATGCCTAAAATGCAACTATATGGACTAATATGCAACTAAATATGCAACTAAAATATGCCTAAAAACTCTATATGAAAGTGACTCATCAGTGCCCGACTGAGCCTGATGAGTTAAAGCGAATGAGTAGCATTCCTTATGCTTCGGCTATAGGATCTATCATGTATGCCATGATAAGTACTCGACCAGATGTTGCATATGCCTTGAGCATGTGTAGCAGGTTCCAAGCAAATCCAGGAGAAGCACATTGGACTGCAGCTAAGAGCATCCTCAAGTACTTGAGAAGAACTAAAGGCATGTTCTTAGTCTATGGGGGACAAAGTGAGTTGGTTGTTGAAGGTTACACGGATGCAAGTTTCCAAACCGACAGAGATGATTACCGCTCTCAGTCAGGGTACGTCTTTCGTCTAAATGGAGGAGCAGTGAGCTGGAAGAGCTCAAAGCAAAGCACTGTAGCAGACTCTACGACGGAATCGGGAATATTTAGCGGCGGTTGAAGCAGGCTAAAGAAGCGATTTGGATCAAGAAATTCTTGACAGTAGCCGGGATATCATACCTAGCGCTCGGAAGGGATTGAGTTGTTCTGTGATAACAATGGTGCTATTGCGCAAGCAAAAGAACCGAGATCACATAACAATCCAAACATGTAATGAGGAAGTATCACCTCATTAGGGAGATTGTTGACAGGAAGGATGTTAGGATCTGCAAAGTTCACACGGATGAGAATGTGGCTGATCCGCTCACTAAACCACTACCTCAACCCAAGCATGAGTGTCACGCTAGGGCTATAGGCTTGAAGCAAATGTTAGAGTGGCTTTAGATTGTACTAGGTTTAGAGAAACTTGTTACAATGTAAAGACATGATTTTGCTATTTATGTTTATGAGAATAAATTTTATATTATTTAATTATTGGTTTGGTATTAAATAAAATGTCCAAAATATATCTTGAATTCTATGGTTTTGTCAAATATGTGATTTGATAAATGAAACACCATAAGTGAACAGAATTCATAGAATATTAAAGTTCCTAATCTAAGTCATTAAACTGGACATAAATGACTTGTTAAAGGGATTAGCATATAAGATTGATTGATAGCACCGTTTCATGGGCTATGGAAACATAGAGATGTTTAAATCAATCATATGGATATGTATAGTTGATACATAGTCGAACTAGACCTGCTTAGAAGTTTTATAAACTTCAAAATTATATTAGTAGATTCCTTAGACATGAGTGGAACATTACTTAGCCCAATGATTGGTATAACTTTGATACTGTCAAACGTCATGCCGTAAAAGGGGACTATAAAGGCAGCATTCAGGTTGTGCTAAAAATTGAGTGGGAGTATTGATTACCATAAGATTGAAAAGGTCCTCCTATATGAGATAGGATAGGTGTCTTGGCCCCTTGAAGAGCGAAAATTGAAAAATGCATGGTCGTGCTCAAATGGATCATTCGATGATCATTTGTTTGTCAATTCGAACTCGGATTTCAAGGATTAAATTTGAAAACTAGTATGGATGATATAGAAATATGATCGTACTATCAAATTAAGACATTAAGAGACTTGAGGAATTTAAACATTGCACACTCGTCTCGGACAAGTGGGAGATTGAAGGATTTATGTCCTCGACTTAAATGCAATTACTAATTATATTATGGATCGTATTATAGAGATAATAAATTCGTTCTATTGTGTCGTCTATACGTCTTGCTAGAGAATGCTATAGAACTTTGGGTTAGGAAATAATAAACCCGAAACCCAATATAATGGATCCTATTAGGTCACACAAAATACTTGGATCAACAAAAGAAACCTAGAGCCCGTAAGGGGGGTCCTAGGGTGGCCGGCCAAGAGGAGGGGAGAGGAGAAGTGATTCTCCTTCTAACCTAAATATATTTATATATTTGGTTAGGCAATAAGGAAAATATTAGATATCTCTCATTATTCTTCTCTCTCATATTCTTTCCAAAAGTCACAAAAACTCCATTAAAGTAGAAGAAGAATTTCTTCCTTCCAACTAGCATTGGTGGAGTGTTGATCCGGGTTGGTGGACCAAGTAGAGGAATCACAATTGGGGTTCTTAATCCGGGTTATACAAGCTTTGTGGAATTCACGCTTCAAAGGTAAAATCCTAACTATTATGTGATCCTTGAATGTATATGCATGAGATCCTGTTTTAAGTGCTTATGAATTTGATTCATGAAATTCCGCTTAGAGTACTTATAGAATCCTACATTTGGATGGCAGCCAAATACTGCATCCAGTTAGGCAGCTCCACCACGTCATCGTCCCACGCTATCCTCAGTCTTACGAGACAATGAAAAGCCTCCATGGGAAATGAGTTTAGCCATGCCACGCTGCTTATGTCCACCTTCTTTAATGTGGGAATGGATATACTGTTATTGCTGGTAGCCGATTTTTCAGGATTACAGGAAGAAAATGACGTAGAGGTCTTGCCAATATCATAACAGGGTGTTGTAGATGCTGGTGCAGATGAGGTTGAGGGAGCCACCTCTCCTAACCTAGTAGTGTTTATTATTTGCAATTCTCTACTGAATTCATGCCAACATAGGATTTCCAACTTGGGACACAACAATATACATGTTAGTGCCGGACAGCATTCTATCTTCAATTGAGAAAGACATGGTAGTAATCGTTGAAATTGTGGCTTACTGCTGTTGCTGCTATCTTCCATTCTTCGCCATCCTTTCAACTTGGGCAGCCTGCTTAACTCAAGTTGTTCAAGGGAGGGAAAGAATGATGCTTCTTGAGCAGTACTTCCTAATCCAAGCGTAGGCATCGTGGAACTGGAGATAGCCAATTTAGGAGTATCTTCTTCTATGTGTTCCAAGTTTGCCAAATTTGCAAGTTCGAGGGATTTCAGATGGTGTAAGTTTCCCAGACACGGCAAGGACTCCAACTCCAGACAATCTACAAGATTAAGCCTTGTAAGTTTCGGGAGACGAGTTGCCCAACTAGGCATTTTCACACCATGGTAATTAAACACGTCTAATCTCTTTAGATTAGAATGTGGCTGCAACTCTTCCATCAAACTTAATATTCCCTCTTCATCCAATATTTCATCATCCTCCATACGCATGAATTCAAACACAATATAGCTGAGATGCTCCTTACTCCGTAGGTGTAATCCTTCCCTCCTACCCTCTTTAACAAAATTCTTAACGATTTTGGGCCACCTAAACTCGACTCTAAGATCACCTTTCAAGTTGTTAAGAGGCTTTAAGTTGTCCAACCCTTCAAACCATTGCTTCCAACTTGAACTGCTATCCTCATCTTCACCCACTTTAAAATGACTTAGCCTCTGAAGGCAACTCAACTTACCCATGTCCCTAGGCATATAAGTCAGTTTAAGGCACTTCTCCATATCTAAGACCCTAAGCTTAACTAATCTACTCAAATCTTTTGGCAACTCTTTCAATCTCAAGCATCCTCTTAAATTTAAGGTTTGTAGATTATACAATTTTGTAATTGACTTAGGAAGCATTAATAATCTCTAGTTGTTCGAGAGATTTAAGTACCTCAAATGCAACAATTTATCAATGCAAACTGGCAAACTTTTTATAGTCAATCGATTGAGGTCTAATGCCCTTAGACACCTATAATTTGCTACTAATACAGTGAATGCCTCCTCCTCATTGTACTTATTTATCAATATATATCTGGAAGAAGTCACAAAAAGATGCGAACGGAGATGGGTCTTACCCAAAGAATAGCATTCTTTTCCAAATTGTCTCCTGCTGGTAGTTAATAGATGACGAACTTTTTTATCTAGGTTGCCACTAATAGTATTTGTTGCATAAAAGATCTCCTTCCCTAAGACACTTTGAGCAACATCATGCATGAGATCATGCATCTTACATTAGATAATTTCACCATATTCATCTTTCTTGATATCTTGAAAGAAACATCTCTTTAACAAAATAAAAAAGTATTCATCAGCAGCATCTTCAATGCTTTGACCTTTATCCAGCGGAACTATGTAACCTTGTGTCATCCAAAGGCTAATTAACCTCTCTTTCTCCATCATAAAATCCTTTGGAAACAAGGCACAATAACAAAAGCAGCTCTTTAATGGAGTCTCAAGATGGTGGAAACTCAGCTTCAATATGGGCATGATTCCGTTTTCGCTCTGTCTGATGTTGGCTAACCCAATCTTCATAAAAGATTTCCATCTACTCACATCTTGACCAAATAATAGACTACCTGCCACTCTTATAGCGAGAGGGACTCGAGCACATCCATCAACAATCTCTCGCCCAATCTTGACCAACTCATCATGGGGGTTTGACGACTGATGTGATGTAAATGTCGTCCTTTTAAACAAGCGCCATGAGTTTTCCTCTGACAAGCCTTCTAGCTCATACATTGAACCTCCTGTGTTTGTTGCAGTCTTTTGAGAGTGAGTAGTCACCATAATCCAACTTCCCTTTTCACCCCCAATCAAATATTTTACCAATTCACACCATTGTTCACGCTTTTCAGTCCATACGTCATCTAAAACAAGCAAGAATTTCTTGCCTGCTAGTTGTTCACGAAGTTAGCTTTGCACCCATTCCATTGTTGATCCCTCTTGATCCCGACCCAAAATTTTACAAAGAATTTCTTTCACATCCAGTTCCTTCTGATCTTCATCAGCAACACAGGTCCACAGTCTCAATGGAAATGCACTTGTGACCCTTAAATTGTTATACACAAGTTGGGAAAGAGCAGTTTTGCCTAACCCTCCAATGCCCACAATCGTGTGGACAGACACATCATGTTGATTATTAGAAGCAAGCAACTTATCAACAATGTGGTCCAAATCATCCTCTCTTCCAATGATATCACCTCCATTCACGTAAGAGCAGGTCTCAGGCCTTCTTTTCCTGATAGGCTCAGAATCAATCTTAAAGCCAAACTGCTGACTATTGGTAGCAATTGCATCCAACTTCTTCTTAATATCCTTAACCCGTCGAGACATCCTGTAAGCAAGGCTCAATGGGTTGTGGGATCGAGAGAAGAAGTGACTCACTTTTTTAGAGAGACTACCACCAGCTTCCACGAGCTGCTTCTGTTTAGCAAGAGTGACAAACTCGTCAAACAGATCATCAGCGTCAAAGACAGCATCCTTAAGGTCCTCAATCCAATGCTGTGCTTCATGGGTGAGCTCTTGCTTGGTCTCGGCATCACGGAACACGGCATTGATGGTAGAGATAGTGCATTGGAGGTTATCAAGTTGGGATTTGTAGTCAAATATTGAGAGGATATCTTTGAGCTCGGAACATTGCAGAGCTTCAAGCAGAGTTTGTGCAACAAACAGGACTGTTCCACATCCATTTTTGTTTCAGAGAGAGTGATGGAGAGGCAATAAGTTGTGGAGATGTTTCGTAATGAGTTATGTTTAGTTTTGGATTAAGCACACCAAGCACCAGCTAGTCCAATTTTCGCCGGTATATGTTCAGCACTAGTAGTGTACTACGTGCTTTACCTCGAACAGTACAAATTCATATTAAATCAAAACTAATAGTACTTTCTTTCTCACAAATCAGAATAAATTTAGGGAAGCATCGTATCTTGTACAAGATTCTGTACTACTCTGCTAAATGATACTCTTATAAACTTAAATTTTCTGGTTTTACTGATTTGTTTTACAAGTACTAGAAAGTTATCATATGTTTCAAATAAGGTAGTAAGTGTATTATATACTTTAGTATTGTTTAATAATGCAGGTGAACGTTAGATTTAGCATCTTGGTTTGCCAAATATGCAAAGTTTAACATCCCCCTCTTTCTCTCCCTCACTCCCTCATTCACTCTCTCTCTCTTCCATAAACAAAAGGGTTTTCGATTTGGAAGAGAAAGAGTGAAAGAGAGAGTGAGGGAGAGAGAGGGGGGGAGGGAGGATGTAGGTTTATGTTATATTGGAGTAAAAAAGGGAGTAAAAATGAAATAAAAGAATTGAATTTAAACAAGTAACGGTAATGCCGGAAAAGAGAGGCAACACTGAAAATTCGGTTAGGTCTCATCTTTTAAAAAAAATATTTACTTTTAGGTTGTAAGTTGCAAAAAGAAAATTTAAAAGGTTGTTTCTTGTAAAAAATTGAGTGTAGAAGGTTGTTTCTGATAAAAAAATTTGTCGCTAATACAATAGTTGAACATTAGTATTACGGTTTTTTCACCAAGTACCCCGAGTTTTCAAGAAATTCACGTGGTACCCTCTAAATTTTCAAAATACACTGGGTACCCCTAAGTTTCATAATAATTCACGTGGTACCCTCAAATACACTTAATGACTAACGGCGTTAACCCCCGTTAGTCGTTAATCCTAATTTTCTGTTTTAAACCCTAATGCTAACCTCTACCTCTAACCCTAACCCCAAACCCAAACACTAACCCTAACCCACCACCCACTCCCCCACCCTCCCACCACCCCACCACCCACTCCCACACCCTCCCACCACCACCCCCCGGCCCCCCCTTCCCCCTCCGCCCTCCCCCCACCCCACTTATCCATTCCGATTTGCATCCTTAGCATCGAAAAGATTTTGAGCACAAATTCGAGACAAAATCGAGGAGATGAAAATCGAGGAGAAGTTGATGAAGAGAGAAGAGGGGATGAAAATCGACGGGGGTTAGGGGGAGGGGGGGTTTGGCGGGGTCATGGTGCTCGAGGTGGTGGCGAGGGGTTTGGGCGGCAGTGGTGGTTCACTCTGGCCGGGCGTAGTAGAGGGGTGGTCGCAGAGGTGGTGTTGGGTGTGGGGAGGGGTCCGGGGGGTGCTTGGGGTGGTGGACGGTGGGGGAGGGGGTTAGCGTTAGAAGTTAGGGTTAGTTAGGACTTAAGTTAATTAGGCTTAGTTAGGTTAATTAGACTTCAGTTAGGTTAATTAGGATTTAGTTAGGTTAATTAGAGGTTAATTACGTTTAAGACTAACGGCGGTTAACGCTGTTAGTCATTAAGGGTATTTGGGGGTACCACGTGAATTATTATGAAACTTAGGGATACCACGTGTATTTTGAAAACTTGGAGGGTACCACATGAATTTCTTGAAAACTCGGGAGTACTTGGTGAAAAAATCGTTAGTATTATCTTTTTCCATGACCTTGCTTCTTTCTTTCCTGATCATTTTCGACATGAATTGGGATGATATTAAAGAATTAAGATATTGTATAAAGTCTGACAATCCTTATAATCACAAAGAGAAACTAAAAGAACTAAATTATAGTAAAGACGAACAAATAACTTTAATTAAGAAACTAGGGCACATACCTCCATTAATATTGACTGAGGAACCATATCACCACCATAAAGCCATTACATACTGCATCTTTAATATCATTCACCAGCAGAGGAAATTCTTCTTCACCGACATTGAGTCCTTGTCCTATTTGGAATTGGGGTTTAGAAACACAAAATTATGATTTATGGCAACCAATGACTCTTCATAGTTCATGTCATGCTCACCGTGGGTAAAGGTGTTTATAAACCACTTTCAGTAACAATCAAGCGGAAATGACCAAAGAGCCCTTTGGAAGGTTTGATGTTAGGACTTCCTAGGGCTGAACTTCTAAACGTCGCCCCCAAATTACTTAAAATCGCCCCAACTACTATGTAAATGTACCATTATACCCTTGGCTGTTTTTACAACTCTCTCTCCACCACCACCTAAAATCAATAACCACCAATCGCTACCTCTCCAACCCACCGACGATCACCACCGACGAGCACAAAATTCCGGCGAGTATTTTTTTTTTTTTAAATGAATTTCATGGGGCCAACGTGCAGGCCACACGTTGGCCCCATGAAATTCGTTTAAAAGAAAATTTCGTTTAAAAAAAACGTCGGAATTTTGTGCTCGTCGGTGGTGATTGGTGGTGATTGGTGGTGGTTGGCGGTGGTGATCGTGGGTGGTGATGGCGAAGATGAGAGATTATATGAATTAGGGGAGGAGTTAAGTTGGAGTAAAAATCAAAACAAAAATCGTAAGGGTATAATGGTATTTTTAGAGGAGAGTTGGGGCGATTTTAAGTAATTTGAGGGCGACGTTTAACAATCCCCTTCCTAGGGGTTGTTTTGGAGAAGAGAGAAACCTAGTATTTGACAGCATGCTAGATTATTCTCATGTCAACTTTTCTTACTTTCAATTGTCAAAACGTACTTGTTGCAGCTTGAATGAAGATCCAAATATCCGACAATGGAACAATTTCCTAGAAAGAGTAAATTTTTGAAAAAAGTTACTGTTCTCTTACCATTACGACTTTATGGGGGGAAGGGAAGAGTTAACCAGGGTCTTTTTATCCAAGTTATTAGTTCGCTATAATTTTGCCATTTAGCAGGACATGATGTTTATCTCTCTTCAAAATGAGGCGAAATTAAATAATGTGATATTAACAGGAAAAGACATGGCAAATCAGGTACAAGTGTCATTGCTATACAAGAAAGATACCTCTCAATATATGTATGTTCATGACAAGAAAGACTGTTACAAGCTGGATCAACTTTTACAAGATCATCCTAACCAACTCTACTTTGTAGACAGACACTAGAGATGTACCCGATGCCAAAATATGGAGTACTGTATTTGCTATCCTGCCACAATGTGAAACCCCTGCCAGTGTGGAACCTGAGAAAGGCTTCTGTTTTTACGCTGTTATGATAGTACAACGGTGTTACATGCATGGCAAGCTGATTGATGAATCAAAACTCTCAGTATGAATTCTGCTCTCAACTGTAGATATCCATTCACGAATCATAGCGTTGACTTCCTCGGGACACTCATCATGGGGGCAATGGCCTACAGTAGCAGCACCATGGTTATATGGTATCCAACTCATATTCAAATTTTCAGATTGCAATTATTTTAGTGGTTCAAGAGTAGGTGCTAAATTACCAGCATCAAGCTCCTTGATTACAATCCCTTCACAATGCTCTCTGAACATAGCAAGCTTGGAACCAGAATCTGCTATCGGGTCTTTCATTCCCTGACGAAAATAAATAAATCAATCAGACATAAAAAAAATGGAAACGATTTTTTGTTCTATAAAATACAATCAGAAATTTTCGTCGTGTTCTGGAAACACAATCAGGATTACCTGTATAATTAAAACCTTCCCCTTGAATCTGCTTAGAAGATGATTAAGAGGAATGGACAAATTAAAGCTGAAGACGCTCTCCAAAACCTCTATCGAACCAGGATCATATGACTTACACAATCAAGGTTAACACTGTAAATCTAGCTAATGTTGAGTACTATATTTTTTCCCCTCTAAGAATAGGCCCTTATGGGAGTAGTAAAAGAAAAGCTAGTTGGAAACTTATGAGAAATTGTATCTTCCTTCTCAATCAATACAAACCCTCCCCTCCCAAAAAGCTGTAATGGGTGCACCTGAGACAATACATGAGTAGTTGTAATATCAGTTCAAAGTTCAAACTCTGAAGAAAGGGAAACGTTCATTTATCATAAAGGATACTGCTCTCAGCATTTTCTTGATGAGCCAATCATCAGCTCTTCCAGGCCGCTTCAAGTTGATGACATAAAAAGAGGAATAGAATAGTCAGAAACAAAGAACAATCTACATTTACAGACATAGGTGCACAAGACCCACATACAGTTGGGTAGCAGTTCTTAACGAGGCTTCTTGTGCTGAATCTCAAGTATTGCACAAGTGCTCTTGACCCCAGCCAAGCAGCCCCAGAAATTTGTCTTTCCTAAAATGAACAGCCAAAGAAAAAAAAAAAGGCAATTAGTGCAGAAAACCAGCTTTCAGAAGACTTTTCCAAAAGCTGCCGAAATACTCAATCTAACAAGTACACTAATAGTTTCCTACTTCGCTTACCTTGAAAAATAGCAGTGAGGAATATCCTGGTATAACATCTCCAGCAGTGTTCATAAGAACAATAGACTTGACCAGTGAAGGCCAAAGTCCACCAACAATCGAAATGAAGTATCCTGACATTCAAAAAAAACACAACTACTCAAGTACTCATACTGAAGGAAATAACTGAGAAAAACAGACCAATACATTAGAAAACATCAGTTGATTGGACAGAAGGGCAAGATGACACTTACCACCTATCGAATTCCCAACAAGATGCGCTTGCTCACCCACGACCTCAACAATGAAGTCCCGCAACAATTCAGCCCACATGAGTTCGCTGTAAACAATGTTTGGCTTCTCAGACTGACCAAAGCCTAAAAGAGTAAGAGCCCAAACTCGATTCCCAGCATCAGCTATATCACTTAAATTGTCGCGGTAATGCTCAAAAAAAGCCCCAAATCCGTGGACAAGAAGAACAGCAGGCCCTTCACAACCAGAAACTGTGTACTAAAAAGAGAACAGTGTCTTAATCAGCAGCCACACATCTACAAGTCAAACCTGGCCATGCAAATAATAATTATGCCAGGAGAGAATTACTCAACCAGAAATTAGTTGAGCTATAGAATTAAGATACACAACCTTACAGAATAGTACACTTCTAGATCACCGACTGGACTTAGAAAATTATGATTTTTCTTTCCAAGGACCAGGAGATAAAATTTAGAAAATTGCTAAAGATTTAAGTATAATCAAAATAAAACCAATATAAAAACTCTTCCGAAGTGCTCTAAAATATCCAAAGGAAATGCCATGTTTAACATTAAAATTGACAAAGGAAAAGTCACTAGGCTCAAAACCAAATCAGATATAGAAATAGTCTTCTAAAAAAATTCTAACTCAGAGTAAAAGCACCGAAATACTCCTAAAACAGAAGCAACAACATCATTTCAGAAAGGGGATGAACTTTTGGCCAAGGTTAGTTTTGCGCGTGCTGCAAATGAATACATCACAAAATGAAGGCATGGAGAAGATATGCTATCTTTGAAAAAAAAAACAACAGATGCACTTCAGCAAAAGCAGAGGAAAATAAGCCAATCTTCAGCATCTACATGCCCAAATTCAGCCCTTGGATCAACGGGTAGGAGTAGAAAGTTCTTCCTTATTTATCTACCATACCTGAATTAGGTGGCCATTCCATCTCCAAAATCTCGTAGAGTATAGTTCTTCCTCCTCGGATAAACTTTTCAAACTCAAAAGCCAATACCACTGCCACAAACATTTGAAAGTATTAGCTGACACCAATTAGAGTAAAAGAACTCCATTAAATCAAGAGAAATGTATTCTGCATCAATAGAGGTCAGCCAAGTTAATGTTCCTATTACCTCAATCGAGCATACTGCATTAACTGCAGCAGAAACTGTTGCTGTAGAATACCCAAATGGAGATAGAAACCCTGCATTTCGTTCTTTCTCGTATCTTATAGCTTCATAATATACTCTCCTACTGGATATGATGCCAAGTTGCAGAGCAGATTGAAAAAGAGCTCCAAATGAAGCTCCAGCTCTGATTTCAGTCTCCCTTAACCTGTGATGGATCCTAACATCCCACCAGGATAAAAAATGAGATCATTGAAGAGTAAATTTTAATTTATTCTAAAATAATTCAAGAACACAACAGTCAACAAGTGATGCATCAGATGTGTAACAAAAAGGGTAATGCAAAGTCAACTGACAAAAAAAGGTAACTCAAAGTCAGCCAGATAAAGCACATATCACATACTTTTTTTTTTGGATGAAAGACAATAAAATTAGAAACTAGTTATGGGGAAATCACAGTTCTCCTGCTGGGGTAACAACTACATCTCACACCATGATTGTAAAATCTAAATGTTTGACAATAGAACAAAAAAGCTTCCCTCGAGTAACTTGAAAATTATGCCTCTTTGGCCTTTGCTACACAGAGCAGCCTGCCTCAACTGCACATATGACTTTCACGGTATATTCGTTATCAGCCATTCGCAACACAGAAGACAATTCTAAATATTCCCATGTCATGAAATACGCTTCAGGTGTGTTAGTAGACAGATATTATAAATTTTCCTTTACTTTCTATAAATTCAAAGAATATGCCACGGGTTCAGGCAACATTGACAGAGCAAGTACTCTATCCCGGCATATGCTCCTGAACATAAATGGAATTAATATTCATCACCACTTTGCCTATAATGCTCTTTACAGTTGTTGCCTCTCTTAATTTGTATGTTTAGTCAATCAAGAATGTCTATTAGGGACAGAGGGAGTACAAATGAAGCCAAACCAAACATGATCATCACAAGAGAACTTACTCTTGCCAGTCGTCTCGAGGCGTTCCTTCCAGATATCTCAAATATCCAGCTATTGCATTCAATAAAACTTCTGTTCCACCAGCAACAATGTTACCCTTACTTGTACCAAAAACAGAATTTTTCAGCCGCTTCCTTCGAGTTTCATAGGAATTTTCGCTACTGGTTCCTAGTTTTGATAGCCCTGATTTCCCAAGCACAGGGCTGTGTGATTTAAACAGCTTCATATGATCCATTCTAAATGCATCTTCAGCTGAAGTGTGTTTGATGGAATACCACTGTTCTTTTTCTCTATTTGCACGAGAGTCCATGAACTTACTAACATCATTCATAGTGGGTATATGACCTGATTTAAGTCCATTTACATTATGGATGACCAATTCAGCACAGGACAGGAATACTGACATTTAGATTCACGCTTCAACTGGTGAACTGCTAAAAAGTTTAATTAAAGGACAAGATAGCTCACCCCAATCCAACTCCTTTTGGCAACTAGGTAATCTTGGACTTCCAAGCAATAAAACATCATCGTCTTGTGGTTTCTTCATATCTTCAAAGAATGCAGGTAGGTCATCTAAGTTCTACATGCCATCAGCGTGTACATTATATGACAAGCATGCTTGATAGTGATGAAACCAATGTAATCACAAGGATAAGACAATCACTAATACCTTTACATCATAAAGTGAAGTCCACCACAGCACAATCTCCGGTTTCCAATCTAGAACAGGATCTGCTGCTAGCAAATCCTCAAGAGTAGCAATCAACAAACGCACATCATATTCTACCTCTTCTTCCGCATATATAACAGTTGCTTTAATCTGTTCCTCAATGGTGAGCCAAAAGTGAGAATATGAATCCTCAATGTTCTCACAAGATCAGCATTAACTATCATAGTAAGTATACCTAATGGGTAACAACCTCTTTCACCAGTTCCTGTAGAACAGTTTCCGCATTCCCAAATCTGATCATCAGATTGGATCCATGCTGCCTGAGTGACCTCCTTAGATCCTCTACAGCAAGAAGAACAAGCTCTATCATTTCACTGGGAAAACCTGCAATACCATAGATAGAGTCACTACAAATAGGCCTCCGACTTTAGAAGAAAAAAAAGTCTTAACAACATACACATGCACAGGAGGCATTGTCCACAATTGCTAAAGCTTTGAGAAATTACTATATGGATACCATGACATAGATATTAGCCATAAGTTATGTGGTGACGGAAAAACACCCATCCAACAATATTCCTTGTTATTGGCAATACAGAATTTGCTAAGCTTTATTGGTCAAAGCCAAAGGATAGAGTAAAAAGAAAGATAAGTACAACCATGAAGTCCATTGCAAATCTACTCCATTGTAAGTATAGTTATAAGGGCATTGTGTACTAAATACAGCATATTCAGCATTGACACCTAATAAAGTAATGGAGTCCAAACTCCGTCATGTTAACAACGCTTAACTTCTATTCACTACAGGAAGTCTTGGCCTCTTTCTGTTGGATTCCAAAATGGACTCAAAACCATAAAGATAGTATTTTTTTACAAAAATTTGAAGATCAATACACTAGATGAATCAAGGGCAATTCCAATGGTATACCTGTGCTTTTTGAAATTCCCAATGGTATACCTTAATTTTTCAAAATCCCAATCATATACCTCAACTAATGTTAAATGCTCAAATGTAGCATTATTGACAAAAACCGTTAACTCAAATGTTAAATGCCCTTACAACCGCCACAACCACCCCAAACCACAAAAACACCACGACCACCAGTCCCCCTCCCCGGTTGTCTGACCAAGCACTCAGAAATGCAAAACCAAACACCTCTCCCTACTCCCACAAACTCACCTCCTAACAATGTCCACCACAACAACCATTGCCATACAAGTATACTGGAATCATCAGCCTTCATCGCAGCCACGTCATCACCATCTCGCCATCGTTCATCATCACAGCCGCCAATCATGATCATCATCACAAGAAAGACGCATCATCATGATCGAACCCATTGCATCATTCATCATTGCCTTAATCTTAATCAGCAATTCACATCAACATCGCAGCATCATCATGATCCATCATCAAGCCATTAATCGAGCATCAAATTGCGACATTATCATCGGATCAACCATCATCATAATTAGATCATCAACCCATGATCATCATCGCAGCAGCAGCATCCTCGCCAAAAATAATAGCAGCAGCGGAACTCGTATTAAGAACAGGGAAAAACAAAGCACGAGAAGTTGGGTGGATATGGGCTCCTTGCTGGCGCATTAATGGTAATTTAGGTTGTGAAATGGGTGCAGCAAAGGTGGTAATTTGTTGCTGTCTTTGGCGGCAATTTTAACCAACCCTCGAATTTGATTGTTTCCCGGCCGTTTTCCTGCTCTGGTGTTTTTGGTCAGTGCCGGAGTGGAGGATGGTGTTGGGGTGGTGGTGGTTTTGAAGTTTTTCTTTTTTTTCTTTAATTGATTGACGGAATACTCTGTCACTTAACGGAATACTCTGTCAATAATGCTACAGTTGAGCATTTAACATTAGTTGAGGTATATTACTGGGATTTTGAAAAATTAAGGTATACCACTGGGAATATAAAAAAGCACAGGTATACCATTGGGAATTTCCCATGAATCAATAAACCTTCTAGTGGTACTATAAAACCTTCAAATTGTACTAAGATGTGCATTGATGAAATCTTTCAGTTATTACCATTGAAATTTTTAGTACTAACATATATGCTCATGTCTATAAGTTATAACCAATGTGCTCTTGATAGAGTCTCTTGGAGGTCTATCATATCTTCTTCAAAGGGTCCAACATCCACACTCATTCCACTCCGATTAGCAAATTACATGAAACTATATCGCAGAAGCATGGAAGTCACAAAGTAATACTAGGAAAGATCTCGTCGACAATCTATAGTAAATGCAGTTATCAAGACAGACTATAACAGACAAATTTCTCCTCAGAGACATCCGATAAACAGGATCGATACCAAGAAGAATAGCATCATCTCACGCAAGGATGACAAGCAAAATTGAATAAGAGACAGAAGCATAAAGCCTAGAAAAATTACAGGCATACAATGTATAAGCACACAGATAGCTTCCAAAAAATGATAAATTAATTCAGGCTTGCAAATCCACAAAATTGAACGCAGGCCATAAAAAAGGTATCAAAACCAGTTCATAATTCTCCATTTTGAACATATTACATACATAACAGTCTGAAAATATTAGATGAAGACTGACCTAAAATGTCCAAAAATTCAGCGTAAAAATTGAAATTCGAAGATAGAATGACATGCTATGTACAATATGAAATCAAAATGAATACAACGCAATTGTTATATCCGCTATTTCAGATAATCTCTACCAAATTTCAGCAAACAAGAAAACGAGAAGAGAGAGAAATGAACTTAACGAGATAGAATTCGGTGATCGAAGACGTAAAGAGGAACAACATTGGTGTGCTTGGAGGCGGCAACAATGCCAGGGTGATCTTCGATTCGTAGGTCATGCTTGAACCAGACGACAGCAGCACCGCCATTGTTGATGCTTTGGTGAGTAATTTGTGCGTTGATCTTCGTCTTCAAGGAGAAGGAAAAGCAGCGATGAGGTGTAGGAAGGAGGGGAGTGGTTGGTAGAAAGTGAAGACGAAGTGGAGTGACAAGCGCCATTTTTGGGGGAGGAGAGAGAAAGAGAGTGAAGGTAGTAGATTTTGTCCATGGATTTACAGGTACAAGAACTTATGAGCTTTAACGAAAGTCACATGTTTTTTTGGAAGGACAGAGAGAGGGGTTTTTTTTGTGGAGGAAAAATGGCTGCAAAAATGAAATTATAGAGAGAGAGAGAGATTTTTTGTGGTTGTGGAGCGCGGGACAAATGCTGAGTGAGGTACTGACTACTGAGGTCCGAGACTCCTCGAGTCAAGTCTGTTTGAGGTCAAGAAAGAGGAATTAGGATTTAGGATTTAGGATTTAGGAGTCATAAATTTATTTTTATTTTTTTTTTAGGGGAAAAGCTAGTACCATTCTCATTCATCCATACACAATGTGTCCATAAGTACATACGGGCTAACCTCTACAGGACAATGGTTTTCCCATATTTGTTCCACATCAAAAGGTACTAACTTAGGAAAGTGATGGGCAACAACATTTCCATCCCTTTTAACATGTGACCAAATCAAATAATTAAAACCACTACTATGCATTAAGATATCTTCTAAAACATAATCAAGATCCGAGAAGTAAATCATAGCTTTTGAGAGTCTCGAAATAATGACTTGGCTATCCTATTCAAGTATAACATCTGTGTATCCAAACTGTTTAGCCAAGCGAATTGCCATTAGGAGTGCCTTGCCTTCAGCAATTTCCACCGGCCAATGAGCTCGAACTCTTCTTGTGGCGGCGAACAGAACTCGCCCTTCATAGTCTCTTGCCACAACTCCCAAGTCTATCCAACCTTCACACGCTAGAGATGCATCAGAGTTTAATTTCTGACCCCCCAGCAAGGAGCTTTCCACGTTTTTTGCGCTCGAACCCACACTTCCCACTCGTAAGCCATAGATTTGCTTTGCATACTTATCGTGGTCTTCGATGAGACGCTGCACTCTAGCCAAGATGATGTTGTTTGTTGTGGTAGAATTATTGAAAATTTTGGAGTTTCGCTCGGACCATATACACCACGCTAAGTTCACCATTTTTTGTTGCATTTTCTTCTCAATTTTTGCCCAGCTGGCTATGGTTTCTTGGAGGGTGATACTCTCCACATTTTCAAGCAGCTGCGAGCAGCCACTATCCTCCCATAACTCTTGGACCCAGGTGCAAAGAAATAGAGCATGGGTCATAGTTTCCTCCTCCCCACACCAAGGGCAACGAGTATCTTCAATCAGATGTCTATGAGCCAATAAAGACCGAGTTGGTAGCGTACCTGTGCATAGCCGCCATAAGAAAAGTCTCACCTTTGGGAAAGCTTCCACTTTCCACAATGTAACCCAAGCTTCATATAACTCACCTAAATTAAAACCCTTCCCCAACATGTAAGCCGTTTTTACAGAATAATTCCCATCTTTTGTAAATGCCAAGTGAGGACATCATTTGGACTCCTTTCGCTCAAAGGGAGTGACAAGATGCATTTTATGTCTCCTTCATTAAAGAGACGATTAATAAGCTCCAAATTGCACTCCTTAGAGTTCGAGTGAATCAAATCCCGCACCATTGTTGCCTCTTCTAACATAAGACTTTGAATGAATCTCCCCTCATCATCAGCTATCCAAGGGTCGCGCCATATATTAATATCAGCTCCGTTACCCACCCTCCAAATCATCCCTTCTTTTATAAGAGCCTTTGCACTCCAAATTCCTTTCCACGAATAACTAGGTGAATATCTGAGCGGGGCTTCAAGGAAAGTGCTTTTATGATAATATTTTGCCTTCATCACCTTGCCAAGAAGCGTGTTCTCCCCCTTCACTAGCGACATGCTTATCTCACCAACAAGCATCATTGAAAACCTCAAAATCCTTGAATCCTAACCCTCCCAAGCACTTGAGCTCGCACATAGACTTCCAACTCCTCCGATGTATCCTTCTTCTCGCATCAGTTTGCCCCCAGAAAAAACGTGCCATGGCCGGAGAGATGGCATTTGTATAACTGATTTCAAAAGCACCTTATTCCCTGCCCGAGATAACAACTTCTCTTTCCATATCCCTGCAACTTTCCCATATTCTGTCAAGAAGAGCCCCAAAGACTGCTTTTTTCGATCTCCCTGCCACAGTAGGAATACCAAGATACTTCTCATGTCTATCAACTTGTCTCATGTGCAAAAGACCCATCAATTCTTCTTTTTGTTCAGTACTAACCCCTCTGCTGAAAGAAATTTCCGACTTATCATAATTAATTTTCTGACCAGATGCTGCTTCATACTTGTTGAACAAATCAACGACTTCTAAGCATTCCTGTCGGGTAGCTCTTACAAAGAGTAGACTGTCATCTGCAAAAAGAAGGGGAGAAATCTCCTGGCCACTACGACTCGCCTTAGCTCCATGAATTCTTTTCTCCTGTACTGCAGTTAGTAGCATTCTAGAATATGCATCAGCTACTAAAATAAACAGATAGGGGGACAAAGGGTCCCCCTGCCTGAGTCCCCGGGAAGGACTCACATCTCCTCTAAATCGACCATTTATCACAAAAGAGTATTTGACAGAAGTTGCACAGTTCATGATTAAATTCACTGTAACACCCCGACAATTCTCTCTTTTCTAAAATACCCTTTTAGTATAAAACATAGAGAATTATCAAGGTATTATCGCCCGTGTGAAAACGTATCGGCTTATTCGGAATTTTGCAGCGGAAAACATAATAATAAACTTTATAAATAAAACTTAATCAACTACAAAGTCAACTCCAAAAGTCAAACCAACAAAGTCAGAGTCAAACTTAAAACCAAAGTCAACTACGAAAAGCATAAACTTAAAGGATGATAAATAGTCTAACAAGCTCTCCAATCCCGAACCCAATGATGCATCATCTTCAAACCTGTAGATGGACGATGCACTATTGATCCGTAGAGACTGCTCACCAACATGGGTCATCACAGGATCAATAAGGCACAGTCATGATCAACATACACAAACAAAAGCACGTAATCAGCAAAGTTGAGTACTACATACTAAATAAATAAACAATCCTAACATGATACTAATAAATAGTGAACTAAACTTTAACAACATTCTTACCAAATTGCAGATAACTTGCAGATAACTTTTACTGAACTAAACTTTAACAACATTCTTATTACTTTAAATGGAATAGTCAATGGACCGAGTTTTCTAATTAAAACCAGCCTTCCCTTTGGAAGACGAAATACGGGCGCGACTCCGTATTCCCATGACCTACGATATCGAGGAACCTTTTAAATAAAAATTGGACACTGAGATCAATCCGGTTCCAGAAAAAGCTATGGGCTAGCACCATGTACTCCAACTCCTAATTGTCCAACACTTCAGACGTGCACCAGTCTAAAGCTATTGCAATCCAGTTTCACTTTACATGATTTACCAGTTATTACTCGTTATGACTCACAAGCAACACAAATAGCGAAATCAACAAACAATCACACTTTCTTTTTATCTTAGGATTAGATAAGTGATCACACAACTTAACAACCCAAGATTAATTCCAACTTTAATTCGATCTTCCTTTATTTGTTGAACCTAGCCAACAACCAAACTACCTTTCATAGGTATAAAATATCAACTTACCAAATAAGGCCCTCGTTCCTTATAAAGGAGTTAAATAAATAAAAGGGAACAACATGATCAATCATGATCCAAACTAATATATATTAATTCTCCCATGTGAATTAATAAAATAAAGTTTCCAACCATATGCTTGCATCAATCTTCCATACAACATAATATAAATCTCATAATCAACATGTTTACACAACAGCATAAAACATGCGAATCCAACATAATAAAAATCATATATGAACTCAACATATTTCTTATACATGATACTACATAATTCTTCTTCTTAAAATCATGATACTAATCCAATCAACACATAGGTATGTACGTACCTTGTGTAGACAAATTGAGAGGCCACTTTAACAGTCTTAAAAGTCGCCTAGAGAGAATTCTCCGCCTAAAATAACCAATATAAATTCACAATCAATCCTTTATAAATTTACAGTAATAATAAAATACTTTAAACCCTTCTTAAACATGTTTAAAAACCTTTCCCATAATAAAACTTGATTATTAAACCTCTTTGCATAGTACTTACTACACTAGTGGTTAAAATCCATCATAAAACTCCATAATAATACTCCCTTTAAATTTCCAGCAATACATCATAAATTAAAACTCCCTTAGAACATATTCAAACGTATTTAAAATCATAAAGATAATAAATTTCATAATTTATAATAAACTACTATGATTTTCCAACTTCTAAAACCCTAAAAATTCATGCTTTGATAATTAAAACGGTTATTTCACCAAATACCCCTGACAAAAAAATTTATTCACCAAATACCCCCACTTTTTTCAAAATTCACCAGATACCCTTGACTTTTTAAAAAATTCACCAGATACCCTTTTGTTGACGGACGTTAGTCCTCCGTTAGCGTTTATTTACAAGTTTGCCCTAAGTCAACCTAATTAACCCTAAGTCGACATAATTAACCCTAACTAACCCTAACCCCTCTCTCCCATAACCCACTGACCCCCACCCTCCCCCCCCACCAACCCCAGCCCATGACCCTGCCACCACCCCCCCCAACAACCCCGCCCATCAGTCCCCTCCCCATCCCCTCCCCTCGAAGCTCCACCCTCCCCCCTCCCCCCTCCCCCCCGCAGCCGCGATCGCGCCTCCCTCCTTCGAATCCCGAGCCCACCACCCCCACCCTTCGAATCCGGAGCCCACCACCGACGCGAACCGACGAGATCGAGTGAGTGACGCAAGCCGAAAAGTAGAAGAACCGACGCGCATTTGTGTTGGGAATCGACGAGATCGCAGTGAGTGAGGGAAGGGGAGGCACCCGGCGAGATCAAGGGAGGGGACCGGTGTTGAACCGACGCGAACCGGTGTTGAACCGACGAGTGTGAGGGATGGGGAGGCGCGAGGAGGGAGGGGGAGGGAGGCGCGAGGGAGGTCGAGGGGGAGGAGGGCTGCGGGGGGGGTCGGGGGAGGGATGGTAGTGGGGTGGGGCCGGGGGTTAGGTGGTGGGGCTGGTGGGTCTAGGGTTGGAGGGGGCGCGGGGTTGGGTTAGGAAGAGAGAGAGTTAGGGTTTTTATGGTTTACTTAGGGTTTAGTTAGGTTTAATTAGGGTTTTTTTAAGTTCATTAGTTAATTAGTTAACGGAGCACTAACGTCCGTTAGCCAAAAGGGCATTTTGGGTAATTTTTTTAAAGGTCAGGGGTATTTGGTGAATTTTTTTAAACGTCAGGGGTATCTGGTGAATTTTAAAAAAAGTGGGGGTATTTGGTGAATAAATTTGTTTGCCAGGGGTATTTGGTGAAATAACCGTAATTAAAAATCCAATTCAAACCTAATATGCAAATCTGAATTTTTTATTTCTTCAATACATAACTTATATAAACTTAGATTCAATATTAAATCATCAAACTGAAGCTTTTAAACATAATCATACTAAAAACAAATCTTAAAAACATAAACTTTGAATAAAACTTGAGGAGGAAGGATCAAACCAAAGCAAGAAGGGAGGAACGAAACCCGCGGTAGCCAAGAAGCAGCAGCGGCGGCGGCGCACGGTGGTCGACGGTCGGCCGACGAGGAGCAGCAGCCGGCGAAGAGGAGAATGGAGTGCCGAAGGAAGAGAAAGAAAGAAAAGAAAGAGAGAGAAAAAGAAATAGGGGGCCGAAAATATGGGAGGAAGGAGGAGAGAGAAAATACTTGTGTGGGAAAATTTAGGGTTTATTGAGGTTTATATAGGTTCCCCTTGTGGGCTTAGGAAAAGGTAATTGGGCTCAAACTATAAATCCTTTTCCAAGTCTAAGAGTGTTTGGGTTCCTCAAACCCATTTAGGAGTCCTTTTTCCAAATCCAAAAAGAGTTTCAAACATTTCAAATACTTTTCAAAGCATGACTTACTAAAATATTTGACCTCTTTAAATCATTAAAATAATTCATTTGACTTTCAAATAGTCAACCCTTGAAGAAATAAATCATTAAAATACTAAAATATATTTAAATATAAATAACTATACATTTAAATATATTTATAAAATTCGTAAATTTACGAGGGATTACATTCACCCATCTGCCATCAAAACCCATTGTCAGCAATAATTTCTTCTAGAAACCCCACTCAACTTTGTCATAGGCCTTGCTCATATCCAGTTTCATAGCAATCACACCTCTCCTGCATTTGTTCTTATGCTTCATAGTATGAAACAATTCCATAGCTATTAAGGCATTATCTGTAATTTGTCTTCCAGGAACAAAAGCACTATGGTTCTTAGAGACCTGATTAGGGAGAATTGTTTTTAATCTGATTGTAATTGCTTTAGAAACTAATTTATACTCCCTTTGTCCCATAAAGATCTGAACACTTGTTGGGACACGTAGCGTAAGGTGATAAGTTGTGGTGTGGTTATCAAATGTCATTTTATTTAAAAAGTAGATGTGATAGGAGTTGGTGGGGTATTTTTTATTAGATGAGAGAGAAAGTTGGGTAACTTTTTATTGATAAAAGGTATAGTGTGTTAGATGTGTGATCAAACAAGGGAACCGAATATATCACTCCAAGGCACGAAAACTACGCTTTCCTATTAGTTTAATTTCGCCCCTCTAGGATCACCGGGTTAACACGAAATAACTAGTGAGATACAATGGAGAAAACAATTCACAACATGATATTCTATGTGAATCAACAAGAACTTTGAGTTTGAAGTTTGTGAAGAACACTAGAGAGAAAATAGCAAGGTTTCTCTCAAGCAAAGCAAGTGTATTGGAATGTGAAAAACTGAATTTTCCTCCTTCCACTCATAAGAATCACCAAGGTCATATATTCATATCCCTCATAGATTAGAGCTGTTACACCCTTTAATCCCCTGATTAAGAATCCTTAATCGTCATTAAAAGGATAACGTAAACAACACAACGGTTATAAACCGTCCACGCAAAATTTCACGCCCCAAGTCAGAATACACGTCGCGACCCGCGATACAGATCGCGAGTCGCGAAAGTGCGCTGGTCGCGACCCGCGATGGATGTCGCGACCAGTGACGCCCTTCCTGTTTCTCTTGATTGTTTCACGTGATTTTGCGCATTCTAATCTTAGCATACTAGACCTCCTCCTCTTCTAGTATAGGACCATATGAGCTTTATAAAACCCATTACACTATAAATGTTCCAACAATCCTCCTCCCATTTATTGGGTAATGTTGAAAAGTTTTTCAACTTGCTATAAATCACAAAATAAAACATGCTCATGCATCATGGAAATATCTTACGATTGAATCTCCACTTAGTAAAAGTAACTTTACAATAATTTCGATCATAATGATAGACAAAGCTTTGAATCATATAACAACCACAGATCATTGAAGATACTAATACACATAAGCATAAACTTAGTTCTTAACCTCCGACACCTATGACGCCTTGGTGTCCATATCCATTCATAAGCATTCCAAGTCAAGCCTTAGACTTGGTGAAGCGGCCAAACCTCTAGCTTATATAGGTAAATCTTTACGCACATGCTCCTACAATTGAGCACTTATCAAAGACTTATTAAGAAACTTAATTCAACCTCTTTTCATTGTAGTAACAAGCACTAACCTTGGGATGTAAATAACACAAGTGCTTCCAACCTTTAAGAAAAATATTATCCTCATTGAATTTGAGATCTAACGTTGTATTAGACGTCAAATTGAGTTTTCCTTAGCTAAAGGTTGATCAATAGGCTTAAGACCCATCCCTTTGTTCATTTTGTTCACTAGTTCCCTTGGCAACGGTTTAGTAAACGTATCTGCCAAGTTCAAACTAGACCGAACAAAATTAATAGTTATACAACTATTCCTTATCATTTCACGCACATAGCTATGTCTAACTCCAATGTGCCTTGACTTGCCATTGCAGACTTCACTATAAGCTTTAGCTATGGTTGATGCACTATCACAATGAATAGCAAGAGGTGACATAGGTTTGACCCACAAGTCAACCTCACTCAACACATTCCTTAGCCATTCCGCTTCTTGGCAACAAGATGCCAATGCAATGAATTTCGATGCCATAGTCGATTCCGTTATACATGTTTGCTTCTTGGATGCCCATGAAATAGCACCTCCTCCCAGAAGAAACACCCATCCACTTGTGGATGAATAATCTTCCTTATTGGAAATCCAACTAGCATCCGAGTAACCTTCTAGAATAGAAGGTTCTCCTTTGTAAGTTATGACATAATCCAAGGTTTTATTCAAATACCTTAGCACTCTTCTCAATGCTTGCCAATGCAACATACTAGGATTACTAGTATACCTACTAAGTTTACCAATAGCAAAAGCTATATCCGGCCGAGTACTAGTCATAGCATACATCAAGCTTCCAATTAAGCTTGTATACTCCAATTGTGAAATAGGAGTACCACTACTCGGAACCAAGTTAACACTAGAATCCATCGGAGTAGCAAAATGAGTCGTCGAGTTCGATTCATTAAACCTCTTGATCACTTTCTCAATGTAATGAGATTGTGATAAAGAAATTGACCCTTTACCTCTCATTATTCTAATACCTAGAATAACATCCGCTTCACCCAAATCTTTCATGGAGAAGCTATAAGAGAGAAAGACTTTGGTCTTTTCCACTTGTTCCAAACCAGTCCCAAAGATAAGCATATCATCAACATATAAGCAAATTATAACTCCATTACCGTTATTATCAAATTTACTATATACACACTTATCGGACTGATTTATTTTGAACCCACTAGACAAAATGATCTCATCAAATTTTTGATGCAATTGCTTAGGTGCTTGTTTAAGATCATACAAAGATCGAACTAATTTGCAAACCTTAGTCTCTTGACCTTTGACTACAAAACCTTCAGGTTGATACATGTACACTTTCTCCTCCAATTCACCATTAAGGAAGGCAGCTTTGACATCCATTTGGTGAATTACTAGACCATGAATCGCAGCCAATGCTATCAAAAGTCTAATGGTAGCTATTCTATCAACCTGAGCATAAGTGTCAAAATAATCGATACCATATCTTTGCCTAAAACCTTGGACCACTAACCGGGCCTTATGTTTTAGTATGGTTCCATCGATCTTCCTTTTCCTTACGAAAATCCACTTACAACCTAAAGGTTTGCATCCGGGAGGTAAATTAGCTAAAATCCAAGTATGATTTCCCATTATTGAATCCATTTCATCATTCACTGCCTCTTTCCAGAAAGCAGAATCATGAGACTTCATACACTAGTGGAAAAAATGCTATATGTCACAACACAACCGTTGCGGTCCCTAAAAGAACCGAAGCGGTAAATCCTAGAAATTTTAGGTGGGAAACTTGAGAACACAAATCGCTGCGGTTCTTAGAGAACCGCATCGGTTAATAGAAATCCGATCCGGTTTTCTATTAACCGCTGCTGTTCTCTTAACCGCAGCGGTTAATCTTTTTTTTTTTTTTTTGGTCGAACACCCGCTTATGGTATGAGCGCTGAGCCCACGAAATTGAGCGCTGAATTGAGCCCAGTTAATACGAGAATTTACCGCTTCTCTAAGACGTGGGAGCCCACGAAAGGAGGCCCAACTCATTTCCCTCTCTCCTTCAACGCCTTCTCTCCTTTAACGCCTTCTCTCTAACTCCTCTGGTCTCCTTCACGCATCTCTCTCCTCTTCAACCACCTCTAACGCCTTCTCTCTCGCCTTCTCTTCGATGCCATTTCACCAGGTTACCTAAATTCACAATTTTTATGTCGTTTGGCTTTGTTCTCCGTCGAAAATGGGATTCAAACCCTCATTTTTTCTTTTTTGATGTTCTTCATATTAGGGTTTATTGAGCCTTTTGGTTCGAATCTAATTGAATAACGGCAATGGTGGTTTTCTCTCATAAATGTCGACGATATCTGCTACCATTTCAAAAATGGACGATTACACAAGAGAAATGATGGACCTTAAAACCCTCGTCACCCGTACTCTCGAGAAGAAAGGAGTTCTCGCTAAGATCCGGGTAATAATCTTCTAAATTTTTCAATTTTTTTGTCGATTTTTTTCATCATGAATCTGTTGCTATTTTTTCTGCTAGCTAAAAGATTCAAATTTAGGTATGAACTGCGTAGGATGTTGCAATTTTTTCAATCTCATTCATGGATTCAATTTTTTTAGGGTTTGGCATTATTGTAGAATCAAAATGATTTCTTTTCGTGTTTAAATATAATGTTACTCGTGTTTAGGAATTAGTGTCCAATTTTATTATGTTTCGGAAATTTTGCTCGGATTATCGCTTGTCTTATAAAAAATTGTTGCTAAAATTGGAAATGTTTGCGTCGGTATGATTGATTTTGGGTAATGTTGCTTGCAGGATTAACAATTTGACAACTTACTTCATTCATTTTATGATAATTTTTGTTGGAGTTGTATTACGTCCTTGAGGGTTGTCTTCAACATGTGCACCACGTCTCTCTCAACCTCAAACGCTATTGAATTCATCACAACGCACAATTCACTCTTCAATTCACCATTGCTTCAGCCAGGTTTGTCTCCAATTTTGTCTTTTTTCTCTTGAATTTTGTAAAATTCAATCTAATTTTTCGATTTTCATTGAATTGCTCATCTTCAACCTCCCATCTAGAGCGACTATATATTGGGCGAATCTTCATTTTTGATAAAGAAGTTTTGGGCAAATTCAATGAAAAGGTTGGTACTTTTTCTATAGTTTGAATCTTATTTTCTTTTTTGTTGTTGTTTTGCTACAGATTTTTGTGCTTATTATTGGTTAATTTCTAGTGTGGTTTATTGAATTCATCTTGCATTCACTTCAATATAATATGTTTTACCTAGTGGTTTGCTTGTAGTATTTGTCATTCAAATAAGGCTGAATTAGTTGAATAGTGGGTTAACTATGGGCATATGACATCATATAGCTCTAATAATGCTGAAATTTATCTTACCAAGTGCTTCATCATGATAAGCCTTTTAATTGAGCTATCTTTGAGATCTTAACACTGCCCTCCTTGGCTTTGGTGGTTATGTACTTGTATGCATGTATTGTGTATTTGTGTACCTTAGATGGCTAAGCTTACCTGATTGTTATTCTAGCAGGGGTCTTTTAGATTGTTATTCTAGCATTTCTAGCAAGAGGCTCTTAACTTTTTACTTACATGGTCGTCTTGGGTCTATAACATCTTGCTAAATTGCTAAATGATGTTTTTTTTCGCAATGCACTCTGTTAAAATGTGTAGCTGCAAGTATGGTTACCTTGATACTAAATGCTCAAATCTTTTCATATCCTAACATATTTCACATTGTCTTACGGATGGCGATACATACGGAATAGATCTTGGGACATTTGCTCTCTCTACGCCACCCTAAATCGGTAGTTCTTTTAAATTGGATGTTTAGTGTATTATGATGTTCTTGATACGAGATCTATCTTCACTATCTTGCAAAGCTTGTTTTATCATGTTATTGTGTCTTGGTCGATTGCGTTGTTTTTCTTGTATCATTAAGTCGTGGTGCTATACCATGATTACCGAGTGTCTTGCAACTTGTCATTCTCTGGTCAATGCTTCTTCTTGTTATTGTCTTGAAAGATTTTCAGCTTAATTCTTAAATGATGATCTCAACACAAGAAAATCTTTATTGGCTTATTATTGTGGGGGTGGGTGGCGGTCTTGGGGGGCAACGCGGGGGGGTGGGCGGTGCAGGTGGGGGTGGGGGCGGTGCAGTGAGTTGGGGGCGGTACAAGCTTCAATTCATATTGGGTTCGAAACTTCTATCAATTTTAGAAATGTCCATGACCTCAAACCCGGTGAGTCGGTGATCATTGGCTTCGAACAACTATCGGCGGGCATCCGGAACAAAAGAAGTGATCTTGAATATCAACACCATCTCATGTTGAAGAATTGTTAATCATAATTCCAAATACATCCGTCTTTCTTGATGTGATGATTGTTGATGACACTATATTTTGTAAGGTCTCGGTTTAAGCGCCTTCACGCTCACATATCTTTGCGATAGGAAATTTCGTATATGATTATGATCTTGTGGTTCATGAGTTTGTCAAGGATGTGTAATTAAGTTTTATAACTTGGGGATCTATGTTATGTGGACTCGAATACTCATGCCAGGCACGAGTATGTATCTAAGTGTTCGACTCGCTTTGACTTTGGCCGAAATGAAGTGTCAAATATCCACTCTCATGTCCCGGTGCCAAGGATCGACACGATACTTGAGATAATATGAGAAGTCCGGAGTAACATAGCTTGTGATTGGAGTTCCTCCCGTTCCCCATAAATCTGTCATTTCTCATAGTGCGCAATTGTTCTTGATTTTCTTTTTATTTTTTTTTTCCCCGGGTTTCCTCCATTCCTCTCGTGATTATCCGTGTATGTACATTTTTAAGTGCCGAACTTAATCTTAAGAGAGTTGCAAAAAGGGAACCAAAAAAAAAAGAAAATTTTAGATTTTAGCTAATCTTTCTATTATCTTCTTCGTTGTGCAACCGAAATGAATCGCTCTTGCTATGCACTTGCTTTATATTTGCTTGCGGATGAGTAATGTTATTGTATTCTTTTGTTTGCGTGACGCTTGTGTTGCTTGTTAGATCATGTAGTTGTATGAAGAAAATGTATATAATTGTATAGAATGGAAACAACTTAGCCATAATCCGAAAGTGTCAGTGTCCTCCTGGATTGTGGGGGTGGGTGGCGGTGCGGGGTGGGGCGATGGGGGGTGGGGGGTAGTGCGGTGGGGTGGGTGGCGGTGCGGGGGCAACACGGGGGTGGGGGCGGTGCAGTGGGGGGTGGGGGCGTGCAGGGGTAGGAGGCAGTGCGGTGGGTTGGGTGGCGGTGCGGTGGGTAGGGCGGTGCGGGGGGTAGGGGGCAGGTGCGGTGGGTGGGGCGGTGCACGGGGGTGGGGGGTTGCTCCCGATGGTCTATTGTGGCATATAAATCATTCTATTTCTCGACATTTCGGATGAGTATATATAGGACCTTTGGACATTTCGGCTTGTATGTCATCTTGTTCTCTATATGATGGGACTTTGTGTTATGTCCGGATTAAATCGAAGTCGTAATTTTGTCTTTGTTTGATCTTTCTGCGGGTGTGGTAAGAAGCAAAGCGGTGTTTATCGGATGGGGGTTCTTGATGGGTTTAGATCTTGGGGACATATCGGTTCCAAGTGTTCTAGCAAAATACGGATGGATTGAAGACTCTTTCTCATTATGCTTAATGAAAATGGTTCTAGATTATAGCAAATATTCTTATGTATCTAATTATTTATACTTATGCTTCAATTGAGCATAATACGCTTAATAAAATGATTATTGATATATATTATTGATTTTCTATTGATTAATAATGAAAAAATGCAAAAAAAAAAAAAAAATTTTTTTTGGTTTTGGGGTGATTAACGGCATTGCGGTTTTGACCCAAAACCGCGACGGTTAATCATTTACCGTTGCGG
The DNA here is from genome assembly GCA_947648045.1 of Beta corolliflora. Taxonomy (NCBI): domain Eukaryota; kingdom Viridiplantae; phylum Streptophyta; class Magnoliopsida; order Caryophyllales; family Amaranthaceae; genus Beta; species Beta corolliflora. Next base: position 376,799 of record CANSZD010004268.1, read on the forward strand.
TTTTGGGGTCGGAACCGCAGCGGTTAATAGATTAACCGCTGCGGTTTTGGGTCAAAACCCACGGCGGTAAATTATAAAGCGATGCGGTCGGAACCAGAGCGATTACAATTTGGCTACCGTTGCTAGTGCAACCGTTGCGGCCAAAAACCGCAGCGGTAAGCCCGGTTTTGACCGCAGCGGTTGAACTTTATTCCACTAGTGATAGCCTCATCAAAGGTCCTAGGATCCTCCTCCATATTGTAACAATATGAAATTTGAGTCACAATAGACTCCCTTGACCCTTCAACTAAATATAGTTGAAAATCCGGTCCAAAAGATTTCTCTTTTCTAATTCTTTTACTTTTCCTAATTTCCGGTGTTGTAGTATCATGATCATTGTTAATGTCATCCACAACATTGGAACTAGTACTAGGTATCATGTCCTTTGGACTTGGAATCGATGAGAATCTAGTCTCATTAGATATTGCATCCCTTGACTCTATCACAGTATGGATAGAGACAACATCATTTGGCTCAATGACATAAAACCTATAGGCTTTTCTATGTACCGCATAGCCTATAAAAATGCAATCAATTCCTTTTTCACCTAAAGTTTTCCTTTTAGGTTCCGTCAATTTGACTATTGCCCTACAACCCCATACCTTAAGGTAATTCAGATTAGGCTTTTTGTTACACCAAAGTTCATAAGGGGTAGTCTTATTCCTCTTATTAGGAACTCGATTTAATATATAACATGCAGTTAAAATTGCATCACCCCAAAAACCGTCATTTAGACCCGAATTAGAAAGCATGGTGTTAACCATTTCTTTTAGAACCCTATTTTTCCTTTCCGCTATACCATTACTTTGAGGTGAGTATGGAGCGGTTGTTTCATGAATTACACCAATGGAACTAAAATAGCTAGGATTATAGTATTCACCACCCATATCCGTCCGAAGTCTTTTAACTTTTTCATTAAGTTGAAGTTCCACTTCAGTCTTAAAAAACTTAAACTTTTCTAATGCTTCATCTTTAGTAAATAATAAATATATGTAACAAAACCTTGAATAATCATCAATAAAAGTCACAATATATTTTTTATTTCCCAAAGAAGGTGAACTATGAAAGTCACACAAGTCACTATGCACCAATTCTAGCAATACCGTTTGTCTAGTCACACTAGGATAAGGATTCTTTGTAATCTTATTTAGCATGCATGTCTTACACTTCTCTAACTTTAAATCAAAAGAAGGTATTAAACCTAGCTTAGACATGTCATATAATCTACGATAGTTTACATGACATAAACGATTGTGCCATAGAGAAGAAACATCAAGCATGTAAATAGAACTAGTATCAATTGCATTATTAATACTAAATTTAAATATCCCATTACAAAAAAATCCTTGGCCTATATAAATACCACCTTTGGAAACAATAAACTTATCCGATTCAAATACAACTTTAAAACCAAATTTATTCAAAAGACCCCCCGACACAAGGTTCTTCCTAACTTCTGGTACATAAACGACATCCTAGAGAGTTAAAGTCTTTCCCGAGGTTAACAACAATTCTACTTGGCCTATGCCCTTAGCCTTTACCGTAGAATCATTCCCCATATACAAGATTGGACCATCATCCAATTCTTCCAAAGACTTGAAGAAGTGCTTATTATTGCACACATGTCTAGAGGCCCCCGAATCTATCCACCAAGAATCATCAACCTTGGTTTTGAACAACACTAGGTTGTCCATTTTTTGTCTTCTTCTTCTTAGAAGGACAATCCCTCTTGAGATGAGGTCCATTGCATACCCAACAAGTGAGGGTCTTCCTCTTCTTGTTTGCAAAGTTGGTTTTAGAGTTGTTATTGTTGGATTTCTTGGTCCCACTAGACCCACCAACCTCTACCATATTCACGGTAGACTTAGGAATACTAGGAGTAGTATCCTTTACCCCATCTTGAGCCCGGATCCCTTCCTCAATACGAAGATGGGTTCCTAATTGCTCCATGGACATATCTTCCTTCCTATGTTTCAAGGAATGCTTAGTTTCTTTCCATGAATGTGGTAATTTATCAATGATTGAGGCAACCGCAATAGCCTCATCCATCACCATACCATGTGATCTTATTTGGTTCAAAATATGATGAACTTCATGAAATTGCTCTATATAATAGGCCAATCATTAGTCATTTTAAATGAATTAAAATTACTAACAAGAAATTTCTTACTTGAAGCATCTTCTGAAATATACTTGGCCTCAAGAGCATCCCAAAGTTCCTTTGCACTCTCCACGTTTTGGTAAAGGTCGAACAAAGGGTCGGTAAGAGAGTTGAGGATGTGAGCCCGGCAAATGTAGTCATCATTCTCCCACTTTGTTCTCTTCCTTGTAGTCTCCACGGACTCTTCCTCTCCATCTTTCGGGAATGGTGGCATGGGTGTTGAAAGAACATACACCACATTGAAAGTTGTCAACAAGAAGTGCATCTTCTTTTGCCATCTCCGATAACCCACCCCCTCAAACTTGTCCAACTTTTGGAAGTTCATAGTCATGTCCTTGAGTGATTGAGCCATATCCGAAAAGAAAGAAAAATTAAACTAATAGATTGTTAGATGTGTGATCAAACAAGGGAACCGGATATACCACTCCAAGGCACGAAAACTACGCTTTCCTATTAGTTTAATTTCGCCCCTCTAGGATCACCGGGTTAACACGAAATAACTAATGAGATACAATGGAGAAAACAATTCACAAGATGATCTTCTATGTGAATCAACAAGAACTTTGAGTTTGAAGTTTGTGAAGAACACTAGAGAGAAAATAGCAAGGTTTCTCTCAAGCAAAGCAAGTGTATTGGAATGTGAAAAACTGAATTTTCCTCCTTCCACTCATAAGAATCACCAAGGTCATATATTCATATCCCTCATAGATTAGAGTTGTTACACCCTTTAATCCCCTGACTAAGAATCCTTAATCGTCATTAAAAGGATAACGTAAACAACACAACGGTTATAAACCGTCCACGCAAAATTTCACGCCCCAAGTCAGAATGCACGTCGCGACCCGCGATACAGATCGCGAGTCGCGAAAGTGCGTTGGTCGCGACCCGCGACGGCCCCCTGGTCGCGACTCGCGACGGATGTCGCGACCAGTGACGCCCTTCCTGTTTCTCTTGATTGTTTCACGTGATTTTGCGCATTCTAATCTTAGCATACTAGACCTCCTCCTTTTCTAGTATAGGACCATATGAGCTTTATAAAACCCATTACACTATAAATGTTCCAACATAGTGTGGGCCAAAGAGGTGTAAAATAAATAATATATTAATGGTGGGACCATGCCAAGAATGGAAGTGTTCAAACTAATTTGGGACAAACATAAAAGGAAAGTGTTCAGACTATTCTGGGACGGAGGTAGTACAACACATTACATAAGCTAATAGGCCAATATTGAGATACATCAGTAGGATCTTTCACTTTGGGAATCATGACAATATTTGTTTTGTTAACATTTTCAGGCATAGCAGTACCATTTAAAATATTTATCACAAATTCAGCAACATCATCACCCACTATATGCCAAAAAATTTGGAAAAAAATTACATGCATATCGTCAGGCCCCAGAGCTTTACATGGGTGCATTTGTTTGAGAGCCTCGAAAATTTCAGCTTTTGTGTACGGTTTTGTCAACTCTGCATTCATATCTGTCGAGACAAGCAGTCCCATATGCTGCAACACGTCCTGCATATCTGCTGTTGTGGGATCAATGGACGAGAATAATTTGTGGTAGTAGGATGCCACAATATCCTAGGAGTCATGACTTCGGTTCATTTAGTAGGCAGTTATAACTACGAATTCTAAAGTAGATTACAATAGAAAAGTTTTGTCAATATTGATAGTAATGAAAATTTTGGATGCAAATATATGTACTTTTCATAAAATTTGCATTACCATGGATATAAGAAGTAGAATCGATTGTAAATGGAAAATATATGAAGAAAACTAGTATGGGATGAGATTTTATCACTATATTGATGTTTAGGGAATTATCCTTATAAATTGCATGTAGTTTTTTTTGCCTGAAATTTATTACCACCTATCAAGAGGGGATGTATGATTATCTAGCGCCCGTTCGGTATCACTGTAAGTTCTCAATTTTTATTTTTATGAATATAAAAGTCATATGATATAAAGGGTATAATAAACTTAAAATTAGTAATACTTATACCAAAAAGGTCAATTTTAAAAACTGACAACAGAAAACTAGAAACTACTTTTTCTTGTTTCCATATTTTTGTTTTTAGTTTTCAAAAAAACTGAAAACAGAAAAATGATTTCGAATAACCCCTTAGATATTGATCAAGAGTTTTGTTTTTCAACAAAATATATGCCCTGTTTTTTCTGCAAAATTGACTTTATCACTGTAGAATAACAATCACTCTAGCTAGATAAGGTCTATGCATCATTAGTACAACAAATCACTAAATTTGAAGGGGATACCGAGTCATTATGTTAAAAAGTATGTAACATCAACTCTAACTAGTAATAGTGTATGGAGGCATGGAGCTATGGCAACTACTTTTTTAGGTTGAAATTTTTTCATCTAATCTTTAATTGTACGTTCATGAAAATTAGATAAAACTAATAGTGCAAAACAATACTATCGCATAACTAATGATAATATATACTAGCATGAGGTTCATGAGAGGCGTACATTTAACACACATTTAAAATTTAGGGATACTAGAGATCTTTTTTGAAATTAAAGTACAACTGAGAATTCCCAAAAAATGTAAAGGTACGTCATAGAATAGGAGGATTGTTAAATATCGCCCCCAAATTACTTAAAATCGCCCCAACCATTATATGATTATACCATTATACCCTTAATTTAATTTTTGGATTTTTACTCCACCTTTTAACTTCTCCCACCTACCATCTTCTCTCTCATCTTCACCATTCTTCATCAGATTCATCTCTCATCCTTCTTCACAAAAAAACCACCACCACCACCACCATCTAAACCCAAAAAAATATCAGGCAACCCGTCAGAAAATCCAAGGCCACGGAAGAAGATTGTTCTCAAGCGTCACACGGAGGAGGCAATCTTCAGGGCTACAGAGGCAAGATGCCGGCAAGAAGCTGTAGAGGAGGCGGCGGCAGCAGAGGCAGCAGCATTGCGGGTAATTTTTTTTTTTTAAAAAAAATCCTGAACATCTGTCCTGGCAGTTGCTTCCATGGAAGCAACTGCCAGGCCAAACGTTACTTCTTTGGAAGCAACTACGACTTTATTTTTTTCTTTAAATTTCTGTTATTATTAATTTTTTTATTTATGTTATATTTTCATATTTAAAATGTTATTATTTTATTAATTCATGAAATGTAATTGATATTTTTTTTCGAATATTTTATAAAAATAATTCATAAAATATTATTTAGTATGTTTTAATTTAATTATAATTATTATTGTAGGTTGTAGAAAATTAGAAATAGTAAGTTTTGTTTATAAATAATTAATATTGTAGGTTGTAGAAAATTATAAATAGTATGTTTTGATTATAAATAATTATTATTATAGGTTGTAAAAAATTATAAATAGTATGTTTTGATTATTAATCATTATTGTTGTATGGTTAATATATTGATTTATTATTTTTTTATTTTTACGTATTTGTTGATGAATAGCCATCAGGGTTTCGAAAATTTGCCGGGAAGACACTTCCCGGGTTTCGCGTGCACAACGAGGATTCAGGTCCGCGACATCCCCACTCACGTGGTGTTTCCGCTTCAGTTAGGAGGGCGCGGATGAAGCCGACTGGTCCGCGACGTCAGCTTGAGTTACACGATGAGGGGGTTGGTGGATCGTACGATGCAAGGGAGCATCAGGAGATGGATGAGGGGGAGGATGACCGGGGTACATATGAGGCGGGTTTTGATGTTCTTTGCGATGATGATGTTCAGGATGCATTTATGCGGGAATTTGAGAGAGCTCCAGAGCCTACAGCCGGTGATCGTTGGAATGTCCGTAAGGGTAGAGGTGGGCGGTTTATACGCGGCGAGGGGAGTTCATCGATTGTTGAGAGTCGAAAGGGGAAGGGGAAGGATGCCGATGACCTTAGCTGGAAGGTCACATGTCCAGTTGCAGGGGGACCTATTGTTGGGTCTGTTATCCCTAGTTTTGGTGAACATGTAGCTATGGAGATTTAGGAGGGGGGATAGAATTCTCCTGAAGTGTCAGACACGAGAGAGGATTTGTGCACGTTTGAGGACGTGGGCTAGGGCGTTGCCTCCACCGATACAGGATCGTCTTCGTAGAACGTCCCTGTACCATATCCCCTTTACTATGTTCACGCACATTGATGCGCCCTTGATTTCAGCATTTGTCGAGCGGTGGCAGCCTGATACGAGTTCTTTTCACCTACCGTTTGGGGAGATGACGATCATGATGCATGATGTGTGGCATATATTGCATATTCCAGTTGAGGGGGTGCACGGTCAATGACACCACTCCGGGTGGTGCTCTTAGGGGTTTGGTTGCAAACTCGATCGGTAGGACAGTTGCAGAGCTCGGGAGTCCATTTTGGGAAAATGGTGCTATTGGTGCACAAGGGGTTGCTGATATTCTATCAGATGGGGAGACACCTGCTCCATTGGAGAAACAACTGACATGTATTATATGGTTGATTCTAGGATGCTGTTTGTTCCCAGATAAGAGTGGATCGAGGTTGAGACCCTTTGACATTGTTGAGGCCAGGTCTCCAGATATCGTTCACACGTCCTCCTGGGGGTCGGCTACACTTGCGTACTTGTATCGTCAGTTGGGTGAGGCTAGTCAGACCTCCACAGTCGGGATTAGCGGCTGTTTGACTTTACTTCAGGCATGGATTTATGAGTATTTTCCATGCTTCAGGCCACGCGCACAGCATATTATTTGTGGGGAAGCTCCACGAGCGCAGAGTTGGACTGCGTACCCAGAGCCGATGTCTCATGACCTTCTTTGTTCTATCAGGAGACAGTTAGACACACTGACAACAGAGGATGTAAGTGACTATTTATGTACAATTATTAGAAGTTTGTTTTTTACTTGCATTTCATTAAATAAAATCGCTTTTTTTGTAAAAATTGCAGGTGGATTGGTTGCCTTATGGTCATCATTTTGATCCGAACACTATTCGGAGAACATTATATAGGGGCACCATTCGTTACCGGGGAGTTATCGAGCCCTATATGCCCGATCGATGTTTGCGGCAGTTAGGCCGTATGCAGACTGTACCTGTTCCTATTATTGCTTCAAAGTCTACATCTAGGCGTAGCAAGGGAAAGTATTTTGTGAAATCTTCTGTTGTCCATTGTGAATCGGGCTGGTTCTCGTTCCCGACAGGTAATTATATTAATATAATATTAATATTATGTTTATTATTATTGTTATTATATTAATATAATATTAATATATTGTTTATTATTATTGCTATTATATTAATATAATATTAATATTTTATTATTAAACAATTGTTATTTTGTTTACAAACAGGTAATTGTGTAAACATTGAGATGTTTGAGAAGGGTTCTGCACCGGCTATTGTCGAAATACGGGTTATAATTAATCCGATCACCAACAGGCTCCTGAAAAAACAAATCATCGTTTATTACACGAAAATATCACAATATTCACACATTAGTTTAACCAAATTAATCATATTTTAATTTTTTAAAAACTATTTAGCACCTAATTGAATTTAATTTATAAAAGTTAAATATCAATAAAAAAAATATATGAAAGTTTACGTATACATGGATTCCACGTTTAGCCAGAACGTTGGATCCATGGACCCAACGTTTGGCCAGAACGTTGAATCCATGGATCCAACGTATGGCCAGAACGTTGGATCTTTGGAACCAACGTCTGGCCGGGACGTTAATTCCATGGGTCCAACGTTCGTCAAACGTTGGATCCATGGAATCAACGTCCTGGCCAGACGTTGGTTCCAAAGATCCAACGTTCTGGCCAAACTTTGGCGATGTGTACACAGTTAAAAAAAAATATTTACCTCTTCGTCTGAAGACGACATTCTTGCCGGTGGTGATGGCGTTGAGTGATGATGTTAGGTTGGAGGTTGCGATTGGTGGTTGGTGATTTTAGAGAGAATTGTAAATTGGTAAAATTCAGATTTGAAATGAAGGTAAAATTTCAAATGCTAAAGTAAAGTAAAATGGTAAAAAGGAGTTAAGGGCATAATGGTATATTCAGAGGGTAGTTGGGGCGATTTTAAGTAGTTTGGGGGCGACGAATAGAAGTTCAGTAGAATAGCCCTAACTAATGTGACACAAAGCTGCTAGTGTCATACTCACTCCGATTCTTTTTAATGTACTCACCTCATTTTGGGAGAAAACTAAGGAGGAAGTGTAAAGTACGTAAGATAAATTGACAAGATGGAGAAAGAAACTGAAAAGTGATAGAGGAAAAATAAAAAGTGAGTTACAATATAAAAAAAGAATGAGATAGGTGGAAAAAGAAAAGAGAATAAATGGGACATATTACCAAGAATAGAGAAAAATAACAGTGTATAGATTAAAAAGAAAACAGACTAAAATAGAAACTAAGGTGTGTAGATTAAAAAGAAATTGAGGGAGTATATAGGATTTGTCTAAATGTATTTACAGAATATCCAAATTTATCATTTTTACTAATAGAAAATTAAGGAAAGAACAATAAATGCATTTTTTCACACAACTATAGTTAAAATAAAGAAAAATTGATTAAAAGTAATACGAACTTTTACTAATATGTGCAAAATAATACTCTGATTATCTGAAAACTCTTACAAAAAATATGCTTAATTGTGCAAAACAATAAAGGAATTACCGTTGATAGATTATTTTGATAATATAGAGTAGGAATATTTTTTTTTAAAGCTATTTTGAAACATTATAAAATTTAAAACATGTTGATATATATGATCCTCTCTTAAATTTTTTAGATTCTAAAGTTTGCGGGCATAATATACTTAAAATATTAAGTCGTCAAAAACCTCACATTATTTTTGCACGATTATAAGTAAAGAATACATTATTTGTAGCAAATAGTTCAATTTCTATTAATTTTTAAATACTAAATCAATTAAAAGTTATAGTCCATTTTTTGAGCGAATTTTTCTAGAATAAGGCAGATAAATAAGGAAAAAAATTAAAGTAAACGATTAAAGAAAGGAATAAGTGACAAGAATAATCCTAACTATTTGACCATATTCCCATAATAATCCCAACTATTACTCAACTCTTCCCAAAATAGTCTCAGTCTCCCAGATAAACTATAACTTGTTAAACAGCTTAATTTTTTTTAAAAAATTTTGCTTTTCTTTTTCATTTTTTCTATTACAGCTATTAATTTAATTTTTATCCTATTACAAAAAATTATTTAAATATTTTTTCAGTTGGAAAAAAATAAACTTTTTCCCCGTTTTTGGGTCCCGCCTTTCATCCTTCCCAAGGCATATATTTCGAGACGATCGTAAATGACATTTTTGACCTTCTTTATGACTTTTTTTGGATAACGGATGTTGTCGAGCATCATTTAGGGACGCGGATTTTTTAAGAATCCAGTCGAAGTGATTATCGATACGCCAATTTTTTAGGCTCACATTTTGAGGAGATATTAAACGACACTTTTGACCTCTGAAACGACTTTTTTTGGTAAAAAGGAACGCCACCGAGCATGGGCATAAATTTCGAGAAGCCTGTTGGAATGAATACCAATATATCAATTTCTTGGCACATGTTTTAAGGCGATCTTAAATGACATTTTTTACCCACGAAACGATATTTTTAGCACCACGATGCGTTACGCTAATTTTGAGAAGTCGGTCGAAATAAATACCAATATTTTAATTTTTGAACACGCTTTTCAAGGCCTCTTGAACTACACTTTTCATATTCAAAATGTATATTTTTTAAATAATATGGAGGCTACCAAGCCCCTTTTAAGAAACGTGAATTTCAAGAAGCTGCTCGAAATGAGTATTGATATGTCTATTTTTCGGCACGAGTTTCGAGGTAGTCTTAAACGATAGTTTTGAACTTCGAGATGATTTTTTTTGGAAAGATGGATGCTACCAAGCGTCCTTAAAGGGCGCGAATTTCGAGAAGCCGATCGAAATGAGTACCAAATGTCAATTTTTTTGGCACGCTTTTTCAGTTCTTTTAATTAGATAAAAACAGTTTGGCACAATTATATTGTGACATCAGACATGTGACATTTTTAATCGGTTTAGCATGTTGAAATTAAAGTGGGATTGTTTTGAAAAGGGTTGGGTAATAGTCGGAATTATTCTCTTTTTTCTTTTGCATTAAAATTAATTCATTAATTCAAATTCATATGACATCTATAATAGAAGTCAAAACTAACAAATATATATCAAAATAAAATAAATATAATTCTAGTATGACAAAACCACGATTATTAAGGAGATCTAACACTTATGAAAGCCTTCGTCTTTCACATCGTTGTCTGACGCAGCCTTCTACAAAGGGGTCTATCGATCTTTTGCAGTTTTGAAGTAGAACTGGATTTAATTCAAGTAATTGTACACGAATACCTGACATCTTTTGCAACCCCGCACAAATCTCGATCAAGAAATCAACCTCTTGAATTACACAAAAAACCAAAAATAAAGTCTTCAGACTATCATATGGAGAGAATTAAAACCCAATATATGGGTAGATATAATTCGATATATGGGTAGAAAAACTCTCCATTAGAGAGAGACTGAAATTTATTAGAAATAACAACATAAAAACTAGTAACGAAAGGGAAAAAAAAGGGTTTACCACCGCCTAAAAGGGTGGCGGTAGCCCCTAGGTTGAAAATTATGGTTTTGAAGAAGAAGAGAGAGAAAGAGAAGAAAGGGGAAAGGAGGCGTTGGACATTTATTGCTCAGTTTCGAATATACCAATTACCACATGATGACTAGTTGAAATCATTCAAAGATTAATGAAATTTAGGATTATTTTGGAAAGATGGTCAACAATTAAGATTGTTCTATAATTCTATCCATTTTCCTTAAAAAAAAAATAGAAATATGGTTTCCTAATCCATTACCCCCACTTAGAGTTGTCAAAAAATGAACTGAATTGAGAACCCGACCTGAACCTATAATGACTTGTAACTGACTTACACCTGAAATTTTGGTAAAACAAATCAGTTGTAACATGACCAGTACCTGACCTGGTAATAACTGATACCTGATCTTGACCCAATACTCTATGACCTGAACCTTAACTGACACCCGATAACTGAAGTGATCCGACCTGACAATAATCCGAACCTGATTCGACACCTGACCTAATTAGGACTTGAAACCGATTATAACTCTACGCACCATGTTATTGTCCCAACCTGCTTACGACCCGCTACCTTATTTTACCAGACCTGTTGCGACCCAGTACGTGGTTTTACTCGACTTTTTGCCATATGTTACCTGATTTTACCCAACTTGTTGATTGTTGATAACTCGACTTGTCATTGACTTCACCTCATAGTAACATAAATCATAAACTAACACTACTACAAAAGGCATATAACTAGATGAACTATTCATGCATTGATTTTCAATGAAATCTTAAATAATGATACAAATTTGAAGCAGCGCCACCGCCACACAAGTTTGATGACCCGTTACGTACTCGAAGCGACCCGAAACCAAGTATGGCACAATCCAATAACCACCGACATGAACTTGACTCGAACCTGACCCAAACCGCTATTGTCCTGACCTGATAAGTATCCGACCCACGCATGACCTGAACCTGAAATCACCCGCTACAAACCTACAATAAACACGAGCCGACACCACATGACCACGAAAGATGATTTGACCCGAAATTGACTGTGACGAACCCGATCGAACCTGAAAGAAGAAACAAACCAGGGTACATTCGACCGAATTATGGCGACGTTGACGCGTGACCCGACCTGTTTGATTTAATGACCAAACCGCGAGATGGCTCTAACGAACCCGACTTGAGTAACTGAAATGACAGCTCTACAGCCCCACTTCCAGCATTGGCTTAAACCGGAAATCCACGGAAATATCAGATTAGTATGCCATATGGACTAAAAAAGCCCGAAGAGGAGAGAAATGTTGAGAGAGCAAAACAAGTAGCTAAAAAATGGCACTCCTTACCTTTCAATCCTCTTCTTGCTTCACCAACAACCCAAATTTCCTTCTCTATAAACCTCTTCCCACCAAAACCAGATTCACCATACTCTCCCAAAATCCATCATCATCATCATCATCATCATCTTCACAATCCTCAAAACCCACCATTAATGATAACCCTGACTCAATTGAACAACCATCCAATAATGATTCCGATAAAAAGCCCATTTCTTCAACTGGGCAAGGATTCGGCTCTCCCCAATTACCAAAACCATTATCATCAACTGGGAAGAAGAAGGGGAAGAGAGAGAGAGCATCTATCATACGCCGTAATCCTGTTGAAAAGCCCGCTTTACTAGATAAGAAAATTGGGGAAGAAGAAAGTGTGAATGAAAAGGCTTTTTTGCTTACTTGGTTGGGCCTTGGTGGTGTTATTTTTGTTCAGGGCATTGCTCTTGCTTCCTCAGGTAATTTTTTTTTTTTTTAAATTCATTTACTGCATTTTATTTTCATCTGGGTTAATCCAATTTTAAATGTATGCTTAAATAGTTATGTAAATTAGTAATTTTTGCTAACTTGTATGTAGAGAAGTGTTTCTTTTAGTAAATTATGATCAAGGTTGTAGTTTTAGGGGTGATTTCGTACACAATTATTAAATCAATGATTTTGAGACTGCATAATTTTGACTCCATACCCTGCATACTATTAGGAGGTATGGTATCCTTGTTTGGGGAACAGGATCAGCAGTATTTTCTGAATTGGGGGTTTAGGGTGTGTTTGCTTCACCTGAATTTCATTTATCAGTAGCAAGGTAACGGACGGGCTTTCAGAAATGAAAATGTTTCCGAAATTAGGGACTCCTCAGTCCTCAGGTTTCATCCACAAGTTGCATTAGCATAACTATGGTTGGGATTTGCCGTTTGGGGAATGGAAACGTCTCGGTGACGGGAAACATCATGTCCTGTTTATTGCTGTGCTTCAGACTTTATTAGAACTTATTCAGCCATTATAGATATATTTATTTTTAGTGATAGTAATCATACATGTAATAGATTGAATGTGGTAGTCAAGTGTTATAAAAGTTGGTTGTATGGCTTTCATATCTTTGTTACCGAGTCAAGAACTTCCTAATAGTTAACTTAAAGATGGAGCAGCGTGCAGGTCCTCGAGGCCTTTATAAGCTTCAGGGTGCGTTCTCTCCACTACCTGGACTTCGATGAACCGAGCTTGTTTCGTTTGATTGGACTTGATCAGACTTGAAACCTCCTTACATGTAAACCCGATTGCATTTGATTATCCCTGAAACTTAGCAAAGAAAACGCAAAGTACTAGCATATGTAATCGGTTGAATGCTGCCAACTCTATCTGTGTAAAAGTTACTTGAGGACAGGTTCTTTTAGTTGATCAATGTCATTGTAAATGCAATCATGTATCCACAGAATGGAGAGAGCACTAGTGCCCTTTTTGCAAAGTATAAGATCTGATTAAAGGGGCTGCATTCTTGAAATCATGATATGCCCCCTGAAAACTTCTGCACATTAAACCAAATCTTATAATTTGTTAGTGGGCTGATAATACTAATGTATACATGCTGATAATACAGAATGCAATTCCAATGTGTACATGCTGATAATACTATAATTGTTAATGGGCTGGGTGCTTCAATGCGGAGGCTTGCTCTGTCAATGGGCTGTTAGTTATTGTGTTTGCTTCAGGATGACAAGAACTATGTCTTCTTTGAGGTAGGGGAAGGGGGATGGAGGAGAGAAAGATGAATTAAAGCATCTTACCATTGCTTAGAGATCTGAAAGCCATGAGATTGAAATTCTATGACTCTTCATTATGTGATACCCCTTTTGAGTATATTGCTTGATGGTACTCTCCATTACCAACATTTATGATCGTTTACCAAATGGGTCGGTAGTGTTATTACTGGATTTTGAAAATAATATGATTCCTCACATATGACAAGAATTTAACCCATAATAGTTGTCTCTTTGGCTGAAAAGTCATTGCTTGTTCAGTTGGTGACTTTTTGTTCTTTTTTCAACAGGCTTCCTGCCAGAAGAATGGGATAAGTTCTTTGTAAAGTTTCTGTACCCATCTTTTACACCCACGGTGTTCTTATTTGTTTTTGGAACAGTTATATATGGCGTTCTCAAGTACTTCCAGAATGAAGATGTAACGAACCAAAAATGACAGTTTTCTTAAGCAGAGGTACTTGAACAATTGATAATGGCCTCGGCCACTTCTTAGCACTCTCACTTTCACTGATACTGGTTTGAATACCTAACAATGTCATTGAATCCAGTTGAGATTTTCTGGGATTCAAAGCTTGCATTTTTTTCTGGGTGTAGGATAGTGATTTTTGTTATTTGTGTTTCTGCTGTTCAGTATATTATGTATGTAATGCTGTTCTAATGTAAATTGAGATGGTGAAATAGATGTATGCTGTGATCTACTTATTACAAAAACTTCAGATCTAACATTTCTGATACAGAACAACAACAAAAAATGTAGACTCTGTTGCATGAAATGAATTTTTCTTCATTTTCCGACATGGTTTCCAGCTTATAACTAGCGTGTTTGCTTAATCGCTTAACTTGTTCGTTGCATAAGTGATGCTGTAATTACTAATTCTCTGTAACAGGTATGATTTCATGAAGGAAGTTGCTGTTGATAGAACAGTTTAGAGATGGTCAGAAAGATGCAGCTGCACTAATGAAGATGGCATCGTGAAGATACATGTTTTGATGTTTACTTATCTAATGATTATTTTGACATCATCACATTTATAAATAATTTGAGATATATATTATATTACTTGATTAATATCCTATACTTCATTAATTAAGCAGTCGTGCTCCACACAAGCCTTAAAATAAGGTGAACAACTTTGCTACAAGTTAAGACATTTACTAATCTATCTAGAAATTTCAGCAGCCATGTGAAGTCAACTACCAAGATCACACCCTCATCATTGCCAAGATTCTACCGCAAAACCAGTAATCTCACCGCCTCGTTTACATCGCCAAGTTCTCTTTCCATTTCCAAATCTTTCTTTCACTCTCACTACAAATCTTGATCACTAAAATACAAACATAAACCATGTCTTCCACCGCCACCAACACATCTGATCCTGAAGTCAACTACTCAGAATCAGACATCGCCAAAAAATTCCTCTTCTTCAACGTCCTCAAAGATGGTCGTATCCATATCTTATCACCTCCTACTACAAAAGTTCCTCCTTCCTGCAACCCCACATCCAACGTCTTAACGAAAGATGTTGACATCTCCGCCTCCGTCTCTGCCCGTATCTTCCTCCCTTCCTCCGCATCCACAGCTGACAAACTCCCTGTTCTGCTGTACATCCACGGGGGCGGCTTCTGCATGAGCTCCGCCTTCTCCGAGAATTACACACGCCTTGTCTCCCACGTCGCGGCCGAAGCCAACATCATTGGCGTATCAGTTGAGTACGGCCTCTTCCCCACGCGGCCAATCCCCGCATGTTACGACGACTCATGGGTCGCGCTCCAGTGGGTTGCAGCTCACAGTAAGGGAGAAGGACCTGATTCTTGGATAAATGATTATGCTGATCTTAGCAGAATCTTTGTTGGTGGAAATTCTGCAGGTGGGAATATTTCTCATACTTTGTTAGCTAAGGTGGGGTCCATTGGACTTGGTTCTGAGGGTGCAAAGGTTGAAGGGATGATCTTAATTCATCCTTACTTTGGGGAGGATGATAAGATGTGGATGTATATGTGTCCTACAAATGAAGGACCTAGAGATCCTAGGATGAAGCCTGCTGTAGAGGATTTGGCTAGGATTGGGTGTGGGAGGGTGTTGGTTTTGTTGGCTGAGAATGATGGATTGTATGGTGCAGGGAAGATGTATGCTGAAGAATTGATCAAGAGTGGGTGGAAAGGGAAGTTGGAGATTATGGAGAATAAAGGAAAGGATCATTGTTTTCATGTTTCTAATTATTTGGATCTTGAAGCTGTTGCTATTAGGAAACGGATTGCTTCATTTATCCATAATCAGGGTTAATTAGTATGAATATCTTGATGTATGTATGATGATGGTTGTCTAATGATTTTAATTGGCTAAATTCAGTGGCATTGTTCTTCGTTCTTGTTATGTAATAAGATCAGCTTGGTTCCTGTATGTAAACTTTGCATTTGATTATTCCTGAAACTTAGCAAAGAAAATGCAAAGTACTAGCCCAGAGGTAAATTCTTCTTATCAGTTATCATGGAGTTCAATGTGTACATGCTGATAATACTATAATTGTTAATGGGCTCGGTGCTTCAATGCGGAGGCTTCCTCTGTCAATGGGCTGTTAGTTATTGTGTTTGCTTCAGGATGACAAGAACTATGTCTTCTTTGAGGTAGGGGGGGGAGATAAATCAAAGCATCGTAGCATTGCTCAGAGATCTGAAAGCCATGAGGTTGAAATTCTATGACTCTTCATTATGTGATACCCCTTTTGAGTATATTGCTTGATGGTACTATCTTCATAAGTATCCACTGTTCTTAGTGAAGATAGTCTCATGTGAATATGCATGGTAATGCACTAATGCTCCTCTCAAAATTTCTTTAAAAAATTTGCATGGTAATGCTTGTTCATCCCCAAGTACCTATTTAATTAACACCCCTCTTTAGAGGTTGTATTGAGTAGTGATGGAAATTTATGTCGGAAAAAATACATGTTGGAGGGTGAAGTTCCATTACAAATTACAATAGCATTGACATTGCACTTCCTTTAGAAATTTTACATATAAATTGATTACCATTACCAACAGTTATGATCGTTTACCAAATGGGTCGTTTGAAAATAATACGATTCCTCACATATAACAAGAATTTAACCCATAATAGTCGTCTCTTTGGCTGAAAAGTTATTGCTTGTTCAGTTGGTGACTTTTTGTTCTTTTATCAACAGGCTTCCTGCCAGAGGAATGGGATAAGTTCTTTGTAAAGTTTCTGTACCCATCTTTTACACCCACGGTGGTCTTATTTGTTCTTGGAACAGTAATATATATTATATATAATATGGCGTTCTCAAGTACTTTCAGAATGAAGATGTAACAAACCAAAAATGGTGGTTTTCTTTAGCAAAGGCATTTGTGCAATTGATATTGGCCTCGGCCACTTCTTAGCACTCTCACTTTCACCGATACTGGTTTGAATACTTATTAATGTCATCGAACCAGACATCCAGTTAACGATATTTTATGAGACTCAAAGCTTGCACTTTTTCTGGGTGTAGGATAGAGACTTTTGTTATTTGTGTTTCTTCTGTTCAGTGTATGTAATGCTGTTCTAATGTAAACTGAGATGGTGACTTAGATGTACGTGCAGTTGCGATCTACTTATTACAAAAAACTTCAGGTCTAACATTTCTGATACACAACCTAGGTAGCACTGGAACGGATACGAGGATGGGTACGGGTACGGAGACGCAAAACTGCAAAATCAAAATTCTTGAAAACGGGTACGGCTTGGATTCGGCAGATATATTAAAAAATATATTATTTTCAAAAGTTTCAGTTGTCCCTAAGAAAATTTCGGTCATAATTAAATATAAATATTTAATAACAATGTTTTGTATTTAAAAAGTACTGCAGTATACTTAAATTTTTTTTTTTTTTGAAATGGAAGTATACTTCATTAATAAGTCTTAATCTTCCTTACGCAATTTTAGGCCCTAGTAGGAATCCCACCTTATGACCTCGAGGTCGGGGTTCGAATCCCAGTGTGAGGGACTTGGAGTAGAATTCTCCTTACAACACCCCATCCTTCCAAGGGCAGCCCAAATGTTATTCATCTTACCAAAAAAAAAAAAAGAAGTCTTAATCTTCTGGAGTACGGTTGTCACCTTTCAAAAAAATAAAAAAAAATAAAAGAGTACAGCTGTCAAAACTCTTAAGATGTAATGCAGCTCCTTCCACTAGTAGAAAAAGGACGATTTGCGTCGCCCCATTTGCGTCGCATGAAAGGCAAAACGACGCAAAAACATAATTTGCGTCGCATGCTATGAAGAGTGCGACGCAAAACATTATTGCAGCACCAGATACGAGCTATATACATCGTACCCTATTGATGTGCGACGCATATAGCTTGGCCCATCCGATCCAGGTGACAAAATTTGAAGCCCTATTTGCATCGCACTTAACTAATGTGCGTTGCAAAAGGCTAATTTGCGTCGGACCCCTTGGCCCATCCGACGCAGATCAGCCCAAAAGCCCACATTGCCCAACTCACTTTTTTTAAACCCGCGCCTCTCCCTCACACTTTCTCACTGTCCTACATTGTCCCTCTCCTTTTAAATTCCTCAAACCCTAACCTTATGTCTCTCTCTGCTTTTCAAACCCTCAAACCCTCTCTCTCTCTCCTTCTCCCACTCTTAACCGCTGCGCCGCTCCACCTCCTCTACTTTCCCTATCTCCGTGCGCCTTAGGCGAACAGCGAACAACGAACAACGAACGCTTATCGGCGAACAAAATTGAAGATCTTGAGTACAATCGCGAACAACGAACAACGCTTATCGGCTTCTTCGTGCGTCTCCGGCGACTTCGTCGCAAAACACGTATATTCCATCGCCATGGATGAATACTCTTTCTCTCTCCTCGAAAACTATTACTAGCAGATCCAAATTCTTCGAGTTTGATATGACCACTCTTTCTTTATCACTTTGACAGGTTCGGTTTTTTTTTTCAATTTTTCAATCTGATTTTATAATTTCGTAGTCTACAATTTTCTGTTTTCAGATCTACAATTTTGTTTTTCCATTTTTTAGATCTAATTTTCTGTTTTATTTTTGTCGTTTATCGTAGTCTATTTCGTTTTTAATTTTTTAGATCTAATTTTATGTTTTAATTATCAGATATGAAAATTCATTTTTTCATTTTCAGATCTAAAAAATAAAAACGTTCTAGATTCAGTTCATGCATCTGAAAATTATGGCCTTTTGTTTTTTTATTTTTTATATCTGATTTTTATTTACTTTTTTTGGCATTTATCCTAGTCTAGGATTTTCTTTTTAATTCTCTGAAATTCTTATTTTCATTTGCAGATCTGTGTTTGGTTCTTCTCGAAGTCTTCTTCGTCGGAAAATATCAGCAGCTGCTCACTTTCGTCCTCGCTTGTTCTAGATTCAGTTTTAGTTTTACATTTTTTTTTTACATTTGCAGTGTAATTTGTTTATATCTAGTTTACATATTTTTGTCTCTCATTCCAAATTTTGTAATACATATTTGACATTATTAATATAAAATACGTGTTACTAATGTTTGACATTGCCTCCAAATTCTTTACATTATTAATGTTCGTTTAGTTTAAGCATTAGTATATGAGAAAAAAGCAACTAAAATATAAAGGTGAAAAAAGACAAAAAATATGAAAGCTTAAAACTCATCTGCGTCGCATGTTGTGTTGTGTGCGACGCAGATGAATGCTGATGAGAATTGGCATGGTTCAGCTGCTGGGATTTGGCCAGGCTGCTATGTTGGTACTTGGGAGAGCTATCTGCGTCG
The DNA here is from genome assembly GCA_947648045.1 of Beta corolliflora. Lineage (NCBI taxonomy): Eukaryota > Viridiplantae > Streptophyta > Magnoliopsida > Caryophyllales > Amaranthaceae > Beta > Beta corolliflora. The sequence goes on from CANSZD010004268.1 coordinate 396,467, forward strand.
CACCTTGTGTATTGTGCGACGCAAATAGTAGGGTCATTTGCGTCGCACCGTATGCTATGTGCGACGCAAATGGTTAAAAGATCTGCGTCGTTTCCCAATATGACGCAGATCACTTATTGGTCATTTGCGTCGAGACTTGTGCCGTCGGACCTATGTCCGACGCAAATAGGGGTCCTAGGTCCGACGCAAATCGACCTTTCTCTACTAGTGTTCTTAACTCTTTTTCATTAAGAACTAGTTTTTAGGCCCGTGCTATGCTCCGGGTAATTATAATTTTTAATTATTAATATCTTACTTTGAAATTATAACACCAAGCATTATACTTGGTTTAGTGGTTAAGACATTATATAGTAACTTGAAATCATGGGATCAAATCTCATACCATGCATTTTCTAATTTTTTTTTGTATGTGGTTTACATGAAGTAAATACTATGATGGATAGCGCCACGTGGCACAGTTCCTTGTTTAGGAACGCCTTTTAGTATATTAGTACTAGCCTCGTATGCACGCGATGCGTGCGACAACATATTGGTATTAATACCAATATTAGGAATCGTAAAAAACATTAATATTAATGTGAAAAATAAACATGTACTTCGTACTTACAATTTATTTTTACAAAACATAGGATTGAAAATGAAGATAAGAGAAGTTGGTCTATGCTTATTTTTTCTCATTAGGTTTAACTATTTCGCTTGAATAACATCTTGACTATGACAATTATGAAATCGAAAAATACAAAGATGAGTTATACTCTTTTTTTTCGGTAATTTTTTGAATTTTAAATTTATGTTCTTTGTAATTGTTATTGAATATTTAGGTAAAAGAAAACTTTGTATGTTTGGCTTTATAATTGTTAGAAAATTTATTTGTTATGTTAGTTTCCTCATCGTAAGTAATCTTTTGATGGAAATCTTAAATTTTTTTATGTTAGTTTTATCTTTTTACAACTTTCCTTATTATGCATAATTGTAATTCAAGAAATGAATGAGAAATTTTGAATAGATTTTTCCTTTTATGTTTCAAATTAGGGGTATATAAGTCTTTTCATGGGGGGACACCATAGCTCCCCCCTTGACTTATATACTAGAGATAGATAGATCTAGTACAACTGTCTTAACTATCTTAAGCACCTTAAGAGAACAAAAGGAGATCAGACCTCAAAACCACGCATCATCTTCTACAGCAAGAAAGGACTTCTCCTTTCATGGGAGAAATCTCCAGTGGCTGCGAAGAAGCACGAAACGCGAAGGAGGAGCTGCCGGAGATGGCGGCCGACGACGATAGGCGACTTATCTTCTCAGTTCAATTAAGAGAGTTCGAAAATTTTGGAAAAAAACCCTAAATCTGATTTTCCCCCCTTCATATTTTTTTAAACGGTTTTTTCACCAAGTACCCCCCGAGTTTTCGGTTTATTCACGAGTTACCCTCGCACTTTTGAAAATACACCTGGTACCCCTCAGTTTTATGATAATACACCCAAATGCCCTTAATGACTTACGGTGGTTAACTACATTAGTCATTAACCCTAATATTCTATTTTAAACCCTAATTAACCTCTAATCCTAACCCTAATCTTAACCCCAACCTCTAACCCCTAACCTCTAACCCCTAACCCCTAACCCTAACCTTAAACCCTAAACCTAACCCTAAACACCAGTCCACCACCTCCCACCACCACCCTTGCCCCCCACCCCCACCACCCCCTCCGCGCCTCTAAACCCCCACCCCCTCTGCAGCCTCCCCCCCTCGCGGCCTCGCCAACCCCATTTCCCCCCCCCTCCCCCCCCCACCCCCACATCCCAGACGGACCCCCCACCCCCACGGCCCAGCGGCCCCCACGTGCACCGCTCTCCCACCTCCGCGCCCCCCCCCCTTCTTTTCGCAATCTTACCCCTCCCCGCACAAAGACTTTCCCTCTTTAATTTGCGTCGACCGCCCTACACGATATTTTCCCTCTTACGCAATCAATTAACAATCTCGAAGGGGGTGGTGCTGCGGCGGGTGGGGGGGAGGGGTGAGAGGTGAGATTGCGAAAATCAAAGGGGTGGGGGTGTTTTCGTGGAAGTGGAACGACCCGAAGGGGGTTGGCCGAAATCGGCGTGGGTGTTTTTGTGGAAGTGGAACATCCCGAGAAGCGGGGTGGGGGGAGAACCGGGAGGGGCGGCGTGACGGGGAGGGGGGCTGTTGTGGCGGGGAGGGGGGTGGGGTGGGGTAGGGGGCTTGGGGTGGGTGTGGGGTTAGGTGGTGGTGGAGGTTAGGGTTAGGGGTTAGGGTTTAGTTAGGTTAATTAGGGTTTAATTAGGGGTTAATTAGGGTTAAGACTAACAGAGTTAACCGCCGTTAGTTATTAAGGGCATTTGAGTGTATTATCATAAAACTGAGGGGTACTGTGTATTTTCAAAAGTGTGAGGGTACTCGTGAATAAACCGAAAACCAAAGCATTTAGTCTAAAAAACTGTTCTTTAAAAATAGATGGGTACGTTTCTATCCCTTTAAATCCGTCCCCGCCACGTACCCGGTTTCAACCCATCCATACTCAAACCTAACCCACCCGTACCCAAACCTAACCCACGTACCCACCCATCCGATTCGTTATGGGGACGAATCTTAGGCGAATCTGACCCGTCCCCGGTATGGGATTCGGTGTCCGGGAGGAGTACCCGTGCTTCATAGTACACAACAACCAAAAAAGAAAAAAGAAAAAAAAAAGACACTGTTGCATGAAATGATTTTTTTTTCTTCATTTTAAAACATGATTTCCAACTTAAACTCTTAAAGCTACCGTGTTTGCTCAATTGCTCAACTTGTTCATTGCATAAGTGATGCTGTAATTACTAATTGTCTGTAACAGGTATGATTTCATAAAGGAAGTTGATGTTGCTAGAACAATTTAATGATGGTCAGAAAGATGCAGCTGCACTACTGAAGATGGCATTGTGAAGTTTACTGATCAAATGAGTATTTTGACACCACCACATTCATAAATAATTTGAGATACTTCATCACTTCCTCAATAAGTGAAACATAGAGAAAGTAGGGAGTTATGAAGGAATGTAGAGAAAGAAAGTTGAGATCACAATAAAGTAGAGTAATTTAAGTGATGAAACAAAAAAAAATTATGGTCTCCTAATTCCTATTGCTTTTTGGTGGCATATTTATAATAAGAGTGAACTTTGTTTACCATTTAAAGCTTGATTATTATGACTATTCCAATTAAAGAAAGTGTTTCACTTATTGAGAAATAGAGGTAATATATTTAACTTGATTAATATCCTATACTTCATAAATTAAACAGTCGTGCTACACAACCACAAGCCTTAAGATAAAGGTCAAAAAGGACATTTATTAAACTACCAATATCACACCCTCATCATTTATTCATTTCCAAGATTCTACCGCAAAAACCAGTAAACTCACCGCCTCATTTACATCACAAATTCTCTTTCCATTTCCAAATCTTTCTTTCACTCTCACCAAAAATCTAGATCACAAAAATAGCAAACCAAAACCATGTCTTCCACCACCACCACCACCAACACCAACACCAACACCATCACATCTAATTCTGCAGTCAACTACTCAGAATCAGACATCGCCCATAAATTCCTCTTCTTCAACGTCCTCAAAGATGGTCGTATCCATATCTTATCACCTCCTACTACAAAAGTCCCTCCTTCCTGCAACTCCACACCCAACGTCTTAACCAAAGACGTTGACATCTCCGCCTCCGTCTCTGCCCGTATCTTCCTCCCTTCCTCCGCATCCACAGCTCAAAAACTCCCTGTTCTGCTCTACATCCACGGGGGCGGCTTCTGCATGGACTCCGCCTTCTCCGAGGATTACACACGCTTTGTCTCCCACGTCGCGGCCGAAGCCAACATCATTGGCGTATCAGTTGAGTACGGCCTCTTCCCCACGCGGCCAATCCCCGCATGTTACGACGACTCATGGGCCACACTCCAATGGGTTGCTGCTCACAGTAAGGGAGAAGGACCTGATACTTGGATCAATGATTACGCTGATCTTAGCAGAATCTTTGTTGGTGGAGATTCTGCAGGTGGGAATATTTCTCATACTTTGTTAGCTAAGGTGGGGTCCATTGGACTTGGTTATGAGGGTGCAAAAGTTGAAGGGATGATATTAATTCATCCTTATTTTGGGGATGATGATAAGATGTGGATGTATATGTGTCCTACACATGAAGGACCTAGAGATCCTAGGATGAAGCCTGCTGTAGAGGATTTGGCTAGGATTGGGTGTGACAGGGTGTTGGTTTTTTTGGCTGAGAATGATGGATTGTATGGTGCAGGGAAGATGTATACTGAAGAGTTGATCAAAAGTGGGTGGAAAGGGAAGTTGGAGATTATGGAGAATAAAGGAAAGGATCATTGTTTTCATGTTTCTAATTATTTGGATCTTGAAGCTGTTGCTATTAGGAAACGGATTGCTTCATTTATCCATAATCAGGGTTAATTAGTATGAATATCTTGATGTATGTATGATGATGATTGTCTAATGTGTTATGACTCTAAGTCAATGTTATTTTGATGATCATAAACACTTTGTGCTATAACATGTATGTATATAACAGTGATCTAAGAAAGCTATCAAGATTGGAAGTTCATGAAAGATTTAAGACTTTGAAGAAATGGAAGTTTAGACATTGTTATATGCTTAGTAAGAAAACAGCAAATGTAAAGTATTAGAACTGTGTGATAAACTTTGTGTTGTGCTAAAAATAGAAATGTGAAATTAGAAGGGTTATTATTTTCTTAGAGTTAAGAAAATAGATAATCATATTAATTTCATATATCTATATAAAAAAGGGAAGTTTAGTTTTAAAATAAAAAGGATTTTATAAAAACCGATTTGAAAAAGGATTTTGTAAACAATCGATTTAAAAAAGGATTTTGTAAAAACCGATTTAAAGAAAAATATTTTATAAAAGAATTTCGAAAACAAAAGGAGTTTTAATAAAGAAAACAAAGATAAAGAAAAAAAGGGGAAACTGATTTTGATAAAACGTTTTTTAGATAAAAGGTGATTACTAGTTGACTTTGGAGAATTCTTATTTTATAAGGATTGAAAAGAAAAATCAGCTTTTATGAAAGATAGAATTTGTTTTTAACAATGAAAAGTTTCATCCCTTAATTTAAGGAATAAAAGATAAACATATCTTTGAGAAGGATTTTCGATCAGTCCATAAGCATAAAAGGGATTATAACTCAGTTTCATAACTTACGTTTTCAGAGAAAAATATTGCAGATTTCGAGAGCCGAAAACCATTTCCTAAGGCACGTAGTATAGCACGAGTTCTAGCCGGGTCGGAAACTAAACAACGTGTGTAATTGTCCTCTAATTTGCTTGAATAAGAAGCACGCTTTTGAGGATCTTTTCTTTCTGTAATCTTTCATATTATAGAGAGTAGCAACACTTAGAGTTAAGTGTTGGGGAGCACTACTAGAGTTAGTAGTAGGGGAATCGAATTGTATCAAGGGTTTGGTATTTTACGATTCAAATAATAAAAGAGTAGTTTGTGTGGACGTAGATCTCAGAGGTGAGATTGAACCACGTTAAATTTCTGTGTCTTATTATTTGATTTCATTGTTTTATTGTTTGATACAATTTCGATGGAGCAAAAACATCAATCGGAGAATTTACGAGTGAATAACACAGTGCACGGCACTGTGCTATAAGAGTGTTTTTGCGAAAATCGATTAGTTTTAGTCACTCAATTCAACCCCCCCTTCTTGAGTGTCACCTTGAGTTCCAACAAGTGGTATCAGAGCAGGCTATTCTCGAAAGGCTCATCCCTAGAGAATTGAAGTCATGAACATGCAAGACGACTCTCGACATAGACACACAAAGTGTCCAATTTTCAACGGAAAAGACTACGGATGGTGGAAGGCTAGGATGAGGATCTACATCCAAGGATCGAACTATGAATGCTGGAAAATCATAAGGAAAGGACCAATCCTTATCCAAGCTAAAAACGCTGAAGGAAAGATGGTCGACAAGGATGAAGACGACTACAATTCAGTTGACTATGCAAAAGCCGAAAAAAACTTCAAAGCTATGAGTATTCTCCAATATGGAATTGGACCGGATGAATACTCAAGGATCTCGGCTTGTACTACAGCAATAGAAATATGGGACACGCTGGAGTTGGCCCACGAAGGTACGAATGAGGTAAAACAATCTAGAATAGATTTGCTTGTCCAACAATATGAATTGTTTACTATGAATAAGGACAAATCTATTAAAGAGATGTTCACTAGATTTACACTAATCACTAATGAATTACGTTCTCTAGGCAAAACATATACTTCTGAAGATTTAGTGAGAAAGGTGTTAAGAAGTTTAACAAATCGATGGCTCCCAAAAATAACCGCTATTCAAGAAGCTAAAGATTTGACTAAACTTTCACTAGAACAACTTATTGGATCATTAATGACTCATGAACTTGTCCTAGATTCTAAAACTAATGAACCAAAAAGTAAAGGTATAGCCTTGAGAACTGAATTGGAAATTGAAAATAGTGATAGTGATGATGATATTGATTTTCTTACTAGGAGATTTAAAAATTTTCTCAAAAAGAACAAAAACAACAATCCTAGAAAATATGAAATTTTCAAAGGTAAAAGCACTACCTCTAACTTTAAGAAAAGTGCTACTAATTCGGGTTGTTTTAAGTGTGGAGAGTTAAATCACAGGATTAAAGAATGTCCCTTATGGGATGATGAGAAGCCCAAAGAAAGAAGGGAGCAATCGAAGAAAGAATTCAAAAAGGCAATGAATGCTGCCGTTTGGGGAGATTCGGATTCTGACGAAGAACAGTCAGAGGCACAGTGCCATGAGGAAAAATTATGTATGAATGCTGTACATACATCATAGAGAAAGGCACAGTGCCAGGACGACTCTCACTTGTGTCTAATGGCGAAAAGTTCGAACTCCCAAGATGAAACTGAAGACAGTGAGGTAAGTCTTCTTTCTCTAAAACCTTCAATACATCTTCTTTCAAAAAACCAACTTGTTACTTTGCTTGGAAATATCATTGATGATTGTCAAGAAATGAATGATGATTTTTCAATCATGAAAAAGGAAGTAAAAAATTTAACTAAGCAAAAGATTGGGTTGGAATTGAAATATAAGGATTTATTAATTAAAGGACTGTAAAGAACTGATGAAGAAGATTGATGAACTTGAAAAAATTATTGAAGAGAAAGATACTGAGATAAACGCTCTAAGATACGAAAAGTCTCTTGCTAACGAAATCGTAAATGACACAGTGCTATACACTGTGTTAGAAGCTGAAAAATCGAGTCTTGAAAAGCAAATTGAATCGCTAAATCATGAGTTAGTTGAACTAAAGAATTCAAGACAAAAATCAAGAATTGTTCCACTAATGCTGCCTAGTGATGCAAAGATAAGTGAAGAACTTGATAACGTTAAGAGAGAATTAGAAATTTCGAGAAAAAGAAATAGTGATCTAAATACTTCTGTTGAATTCTTGGAATCACAATTGACTATTGCTCGAAAAATGTATGAAAAGTGGTCGTATGGTCTAAAAGCTCTCGATTATTTGTCTGGTACAACTAACAATCAAAACAAAACTGGTTTGGGATATACAGGTCAGCAACACAGTGTACGGCACAGTGCCAGAAATTTCGAAAGAGACTTTCGTAAAAGAAAATATGTTGATCTACCTGAATATTTGATTTGCAACTTTTGTGGAAAAAATGGTCACCTTATGGAGAACTGTAATATCAAGAAAAGGAGTGTTGCGAAAAATATTAAGTATGTAACTCAAATATGGGTTAGAAAAGACTTATTAGAAGCTCAACGAAAGAAAAAGGGACCCAAACAGATTTGGGTTCCTAAAATTAACAAGTGATCTTTTTGCAGGCAAACGTGAGAGGAAGCAGCCTATGGTATCTCCACAGTGGCTGCTCAAGACATATGACTGGTGATAAATCTCAATTCCTCTCACTAGTAGCCTACCATGGAGGCTGTGTTACATTTGGCGACAACAAAAAGGGAGAAATAAGTGGTATTGGAAACGTCGGTAAATCCCTAACACACTCCATAGAGAATGTGATGTTGGTAAGTGGTTTGAAAAAAAAAAAGTGTTAAGCATATCCCAATTGTGTGATCAAGGTAATTCTGTTGAATTTCATGCATGAATATTTTACAAGACAATTTGTGGCTTTGGGATTAATTTCTGGAAATTAGTTGAGTATTATGCTTGTTGCCCTCCTTTAAATATGTTAATTAGAGTGTTGATGCATGTCTTTGTGAAACACTGTGAGAAAAAGTATACTTGATATAAAAAGGACTCGTAATGGTCTAATGATGCTGTCCTAATGTCATGATCCTAAGTTGCCGAACTAATGAGCTATATGATCCTAAGTTGCCGAGTTATTGAGCTATGAAATGCTAATTCTTTCTCCTATGGCAAGCTGATCTTTATCCCGATATTCCGATTTTCTATTTATGAGTTTGACATTCGTGCCTCATTATTTCTTTCTTTCATGTCTCACCTTTTCGTCATTTCCCTATTATTATCCTTCTTTTCTTCACCCATTGATCCAAAGTTCAACAAGTGCTTTTAATCTTGATTAATGATAATTTATGGGGCAAGAACATTTTGATAAGATGATGGAAGAAAAAGACGCATCAGTTAAGGGGGAACATGAAAAGGTTGGAATGAAACACAAATACGTGAAAGAATGAAAAGTACTGATTCACACGGTGCTAGAAGATGCATCAAAAAGAAAATGAGGTCCGAATTAACTTATTATCTTTGATCTCTTATTGATTGACTCTAATAATATTGTATGGTCTGCTTCTCCTTCATATAAAAAAAAGGAAAGAAAAGAAAAGGAGAGTAAGACACTTATTTTAGATAAGTCCTAGAGTTCAATTCAAATGTGAAGAAAATTATCAAAGTTTTCAAGATCATCATTTTGGATTCCAGTATATCCGAAGATTAGTTATATTTGGAAGGGAATAGATTGTTCATTGGCACAGAAACACACACAGTGCCACAGTGAAGAAAGTCCTATGATGTTCATTTGCGGAAGTTGAAAATCTTAAAAGAAAGGTTTAAGCACTTGTTGAGCCAATTGCCATTTCAAATCTTCAAGCTTGCATTACCTTTCTTTATCTTACTTTCTTAGCTATCAACCATGATCCTTCATGATTATTTCTTACTTCATAAATTCGGATTGTGAGTTGGATTATATTTTTGCTTAATGACTTCGGATCGTGAGTTGGATTATGACATAGCACCAGCATCCTTAGTATTTATTGCTTGAGCTACTTGCATTATTTTGCTGACTATAATATCTCACTTTGACTCGCTAAACATGTTGATGCTCTCCTTTTTTATAATGTCAAAAGGGGGAAGATGGGTATAATACTTAGACTAATGAACATGTTGATGCCCTCTTATTTGGTTATCCTAATTACCATGTTACTTGTGAATCTATGTGAATGATGTAATGTTATGTTACTTTCCCTAATGTGATTAATGATGCATATTTTGAGGGGGAAGTATTATTTGTTTGTCATCATCAAAAAGGGGGAATTTGTTATGACTCTAAGTCAATGTTATTTTGATGATGATAAACACTTTGTGCTATAACATGTATGTATGTAACAGTGATCTAAGAAAGCTATCAAGATTGGAAGTTCATGAAAGATTTAAGACTTTGAAGAAATGGAAGTTTAGACATTGTTATATGCTTAGTAAGAAAACAGCAAATGTAAAGTATTAGAACTGTGTGATAAACTTTGTGCTGTGCTAAAAATAGAAATGTGAAATTAGAATGGTTATTATTTTCTTAGAGTTAAGAAAATAGATAATCATATTAATTTCATATATCTATATAAAAAAGGGAAGTTTAGTTTTAAAATAAAAAGGATTTTATAAAAACCGATTTGAAAAAGGATTTTGTAAAAAACCGATTTAAAAAAGGATTTTGTAAAAACCGATTTAAAGAAAAATATTTTATAAAAGAATTTCGAAAACAAAAGGAGTTTTAATAAAGAAAACAATGATAAAGAAAAAAAGGGGAAACTGATTTTGATAAAACGTTTTTTAGATAAAAGGTGATTACTAGTTGACTTTGAAGAATTCTTATTTTATAAGGATTGAAAAGAAAAATCAGCTTTTATGAAAGATAGAATTTGTTTTTAACAAGGAAAAGTTTTATCCCTTAATTTAAGGAGTAAAAGATAAACATATCTTTGAGAAGGATTTTCGATCAGTCCATAAGCATAAAAGGGATTATAACTCAGTTTCATAACTTACGTTTTCAGAGAAAAATATTGCAGATTTCGTGAGCTGAAAACTGTTTCCTAAGGCACAGAGTATAGCACAGAGTTCTAGCCAGGTCAGGAAACTAAACAACGTGTGTAATTGTCCTCTAATTTGCTTGAATAAGAAGCACGCTTTTGAGGATCTTTTCTTTCTGTAATCTTTCATATTATAGAGAGTAGCAACACTTAGGGTTAAGTGTTGGGGAGCACTACTAGAGTTAGTAGTGGGGGAATCGAATTGTATCAAGGGTTTGGTATTTTACGATTCAAATAATAAAAGAGTAGTTTGTGTGGACGTAGATCTCAAAGGTGAGATTGAACCACGTTAAATTCCTGTGTCTTATTATTTGATTTCATTGTTTTATTGTTTGATACAATTTCGTTCGAGCAAAAACATCAATCGGAGAATTTACGAGTGAATAACACAGTGCACGGCACTGTGCCATAAGAGTGTTTTTGCGAAAATCGATTAGTTTTAGTCACTCAATTCAACCCCCCCTTCTTGAGTGTCACCTTGAGTTCCAACATAATGGTTTCGATTGGCAAAATGATGCAGTAGCATTGTTCTTTATTCTTGTTATGTAATAAGGTCAGCTTGCTTCCTGTACCTATGTGACTATGTCCTATGTAGAAGACATTTTTAGCTTAGTTATATTATTTCTCATTATGTTCTTCTAGTTTGGCCATCTCAAATTAAACTTATGTACTTATGTGCAACTTTGAAAGTTTAAATCATAACTCGCGTTTTATTGGGGTTGCTCGTCTCATATCATGACCGTTGGATGAGCTCAAGTTTTTTCGAACTTAAATTCTAAAGTTTTTACTGGTCTAAATGTAGTTAATTCTGTTTTTACTTTTTTTTTCCTTGAATCTTCTTATTACCGATGCTTTATTGTGAAATTTTTTAGGAATTCTACTATTAATTTCAAATTTTTAAGAAAATGAAAATTTTAATTAATAAGCTTGTTCATGAACTCTTTGAGTCGAACTTATTTCAAGTTGAATTTGACCACTTCGTAAGACACCCTCGCGTTGTCATTGTTGTCAAGCCTAGCATGCATATAGGATGCCGGATGCGCATAGACTTGTTCATGGCGAACCGAAAAATTGTGGGAGTTGAGATGTGAACTTGATCTTTTTAGACAAAATGAGAGAACGAAAATATGAACAACTAGAGGAGACTCTATATGCCCCAGCCCAAAGTGATTGGTCTGAGTCGTCTGACCATTTTATTGGACTTGACCTGGCCAATATTTAATTTACCCTTTGGGCTGACTTCCAATGGCTTTGGTAGAATCTTTCTAGGTCCATATTGTGGCCCAGCCGGAAGGGGCAAATGTTTTTGAGCTCAATCTTGCTCATAATCTTGCGGAAATTAAAAAACCATCATACACGCGGGTATAATATTTGATCATATGGTCAGTGGCGGAACATAGGAGTGCGGGAGGCATCCTCGGCAGTCGGCACACCCTTCCTCCCCCCTATTTTTCTTTTTGAAAAATTAAGGTGAAATTTGCTATATTTTTTTAAAAAATAGGTAAAAATATTAAATAGGTCCCTCCTAATCTTTTGAAAATTTTCCTATGGTCCGCCAGAAAATTATTTTCTAGTTCCGCCCCTGCATATAGGGCCTGTTCTCTTCGGCATAAAACAACCGAATCGAATCGAACGAATCGAACCGAATCAACCGAATCGAATCAAGCGAATTGAATTAAATTATAACTAATTAATAGTAATGATTATCATTGAATCGAATCGAATCGAACCGAACCGAATCAATTGAACCAATCGAATCAACCGAATCGAATCGAATCAATTGAACCGAATCAACTTAATCGAACCGAATCGAATCGAATCGAAAAAAATGTTCTATAATGCGCCTATAAGTATATTTTTTGTTTATCCAAATAAGTAAAATACCCTCTAATGTACTATGCTTATGATATACCTAGATGAAATCATATGAATCAAAGATTTAATAAAGTGTACGTTTATTAGAGCCACTGCCCACTAACAAGATCTAAATGTTTGTTCGGTGTCATATCAATAGTACTCAAAATTATTGAAATTTTAAGTGCTATAATTTTTTTCCCATGAGTACAGCGTACCCAATAGCATGCTACTATGCTAGTGTTTTCATCATATATCCAGAATAAGTAAATGAATCAGAAAACAACCAAAGTGTACAATAATAAAATCTGTAATAACATGACCAAAAAAAGGCTATAGTTCAGTAACATACCAATCCAAAACAGCACTCATTATGCCTTCATGATCATCAACATCATCTCAATTTAATCATCTAAACCCTCAACTTAAATACTGTAAAAGTGAGCAATCTTTAGTAATTCTTCACTTGGACATGATCTTCAACAGAAGTCATATAACATATTAATTACTTGGCAAAATTGGCCTCTACACCACAAACTATGGCGCGGGTGCACCCAGCGCCACCATCCTTAACTAGTAGCCAAAACACCACAAACTATTGGCCTGGGTGCAGCGAGTACTAGAGATAACTTTTCTCGACACATGCTCACGTAACTTAGGCTTCTATTAATAAAGATATAGGATAAATGAAAGAAAAAGTGAAAAATAGAAGAAAAAAAAAGTAGGGATTCCTCGCCGCCGGCAAAAAAAAGTTAGCTCAAGTGTCATTTATGACACTCGCTGCACCCAAGCTAATAATTTATGGTGTTTTGGTTACTAGTCAAAGTTGGTGGTTTTCAGTACCCTCGCGCCATATTTTGTGGTGTTGAGGCCAATTTTGCCTAATTACTTTCCTCCTCAAATTTACAGTCCTCTACTGGACTACTGCTAGTAGCTTAATAAGTCAATATATAACATACCGTAAAAAAAAAGATCATACCCTGCAGTTGCTCATATTCTCCTCCACCTGTCGTCGCTCATTCTTTTTAATGGGGGGTCGAGCTTGGATTTCTGCTCATGGATGAGCTTGGGGAGACCATAAGGCCCTTCTTTCCTCGACTTCCTCATTTTACCCCCAGCCCTCGCCCGTTCAATTTCCGCAAGGAAATTAAATTAGGGCAATGCAGGTGGTGAACAGAGAGGCAGGACGCCCTCGCTCTTTCGGGCAAGGGAGGCGGGGAATATTTTAACAGTGTCGTGAATTCGAGACAGAAAAAGGGCCGTAGGGAAGTATTTCCCTTTTTTTGGCGCGACATACCGATTAAGAGGAACACCCTAATTCAATTTCCGTTCGGAAATTGAACGGGCGAGCAAAGGGGATAAAATCCCCGCTGTGACCCCCCTAAAAAGAGGGAAAGCATACTTGACAGGAGATAGACATAGGCGGTAGAGAGGTCCCCCATTATTCCCTAAATTGTATCGCCTTTACATATTGTCATATCATTATACCTTATTAAAGAGACTATCTTCTTGCAAACCTCACTTCATTCTCACTTAAACTGTCAAATTACTACTCCACATTGTAATGGAGTCTGAGTGGAATTGCTCAGAATCAGACATTGCTCAAAAATTCCTTTTCTTCAACGTCCTCAAAGATGGTCGTGTCCACATATTCACCTCATTATTCGAAAAATCTACTCCCTCCAACAACCCCATCTCCACCCCCAATGTCGAAACCAAAGATGTCCAAATCTCCACCAACATCTACTGACGACATATCCACAACCATAAAACACAAACTTCCACTCCTTTTCTACGGCGGCGGCTTCTGCATGCAGTCCGCCTTCTCTGTGGAGTACTCTCGCTTCGTTTCGCTTGTCGTCGCTGAAGCCAATATCATGGATGTCTCCGTCGAGTATAGTCTCTTCCCAAAACGACATATCCCTACATGTTACGACGACTGCTGGGCTGCGCTCCAGTGGGTGGCGTCGTACTGTAAGGGAAATGGGCCTGAATCTTGGATCAATGATTACGCTGATTTAACGAGAATCTTCGTAGGAGGAGATTCTGCAGGAGGTAATATTTCTCATAACTTGTTGGCTAAGGTAGGGTGCATGGGACTTTCTGAGGGTGTAAAAATAGAAGGGATGATTTTAATTCATCCGTTTTTTTGGGAAGGTGAGAAGATGTGGATGTACATGTGTCCTACAAATGAAGGACCTAAGGATCGTAGGTTGAAACCTGATGTAGAGGATTTGGCTAGGATTGGGTGTGGTAGGGTGTTGGTTTTGGTTGCTGAGAAGGATGTTTTGTACGATGCAGGGAAAACTTACGTTGATGAGTTGATTAAGAGTGGGTGGAAAGTGTTTCGGTGTTGAAACGATGGCGGACACAGAGATGTCCGTCAATAATTTAGGGGGGCGTCCGAGGTTGGAAATCTGCAAGGAAGACAAACGTAAACTACCCTCGGGGGGGATGCGAGGAAACCCCCTCCGACGCTCAAGTCAGTAGGTGCCCAATAAGGATTTTAGAGAGAGAGAGATATAGAGAGAGAAAGTCAGGCTTAGAATGTGAGAGAATGTACCTGCAGAATAGTACCATTTGGCTATTTATAGTAGTACTATTCATCTGGCAGGATGCGTAATCCTTTGACACGTGTACGACTATGGTGAGTCTGGTCAGAGGGAAGATTCCCTTATTGTCCTTTAGTGTGGCCGCGAACACCGTCTCGGCCTGCTTATCAGGAATGGCTTGGACGCTCTTTGTGAGGTCGCGTCTCTAGTTGCCCATGTCGGCCATACAAAAGCTGTCCGACACTAGGCTTAGATATACCCATACAACTAGTCCCCCCAGCATCATTGGGGGTCGTGACCGGCATTGATGTTGCATTGTGGACGCGAGTGAACTTGTGCCTGCTGGAGGCAATTTTTGCGTTGCCACGTGTTGCCCTGGGGAGAACTTCGAATTTCAAAAAAGTGTAATCATTACTTTTTCCTAGAATCCCGCCCACTTTTATTTTTTATTTAGGGTTTGACACTTGGCGCGCATCCAGCAGGGTAGTTGATGAGACTTCTAATCCTGGCCGCTGAATTTTGACCTTATAAAGCCATTTTTCATTTTCTTTTTGTTTACTCTTCATCTTCAACCTTAAACTCTCTGGTTTGCACGGTTTCTTCAAGAACTTCAAACCTCCTTTTTCTTGCCAAAATCTTGCCTTTTTGTGACCAAATTTCCTTAAAAGTATTTCAGGTGACTCTTCGTCGGGGTTTATTCGAGGGTTTCTCTTCAAAGTTTCCAACTTTCCGGTAAATTTGCTTTCTCCGGCGTTTGTAGAACTTGAAGATTCTTCTGTTCGTGCTTTTGGGACACTTCACTGCGCTTTTTGGGAACCAGTGTGATTTTCTGGCCATTTTTCATCGGTCTTTCTCAGGTACCTTTTTCCAACTTCCCTTCAACTGTTTTTTGTTTCTTTCTTCTTGTAGAAACATGTCGGACTGCTCAGATAGCCAAAATACTTTGAGTGATAAGCTTATGTCCGAAAGTGAGCCTTCGTCTCCTGCTTCCCTTCATGGCGGACATAGTTCGTCTACTTCCAGCCCTAGGGAGGAGAGAACTCGTTTGTTAGCTGACCTGCCCCTTACTGCTGATAGAGATAAGGAACTTAGATCTAAGTTTCTTAATGACCGCTCTACCCCTGAGCAAGAAAATTTAACTTCCCAATATTTATCTGCGAGGATGAGTGGTGATAGACAAACACTCCGGGAATTAAGACATAAAATTTTAGCTCGCCGTACTGCTAGAAACCCTCCCCCTGACGCTGTTCCCGGACTTGATGTTCCGCCTTTGAGGGAACATGCCTAGTTAGATAACTTAGCGGATGCTGGGGTTGTGGTGGCGGATGACTTTTATGATCGCCTTGCTCATGAAACCGGCCCTTCTCATCCACTTGTTATTGATTTAGGTTCCGACAACGACTCTATTGCTACAATGGACGAGACTGATGGTCCTTCTACTTCTGGCCGGGATGAGAATATTCGTCAAACCGAGATAGTTTTGGGGGAAAGTTCCAGCATGCCTCCCAATTCTCGGCCCGAGCCGATTCCTGACCGCGATGATGTCGAGCATTCTGGGATATGGTTACCAATTGATTATAGCAAAGGGTCCGAAATCCACAGTCATTCAGCAAATCCCGGCGACAATGCGCCATAGATCTCAACTACTTGCGATGTTGCGGAGAAGTTGTACGCTTTCCCATCGGAATATAAGTTGATAGTCCCCGACAAGGGATCAAAAGTGACCGGTGCCCGGCAGGCACATTTCTTGTTTACGCGTACCATTTTGAGTTTGGTTGCGTTTTCCTCTAGATTTAACCTTGGTACGGATTTTGAAGGCTTTTAACATTTGCCTTGCTCAGCTGACACCCTTGGCCGTTAGGAACCTGATCGCTTATATTTGGACCTGTCGTTATTTAGGGTTTCCTGAGGAACTCAACCTCTTCGTCGCCTTCATTGGCCGCGACTGAATCGGTTCCACCGAGAAAGGATGGTGGAGCTTGATGACGGCCAAAAATAAACTTACCGTCTACCCTAAGTTGATCGGGTTAAAAGGTCTGGCAACCCGCTTTTTATTGGGTTAAGGTGCCGAATAATTTCCTATTCGCCGTCACTTTACTAAGCCGGTTACTTCGGATGGAAGACGTCCCCTCTTATGGTCTTTCGCCGGCCGAGCGTAAGGCCTTTGATTATTTTGAGTCCGAGGTCGGGACTATTACCGCCGCCGGTGAAGATACCGAGGGAAGGATCCCTTGCACCCGGCTTCCCCATGCAAAGTACATACTGGGAAATGAACCTTTGTCGGCTTTATTTCTCTCGCCGCACCCACCCGTAAGGTTCGCCTCTTGACTTATGGTCCGACGTGGGACTTATGCCTCTCGTTTCGTTAGTTAATATGATATTAATCCTTCCGCTTTGCTGTTGCAGTCCCGTCGCTTAGATCTTGAGGAGTTAGGTCTCAACGAGGATTCAACGCCAATGTCTCGAACTCCCGAGGAGCCCGTCTTTGATTACGACAACTGTTCATGGCCTCACCGGGGGTCTCGGGAGGTGCGATCGCGGCCGTGGTGGTCGCAACTTAGGTCGGGTAGGTGTACGCCGTGCCGGCCGCACTCCTGGCTCGGGCTCGGCTCGGACGTGGGGATCGGGAGTCTCTTCGTCCCGTCGTACACGTTCCCTGTCCGCCGTGGCGGGGTGGTGTGACTATAGGTCGAGGCGGCCTCGTGAGCTCTCTCGATGATAGTCCCAGCAAGAGGCGAGCCTTGGATGTTGCCGTCGCTTCGAGACCCACCCAACGGAAGCCGCCACTAGTATTCCGGACAATAGTCCCGTCCAGTATGTTATCCGCCACCGTGGTTTTCTCCTTTGAATGCCGCTATTGACAAGATTGGGACGACACGGGATCCGCTCTTCCATGCGCCGTAAAATTTATGACATCTTAAGTTCTCCGAGCTTTTTGACAAATCTTGGTCCGGGAATATTTTCTCTGATACATGAATGGATCGAGCACAAAGAGATCGTCCTTGGTGCCGCCGTGAAGGCCGCATTTTTTCGTCCCCCCTTCGTCCCCGGGAGAATTTATCAACCCAACTGGGACGTGAGGGAGGATGAATCTTTATATGCCGATATTCCAACTAATGGCGGTACTCTCTGATATCGTCTCTTGAAGGGCCTCCAACGCCCATTGATTGCCGCCCAAGACAAGCCGGGTAGCACCGGCCGCCCAACTTGCTCACGACCTTGCTGTGGTAAGGTTTATGATCTGATATTCATCATTCATTTTTTTTTTTTTTTTTTTTTTATCTCGCTCTTTCGATGCGGACTAACAATTCCGCCATTGAGCTTATTGAACAATTTGTCCACTATCAACTGAAGTCCGATAGGCGTAAGCAATCCTTGGATGAGCTTCGAGCCCGGCCATGATGCCGCCCTGCTCACTCGACGATGTACAAGAAGCAAGGCTTGATGCCGAGAAGGCATCGCGGGCGCTTGTTGATGTTGAATTGGCGGATTTGCGAACCAAGGCCGCCAAGGTTGAGAAGGCCGAGAAAAATTCAGCGGAGCTTGAAGCCGCACCGGCGTCCCTTAAGGACGAGATGGCCACCGCCATCTCTAAGGCCAAGGATGATGCCTAAGGCCAGCCGTGGCAGCTTTTAGAAGATCTGAAGAGTTTGTTGGTATGTTAGGAGAGAGATATGATGGCGGCTGGGTAGCTGCTAAAAGATGTGTTTGCCATTCTCACCCCAACTTCAATCGGGAGGAAATGGAGACCGCTTTTGCGGGAGGTGTTCACACGCGTCCTCTTGAAGATGAGCCCTTCATCTCGTGAGGAGCATGTTATTGCTAACGTTCTTCCGTCGCTCGCCAGACGAAGAGGCGCCTCTCCCTTGATGTTTTTGGCGGTCATCTCCAGTGCTCTTCGTTGATTCTAATAGCTATTAGATTTTTTTGTTCTTCCAATATTTTGTAAACGTTGAATTCGGCCCAATATGGCATGTACCTTTGATAAGCTTTACAATTACAATTACTGCTATGAATTTTTGATGCCTTTTTTGGTGGCTGCCCACATTTTTGCTTGTAGTTGGCCGCCATGCCAGTAATTAGTAATGAAGCTTGATTTTTGTGAGAATTTGTTCTCTTCTATTTTTACTTTGTATCGAAGTAGCATTGCTTTGTGGATGTTTTCATACTTGGACCAGTTACATGGTCACTTCGTACTTTGACCCGTTATATGGCCGTTTTTGTACTTGGACCCGCTTATATGGCCGTTTTGGTACTTGGACCCGTTATATGGCCGTTTTTTGTACTTGGACCCGTTATATGGCCGTTTTTATCTTTGACTCCGTCATATGGTCGTTTTTGCGCATGGCCCGTTATGTGGCCGTTTTCTTTTTTGACCTGTCATATGGTCGTTTTTGTACTTTGACCTGTAATATGGTCGTTCTTGTACTTGGCCTGTTATGTGGCCGTTTTCATTTTTGACCTGTCATATGGTCGTTGTGGATTAATGGGACGTGGCGTACATAAGATAAGCATAGTCAAACAATTAATGGAATGCTCTCGGGCGTTATATTATTAAAACGGAAAGTAATGGCCCTTGGCCTTTTACATGAGATAACTACACATAGTACTTTTTTAAAACACTTGTGTTCCAAAGAATTCTTTAGTTCAATGCCATCCATCGTCTTCAAGACAAAGGAGCCGGGACCAATTTCTTTAGATATTTGATATGGTCCTTCCCAGCTTAGTCGTTAACTTTCCTTCAGCCGTGAGCTTTTCCGGTGGCCGCCGTCCTTCGTAGTACTAGATCCCCTTTGCTAATGGCCTTTCAAGCACCCTCTTGTTGTAAGCTTTATCGATACGATCTTTGTATGCAAGCAGCTTTGAGTTCCGCTATCAATCTTGTTTCGCTAGAAAATCTAGATTTTCTCTTAAGGCTTGATCATTGTTCTCCAAATCTTTGTATTTGATCCGTAGGACGGTAAACCCACCTCTATCGGCAACACGGCTTCGTTCCAAAAGCTAGCTTGAATGGACTCTCTCCCGTTGCCTCCTTTTCCGTTGTTCTATTGGCCCATAATACTACTTGGAATCATATCGGCCCAAGCTCCTTTGAGTTCATCCAACTTTTCTTCAGTGGCCGCGAGAATCTGTTTGTTTGCGGCCTCGCCCGCCCATTGCTCTCGGGTGACATACGGCTGAAAATGCGAATTTTACCCTAAACTCGGACGTAAAATTTTTTGATTGGTCGGCGGTCAAATAATGCGCGCCATGATCAAAGACTATTGCAGCCGGTATACCAAACCTTGTCATTATGTTTTGCCAAATGAACTTTTTGACTTGATTGGACTTTATCTTTGCTTTGTCGCCCGCTTCGATCCATTTTGTGAAATAGTCGATACCAACAATCAAGAATCTACGACCGGCAGTGGTCGCTACAAAAGGTCCGAGGATATCCAAACCCCACTGCGCAAATGGTATCGGACATATTATAGGCCGGAGGTCGTTCACGGGCCTATTGATGATGGGAGCAAATTTTTGACATTTGTCACACTTCTTGACATAACTTTGCGCGTCGCCAACATGCTCGGCCAGTAATATCCGGCTCTCAATGCTTTTAATGCTAATGCTTTGCCTCCAATGTGATTTCCACAAATTCCCTCGTGTATTTCTTCCAAAATCTTTTCGGATTCCCATGCCGTTGCACATTTTAACAACGGTAAGCTAAACGATTTCTTGTATAGCTCATTTTGGTAAATGACATACCAACTTGTCCGCCTTTTCAACTTCCCCGGCTTCCATTGCATTCGAAGGGAGTGAGCCTCGTGAGTTTATAAGCCACTATTTCACTAAACCATTCGCCTTGCCGATTGACAAGATTTACAATCACAGCTTTTTCGGTGATGCTTTTCTCTCTCAAAACCTCCACCATAACAGCATCTTTCGACGTTCAAAGAATCGAGCTTGCCGGCTTAGAGAGTGCGTCCGCTTTAGTGTTGTCGGCCCTTGGAATGGCTTGGACGTCAAAGTGAGTCAACTGGGCTATCAATTCCATGGCCTTCTCCACATATTTTTGCATATTTGCTTCTCGGACCTCAAACTCTCCTTTTAATCGGCCATTAACTAGCCGCGAGTCCGTTTTCAAAGAGACGCTTTTGGCCCCCGCCGATACGCACATCCTCGCTCCCGCGATTGCGGCCTCGTACTTCGCCTCATTGTTTGAAGCCGGGAAAGTGAACTTGATGGCGTATTCAAAAATATTTCCTTCTGGGCTGGTCATTACAATGCCGGCCCCTGAGCCACTTGCCGCCGACGAGCCATCTACTTCTAACACCCAAGTGCTTTCTTCCACCTCGCTCTTCTTCGTAAGATGCCTCCACGATAAAATCCGCTGCTCGGGCTTTTATCGCGGTCCTAGGTTTAGACTGATATCATACTTGACAACTCAACCGCCCATTTCAAAAGACGCCCCGAGCTGTCCATCCTCTCGTAAAGCTTTCTCCGCCGGTTGATTAGTTAGGACTTGAATGGGATGACAATCGAAATATGGCTCCGAGCTTTCTAGCGGCAATTATCACGGCTAACGCCATCTTCTCAACCCGCTTGATATCGGCTTTCGGGTGGCCGTTCAAGATGTGATCGACAAAGTATATCTGCCGCCGCCTTTTTTCCTTTTCAACCAATAGAACAGCCGCGACGGTTTTTGGAGAGGCCGAGATATATAATTGTAGTGTATCCCCCCGTTTCGGGTCCGGGTGATGGTGGGTAGGGTTTTCGGATGCTCCTTGACCGCGATGAAAGCTTGGCTTTGCTCCTCCCCCCACTCAAATTTCTTGTTTCCTCTTAATAGTGCGAAGAAGGGCAAGGCCTTGTCGGCCGACTTGGAGATGAAACGAGTTAATGCACCATTTTTCCAGCTTAGCCTTTGTACATCTTTTATTCCCTTCGGCTCGGCAAATCCATAATAGCACGCACCTTGTCCGGTTAGCATCAATTCCCTCTTGCCGACCATAAACCCCGTAAATTTTTCCCTGCTCTCACCCCAAATACACATTTTTTTGGGTTGAGTTTCATCTTGTATCTTCTCGTAGTATTGAAGGTCTCTTTTAAATCATCAATGTGCTCGCGGGTCTGTTTTGCTCTTGACGATTGAATCGTCCACATAAACTTCGATGTTCCTTCCCTTCGTTCGGCAAATACCTTGTCGACCAATTTTCGGTACGTGGCTCCCGCGTTTCTCGAGCCGAAAAAGGCATTGCTTTATAATTAAACACTCCACACTCGTGATGAAAGCTCGCTTTCTTCCTATCATCTTCCGTAAGACTAACTCGGTGGTAACTCGAAAACGCGTCCATGAAGCTCAAAAGCGCATGTCCGCTAGTAGAATCTACCAACTGGTCTATTCTTGGCAAAGGATAACAGTCTTTTGGACATGCTCTATTAAGATCTCGTGGAAATCAACACACATCCGCCATCAACCATTCGCTTTTTTCACCATAACGACGTTTGCTAGCCACTGGGTAATCACAGACTTCAATAAAGTCACCCGCTAATAACTTATTAACTTCTTCTCTCGACGGCCTTGTTCTTTTCTATTGAAAAATTCCTTTTTCTTCGCTTGATCGGGCGGACCGAGTTGTCGACATTCGGACGATGGACCATCACGGCCGGTCTATTCCCGGCATCTCATCCGCCGAGAACGCGAATACATCAGCGTTTTCTCGAAGGAGAGTCACCAGGTTGATCCTGACCTCTGGATCCATGTCCGTTCCGACAGCCACGGTCCTTTCTGGATCATCCGCCAACATTTCTAACTTGGACTCTCCATCAGGCTTGGGCCTTGGTAAATCTTCTGGTCGAGCTTCTAGCTCCTCCATGGTTACCTCCATAGCATTTTCATTCTTTTTCTCAGATGGTTCTTCTGTCACGGCCTTTTTCTTAGCTCTCTTTTCCTTTCTTGATGGCGGACATGATTCTTCAACAGGAACCCTTCTTGCCGGCTGTTTCAGAGCCGTTAAATAACATGACTTTGATGTTTCTTGATTTCCTCTTATCCTTGCTGTCGTACCCGAATTGGATACATACAGCATGGTTAAATGATAAGTAGATACCACTCCCTGAATATCATGGATTAGTGGTCTTCCTATGATTGCATTGTATGCTCCCGGAACGTCTACTACCAGGAATTCGGCCATCACATCTCTGGCTTCACTGTTCTCGCCAATCCCGACCTAAGCAACTTTATAATCCCCTCTCGGTATCGCGATGCTCCAGGTGAATCCAATCACCGGGTACCGAACAGCTGTAAGTGCTCCCGGCCTATCATTAATTTTTTCGAAAGTAGACGAGGAACGTAATATTAGCGGAACTTCCTCCATCCACCAAAATTCTATGAATCAAACAGTTTGCAACTTTTAAGGTGACCACCAGTGGGTCATCATGAGGGTAAATCACGTGCTTTGCATCTTCTAATGAGAATGACATGGCTGGCATGGCTGGTGGCTTTCTCCATTGGCGACTCTCATTAAAGTTCACTTGATGTCGGAACTCCTTTAAACTGGCTTTCGCCCCACTGACACTTCCGCCATGGATTGGACCGCCACTAATCACATGAATCTCTCCTATCCGAGATTGAACATCTCCGATCTCTCGGGTTTCATCAAATCGCCTCCGCTTGTCTCGAGCTTTATATTGGGTGAAGTACCCTCTCGCGGATAAGATCCTCCAAATTATCCTTGAGGTGCCGGCAGTCTTCAGTTACATGGCCGTGATCTCCATGAAAATCACACCACTTAGTCTTATCCCGGTTTTTATGAAACATCTTCTTTGGTCTCTCGCCATTTGTCGCTTTCCTTGTTCATGGTGAATATTTGTGCTCGGGAAGTAGTGAGCCGAGTATACGCATCAAATCTATCTTTGCGTTCACTTTTTCCCGCCATCACGCTCTCGGTCATTTCCTTTTTTGACCATATTAGATTCTCTTCTTTCATCCCTGGCCACGCTCAACTTCGCGACCTTTATCTTTTCGTGACTTATCCTCTTTCTTCTTGTCGGGCTCCCGTTGCCGGGCCGCTAGCCGCCTTGTCAAATTCTTTTCTCCTCTTATGAAATCATTTGCTTTGCCAAGCACCGGTCCTAACGACGTGAAAGATTTTCGGCCGAGATAACTCCCGAACGCAGCTTCCTTCTCTTAACCCCGACATCAAGGCTAGGACCGCTACATCCCGCCGCACTGGGAATAGATACGGCCACTACATTGAAGCGCCCAATGTAATCCCGAGAGATTCGATTTCCCTTGCCCGATTGACAATAATTCCCGGCAGTGCGCTCACGGCGCGGTTGCTTACAAAGTGAGTACCGAACATAGATGAGAGTTGAGAGAAACCGGACACATTACCGTGTTTGAGACTCTTAAACCAAGTTTGAGCTATGCCGCAAGAGTAGACGGGAAAACCTTGCACCGGATAGCGTCTATTTGCGTGTACAAATACATGTGTCCTTCATAGGCCGCGACATGATCGTCGGGATCCGAACTACCGTCAAATTTACATGACGGCATTTTGATTCTCGGCATTGGGTAATTAAGAACCTCCGAACAAATGGGGAGAGTTTTGGCTTGATTAACAGATGCCCGCCAACCGAATAGTTACTAGCACCATGTGTACTGTACTCCGGTGCGAGCGACTTTGGTTATCGTCTTCGAATTATCAAGCTCTTCCGTTTCCATCTCCTCTTCATACTCGGGATCCTCCAGTTGTCTTTCCAATCGTCGGCCCTCTGAGTGAAAGAACGCATTCTTCTTACCGGCGTACCATCGCATTTCTTCCTCCTAATGATGGCAATCGTTTACGGGGTGCTCTAGCATTGGGGGTTGGAGTATTACCATCGGGTTGAGGTGTGCCTCGCTAGCATCCGGATGAAGAATGCTACTTCGTCTTCAATCGTTCCGGGAGAATTGACTCACTGAGCCGGATTGATTGGAACTTCATTTGGATTAACTCGAGATACATTGTTCTCGGGAGTTTCTTTGTTCGGTGTTGTTCTCGGGCACCCTTGTATTGAACCGAGGTGCACCCAATGGTCCGGTAATGGCCGGGCCGAGTAGATCCCTGCCCGATCTCAAACCCAGGTGGACCACGACTTGCATTGCTCGTCTTATCCATGACTGCTTCACAAAGATGGGAGGTCCCCTCCTTCTAGCGCCAAGTTGTTTCGGTGTTGAAACGATGGCGGACACAAAGATGTCCGTCAATAATTTAGGAGGGCGTCCGAGGTTGGAAATCTGCAAGGAAGACAAACGTAAACTACCCTCGGGGGGGATGCGAGGAAACCCCCTCCGACGCTCAAGTCAGTAGGTGCCCAATAAGGATTTTAGAGAGAGAGAGATATATAGAGAGAGAAAGTCGCTTAGAATGTGAGAGAATGTACCGAGAATAGTACCATTTGGCTATTTATAATAGTACTATTCATCTGGCAGGATGCGTAATCCTTTGACACGTGTACGACTATGGTGAGTCTGGTCAGAGGGAAGATTCCCTTATTGTCCTTTAGTGTGGCCGCGAACACCGTCTCGGCCTGCTTATCAGGAATGGCTTGGACGCTCTTTGTGAGGTCGCGTCTCTAGTTGCCCATGTCGGCCATACAAAAGCTGTCCGACACTAGGCTTAGATATACCCATACAGAAAGGGATGGTGGAGATTATGGAGAATAAAGATAAGGAACATTGTTTCCATCTTTATGATTATTTGGATCCTGAGGCTTCTGCTATTCGTAGACGGATATCTTCCTTCATTAACCATCAAGATCATACTGGTCATTGCAACAATTAGATCCTACACTGGGGAGTATGATATGTGTAATATGCTCCCAATTAGTATAATGTTACTTTTTTTTGCATTGTATGTATTTGCATGTTCTTTCATCACGGTGAAGTAAGTGTTGGATTAAGTGCTCCAAATTGTTGTTAGTTAGTTTTTATTGTTTCAGAATTGTGAGTTAGTAGTCAAGTGCATAAGATGCTGCGATTAACAGAGTTAGCTGATAAATTAGTTGGAATATTGTTCCTTAGTTTTAGCAAAGTAGTTATTTGTCTTTTTTTGTATTTAAACGTTGGTTGTATTTGTTGATTTCAGTTTATAGAATGAAATCAGTTTTCTTTCCCTTCTCTTTTTTTATCTTATAAATTCAACAGTAAGGTTGGGGATAGTAAAAAAAAAAGTTCAGTATATTGTTTTCAGTTTATAGAATGAAATCAGTTTTCTTTCCCTTTTCTTTTTTAATCTTATAAATTCAACAGTAAGGTTGGGGATAGTAAAAACAAAAGTTCAGTATATTGTTTTCATATCTACAATAATCTAGAGGATCCAGAGATTGTATAATAAGGTATTTTCAAATCCATATTTGAAAAAATCTCAGGGAAAGAAAATCAAGCGCAGAATTATCAATTAGATCCTTATTAGTTGTTGTAAGTTGTAACTAGCTTGTCTGAGAACTTATTTAGTTCTAAAGAAAATGCAATCACACAATCGGCAGAATAAATATGTATCTCACTAAGTATTGGCATAATGGTAAAGCACGCTGGCAGAGGTTACATTTGTCAACATGTTAAATTAGGCAAATGGACTTGGCATAATGGTTAGAGACGACGCTTGTGACTTTATTGAAGTCATGGTATGGTATCAAGCTCCACTATAACATGTTAGAAGTGAATGGTTGACTTGTCATAACGGAAAGATCATAGATTTTGTCCAATTCGGTCTTTCTTTTCACTATTTTTCTTTCTTAAAAATAAATAATTAGTCTTTAGGCTCCACTGGGTAATTATAATTTTTATTTATTAATATTTTACTTTAAAATTATAACATCAAACATTACTTAGTTTAGTGGTTAAGACTTTAATATACAGATATACTAACTTCAAATCATGGGATCAAATCTTATACCATGCATTATGTCTTTTAATATGGTCTTGTTTGGCAATTAGCGGATAGTTGTTAGCTGTTACCTGATAGTATTAGCTGATTTGACTAGCCGTTTGTATTAGCTGTTTGTATAAAGGTGTTTGGTAAGTAGCTGATAGCTTTGCTACATAATTGTCTAAAATGACCAATAAAGACATGTGCATAATATGTTGTTGTACCTTTTATTATTTATTAATGTAATTTTCAACAACTTATGACATAAATGAAATTGATTCTACTTATTCCTAAACCTCTAATGTCAAAAAGCTTCTCACCCCAAGTTTTTCAAAAAAGAGCTTTTTGGGCTCAATAAGCTAATTGAAACCTCTCTTCACCAAACACTGAAATTAGAGAATTGACTAGTCAAATCCACTAATATGAATTCAAACCTCTAAATTTGCCTCAAATCTCTCTTTATCAAATAAGGCCATATATTAGTATAGATTTGTCAACTTATGTTGACCATGGGTTCTTGCGTTACCGAGTTTTGCTTTGACCCTGTCAATGGACTATGGGCTGTCCATGCTCCTTAAGCTAATCGAATTTTAGATTTTCATTCTCTTTGAAGTTTTCATTCTCTTTGAAGTTTGAACCCGACCTAAAACTCATACACTCTCTCTTTCTATATTGGCCCGGACTTTACTCCCTTGTTGGGCCAAAAGGCCCAGAACTACCTCACTATCAATTGACAATGGCTACGAGGATAATTTAGCAAGCTTTATAAGCTTCTCTCTATTTGTTAGACAATATAAAAAGTACAACATCAAGAAACGCATTAGTGAAAGATTGCATAGGTCGAACTTTAAGCCAAAAATATTTTACAATAAGATAATCATATTAATTTTGATATTTAACAAAACATAGCACATAAACTAAACTATGGGGGTTTAGAAAATATTGGGATGCATGATCTATCTTGAGATTATGACACTTAAACCATCCAAATAATTAAATCTCAAAAACTTTCCGTGCATTTCTTGTTCATGCATTGCTAAGTATTAATTTAGAATATGGAACACCCATTTCATTGAAAGTATCTTCTTTTGTTTAAGACAATATGACAGAGCGATTATGTGTTGTAGGTAATCTTGTACACCCGGGAAACATAAAAGTGTATACAATGCATGGCACGATGAGAAAGAGTCTGTTGTGACTCTAAGTCGGGTTTATTTTGATGATGATAAACACTTTATGTTATAACATGTATGCATGTAACAGTGATCTAAGAAAGCTATCAAGATTGGATGTTCATGAAAGCTCAAGAACTTGAAGATATGGAAGTTTAGGTCTAGTTATGTTCTTAGTCATGTTCATGCAATGTAATTAACATATTGGAACTTTGTGCTAAATTAGAAATATGAAATTAGGATGATTAACTATTTCTTAGAGTTAAGAAAATAGGCAATTATATTAATTTCATGTTTTTATATTTAAAGAATAAAAAAGGGGAGTTTTTTTTTATAAAAATAGATTTTCGAAAAAAATGATTTGTAAAAACCGATTTTTAAGTAAAAAAATTTTGATAAATATTTTCGAAATAAATGATTTGTAAAAAACTGATTTTTACGTAAAAGATTTTGATAAACAATTTCGGAAAAATTGATTTGAAAAATATGATTTTAAGTTGGCAAAAGATAAGGAGGAATCTTTGATTTTAAAGAAAGAAAAAAATCAGATTTTATTAAATAAAAGATAATCCTTGATTTTGGAAAAGAAAAGATTTTATCCCTTAATTTTAGGAATAAAAATTATTCAAGAAGATTATCATATATCTTGGAGAATAATTCTTATTCAGTTGATAATATATATAAGGGATGAAGATCATAATAAGTTTACACGTTTTCAGATTTGGTTTTAATAAGTTTTTTGAGAGCTGAAAACGCATCCCCATAGCACAGTGTATAGCACAGGGTTCCAGTGAGTTAAAAGTTCTATATAACGATTGTAACGTTCCTCGATTTGCTTATCAAAGAAGCACACTTGTGAGGACTTAATCTTTCTGTAACTTCATCATTATAGAGAGTAGCAACACTTAGGGTTAAGTGTTGGTGTTGCAACGGAAGCGAATAAACAAACAATAAACGCGAAAAACGAATAAAGAACACGCAAGATTTAACGAGGTTCACTATCAATTTGATAGCTACGTCCTCAGGGCAGGGATAAATTCTTTCACTATGATCAAGCGGAACAATGAATACAATAGGCAAGAGAATCACTTGAATACTCTCTTCCATGAATCTCTCAAAGCTCTCTCTTTAGAACTTCTCTATTGTTTTCTCTCTCTTGTGTGTTTGATGATCTTGTTCTTAATCATGCTAAACAGCTTCTAAACCTATTTAATCTAGGTTTAGGATTGAAAGAAACGGCATTAAGAAAGGCTGAATCGCGCGTTCCGTCGATGTGCGCGACCCGAGCACTTTAGGTGCGCGACCCGGGCACTAGAAACTGACAAAACCCTAGTTTTGCTCGATATGCCCGCCTCGGGCACTTTTAGTGCGCGAGTCGGGCACTAGGCACTGACAAGACTCCCTTTCGCTCGATATGCCCGACCCAGGCACGAGCTCCTGCCTGGCGTCTTTGTCTTCAGTAAATGCCCAGCTTCACCCAACTTCTCCTCCACACCATATTGAGCTCCCAAGGTTCCTAGCACACGATCAAGTCACCACTCTCACAAATCTCCACCTTGACTTGCATCTTCTACAAGTACTCCACCTTGAAAAGATAACCATGATACCTCTCAACAATACACGAGATATCGATCCCTCCCAAGTCTCACACCTTTAACCCGGTGTCGGGTTATTTCCCTCTTTATCCCGGGGCCGGGATTGCCTCCACCTTGAGGTAACAACCCCCAAAGGGGTTATATGTGACTATCGACGTTCAACAAGTCCAAGCAATGTTTGAACTTGCGAACCGGTACTGGCTTGGTGAACATATCAGCTGGGTTATCAGCAGTCCCAACTTTCTTCACCACTATCTTCTTCTCACTCCTTAGAAAATGATACCGCACATCAATGTGCTTAGTTCTATCATGATGCACCTGATCCTTGGTGAGACAAATAGCACTCAAGCTATCACAATACACAGTCGCACGATCATGATGTAGACCCAAATCACTAACCAAACCACGTAACCATATACCCTCCTTTGCCGCAACAGTTACATCCATGTACTCAGCCTCCATAGTAGACAAAGTCACTGAAGACTGCAACATAGCCTTCCAACTAATCACGGACCCTCCTAGAGTGTATACATACCCAATCATTAACCTTCTAGTGTCTATATCCGCAGCATAATCCGAATCAGAATATCCGGTCACCAAACACTCAACATCATTTTCATATATGAGACCCACATCTACCGTTCCCTTCAAATAGCGGAAAATTCGCTTCCACGGCTTGCCAATGTTCCTTCCCCGGGTTGAGTCATAAACCTACGAACAACACTAACAGCATGAGCTATATCTGGCCTAGTGCACACCATAGCATACATCAAACTACCAATAGCACTAGCATACGGAACCTTAGACATGTACTCCTTCTCCTCATCAGATTGAGGAGAAAGAACAACAGAAAGACGAGCATTAGCAGCAGCAGGAGTATCAATAGATTTCGCAGTACTCATACCAAACCTGTCGAGTACCTTCTAGATGTAACTTTTCTGAGATAAGAAAAGTTTCTTTTGAGCATGATCCCTATAAATCTCCATGCCTAGAATCTTCCTTGCTGCTCCCAAGTCTTTCATGTCAAACTCAGAACTCATAAGCTTTTTCAATTTCATTAAATCTGACTTCTTCATTGCTGCAACAAGCATGTCATCAACATATAATAATAAATAAATATAAGAATCGTCCTCCACCTTGCTATGATAAACACAACAATCATAAGGACTCCTGTCAAATCCATGCTCAACCATGAAGTTATCAAACCTCTTATACCACTGCCTAGGTGACTGGTTAAGTCCATACAAGGACTTCTTCAGTCGGCAAGCAAAGTTCTCCTTCCCTGGAACAACGAATCCCTCTGGCTGACTCATCAGAATATCCTCCTCCAACTCTCCATGTAGGAAAGTTGTTTTCACATCTAACTGCTCAAGATCCAGATCAAAATGTGTTACTATTGCTAATAACACTCTAATAGAAGTATGACGTACCACAGGTGAGAAAATTTCATTGTAGTCCACCCCTTCCCGTTGACCGAACCCTTTAGCAACTAGTCTAGCTTTATATCTGACACTGTCACCCTCTGAAATTCCTTCTTTTCTCTTGAACACCCACTTGCAACCCACCACCTTACGACCATGTGGCACCTTCACGAGTTCCCATGTCTGATTCTTGTGAAGAGACTCCATTTCCTCACTCATAGCAACTAACCACTTGGATGATTCGTTACTAGAAACTACTTCCTTGTAGGACATTGGTTCAGGTGACTCTATATCATCGGCTACATGTAATGCATAACCAATCATCTCCTCTACACAGCAGTTTCGGCCAGGAACTTTCCGGCCTTCTATCTGTTCAATCAGTCTCTGCGTCTTCTTCCTAGGTTGTTTCTGACCTTCATCAGCAGTTTCCTCATGATCAGACTCAAGTTCAATTGTTTCATCAGCAATAACTCCATCTATCTGACTAGTCTCCACAGTAGGAGAATCTACTGGAACATCATCCTCCACTTGAATCCGAACCTGTGTCTCAGGAGTAAGAACTGTCGCAATTACTTGTTCACTTCCTTCACTAGTGATATCATCAGTATCACCTGCGGGTTTGTTAGCAGATACAAACATAGTATTCTCATCAAAAGTAACATCTCTACTAAGTATGACACACCCTTCTGATGGGGACCAAATCCGGTAACCCTTAACACCATCTTCATATCCCAGAAAACAACCCTTCTTAGCCCTTGGTTCAAGTTTACCTTCACTAACATGATAATAAACAATACAACCAAAGACACACAAACTAGAATAATCAGCACTTCTCCCAGACCATACCTCATAAGGTACCTTGCAGTCAATACCTGTATGTGGACCACGGTTTATCAAGTAGCATGCCGTTTTCACGGCTTCACTCCAGTACTTTCTAGTCAACCCTGCATTAGAGAGCATGCATCGAACTCTCTCTAGCAAGGTTTGATTCAACCGCTCTGCAACACCATTCTGCTGTGGTGTTTTCCTGACAGTGCGATGTCTCACAATCCCTTCTTTCCTGCAAAACTCATTGAATTCATCATTAACGAATTCAAGACCATTATCCGTACGTAGCCTTTTAATCTTCTTGCCTGTCTGATTTTCCACTAAGACTTTCCATTGTACAAAAGTCTTAAAAGCCTCTCCTTTGTGCTTTAAACAATAAAGCCAACTGTACCTGGAGAAATCATCAATAAAAGTCACAAAGAAACTGAATCCTCGTATACCTTCTACCCGAGCAGGCCCCCAGTAATATGAGTGAATATAATCCAGCGTATCCTTAGTTATGTGAAGCCCCTTGCTAAACTTAGCCCTGTGTTGCTTACCCAGCACACAATGTTCACAAAACTCAAGGTTCTTCACCTTGTGGCCATCAAGAAGATTCATCTTGGATAATATTTGCATCCCACGCTCACCCATATGACCAAGTCGTCTGTGCCACAACTTAGTTACCTCCTCAGGACTCGCAGATGCAACATTTGCATAACCAGTCATAATAGTATTCTGCACAACATACAGGGTACCCACTTTGGTGCCTTTAAGCACCAACTCCGAACCTTTCCACACACATAATTCCCCATCCGAGCCAGAAAAATTAAACCCTCCTTTGTCTAAGACACCCAGAGAAATCAAATTTTTCCTTAACTGTGGAACATGCCTAACATTCATCAACGTACGAACATCACCCTCAGTGGTCCTTATCTTAATGGAACCTCTCCCTACAACCTTACAAGCAGCATCGTTACCCATAATAACATTACCACCATCACAAGACTCATAAGAAGTAAACCAATCACGATGAGGACACATATGGTAAGAACATCCCGAATCTAGAACCCAATGTTCAGACGGACTAGACACATCAACAGCAGCTACTGCTAAGTCCTCCTCGGAGTCATATTTCGTACCCTGTTGTGCAATGTTAGCATTGGAAGCTTTAGGATTCTTAGGGCATTGATGCTTCCAATGGTCACGTTCTTTACAGATGTGACTGACATTCCTAGGATTGGCCCCTTTACCCTTAGAATTTGTCTTCTTCTTAGGACCCTTCCCCTTAGCCGAGTTTACCACTAACCCAGCCCCCGAATCTCCACCACTCTTCGTCGTTGCAGCCTTCTGGCGCATCTCCCTAGTAAATAGTGCTGACTTCACTTCTTCTAGGGTCACAGTCTCTCTCCCAACAACAAATGATTCAACAAAGTTTTCATATGTATTTGGAAGTGAAACAAGCAAAATCAAAGCACCATCTTCATCCTCAATCTTAACATCTATATTAAGCAGATCAAGTAAAATAGTATTAAGTT
The DNA here is from genome assembly GCA_947648045.1 of Beta corolliflora. Classification (NCBI taxonomy): domain Eukaryota; kingdom Viridiplantae; phylum Streptophyta; class Magnoliopsida; order Caryophyllales; family Amaranthaceae; genus Beta; species Beta corolliflora. The sequence continues at coordinate 429,663 of CANSZD010004268.1, forward strand.
TATCTAGATGATCTCTTAGAGACGTACCTCCTTGCATACGCAAGGCAAACAAGCGTTGCTTCAAAAGCAACTTGTTGGTGAGTGACTTTGTCATGTAGAGACTCTCCAACTTCGCCCACAGACCAGCAGCAGTCATTTCGTCTGCAACTTCCGTGATCACATCGTCTGCCAAACATAGCAAAATCGTGGAGTGAGCCTTCTCCTCCATCGCCTCCAATTCAGCCTCACTAGGTCCGTCTGCAGCTTTGCTTTTGTCATCCTTTTTGACAAGAGGTTTCCAGATGCCTTGTTGCTTTAATAAAGCACGCATCTTTATCTGCCATAGTCCGAAACTGTTCCTCCCGGTAAACTTGTCAATCTTCGAGTTCATCGTATTCATCTTCCCGGATCCCTTACACTGATTTTAATCTCAAGCTCTGATACCAAGTTTGTTGCAATGGAAGCGAATAAACAAACAATAAACGCGAAAAACGAATAAAGAACACGCAAGATTTAACGAGGTTCACTATCAATTTGATAGCTACGTCCTCAGGGCAGGGATAAATTCTTTCACTATGATCAAGCGGAACAATGAATACGATAGGTAAGAGAATCACCTGAATACTCTCTTCAATAAATCTCTCAAAGCTCTCTCTCTCTCTATAACTTCTCTATTGTTTTCTCTCTCTTGTGTTTTGATGATCTTGTTCTTAATCATGCTAAACGGCTTCTAAACCTATTTAATCTAGGTTTAGGATTGGAAGAAACGGCATTAGAAAGGCTGAATTGCGCGTTCCGTCGAAGTGCACGACCCGGGCACTAGAAACTGACAAAACCCCAGTTTTGCTCGATATGCCAGACCTGGGCACTTTTAGTGCGCGAGCCGGGCACTAGGCACTGACAAGACTCCATTTCGCTCGATATGCCCAACCCGGGCACTTCTAGTGCGCGAGCCGGGCACGAGCTCTTGCCTGGCGTCTTTGTCTTCAGTAAATGCCCAGTTTCACCCAACTTCTCCTCCACACCATATTGAGCCCCCAAGGCTCCTAGCACACGATCAAGTCACCATTCTCACAGTTGGGGAGCACTACTAGAGTTAGTAGTGGGGGAATCATATTGTATCAAGAGTTTGATATTTTAAGATTCAAATAATAAAAGAGTAGGTGGTGTGGACGTAGATCTCAGAGGTGATATTGAACCACGTTAAGATCCCGTGTCTTGTTATTTGATTTCATTGTTTTTAGTTTTGATACAACTTCATTTGAGCGAAAATTAAAAGCGACTTTACGAGTGAATAACACAGTGTGAGGCACTATGCCATATGTGTGTTTTTGCGAAAATCGATTAGATTTTGTCACTCAATTTAACCCCCCCTTGAGTGTCACCTTGTTCTCCAACAGAGTCTATGTAAACATTTAAGTTTAGGAAAAAGCTAAGATGTGTAATATAATGCAGGGAAATTTTCTCAGTGTAGAATATTTAGTCATCTGGTAGCAGATGAAAATATGAAATGATATATCATGATCGAGTGGGGGCCGGAGCAGGCTCTGGTAATTCAAACCTACCCACTCCTTCATCAGGCCAAAATCCAAATCATTGAGGTAAATGTGGTCCCAATTCCTAAATCATAGTAGAACTTTAAATCATGTATGGGGTTTCATAAGTCAGTCAACATGAACAGATTTCCATCTTTCAATACAAACATGTACAAATACTCATATATATAGAAGTTGTATATCCATAATGCATTACACTGTTTCAAAGCACCCTAATGGAAGGAAAGAATCTTTCAACCTGGCGAGGTAGGGGTTCAATCCCCATTAGGAGCTGACTTTAGGAGGGGATCCCTACCATTCCCCCACTCCCAAAAGTGTCCGTCCGCTAACCTAGAGGTCGGGTTAACACGCGAAGGTTTCGCTCTGGTAGGGCGCTTTTCATCTTACCATCCTAAAAAAATATCCATAATGCATTACGTCTTTCTCACGCTTGAAACATCCTTTTACGTGGTTTTTCCTTTTTCTCCTTTCTGATATTATGTTTATATCGATTTTTTGTCACATTTTGGGTTCATGAATCTTAAATATGTTGAATATAGTGGCCATCTTAGCGTATCGTTGTTTTAGTACTTTGCAATACTTTTCTTCAATAATGTTGTCTGTTTTGGAAATTTATACTACATTATTGACAGTATCAATATATCAATCATCATCCCGCTTAGCTTGGTACCTGGTAGGACGACGTATATATGTAAACATTTGTTCTTAGATGATTATAATCAAATACTGGGTCGTTTGTTTGATTAAAATTTATCAAGAAGTCCATTATTAAGAAGTAAAAAAAAAAACTTATTATCTGATAGAAAGATATAGGTACAAGTGGGATTTCTGTAAGAATTACATAATCATGATGAATGTCGAAATAATTTGCATCAACTAAACAACTTCCAAGATTTATGTTGATCATTATAGTTTCTTGATATAATCTTATTCTTTAAATACAAGAGAAGGGATGACTTATGTTAGGTGTTTATTATCAACATAACATCTTGACATTTTATTTTAATATTAAACTTGATTGAACCTGATCAATCTTAATTTACCTTAAATTTATACTTGATCAACTTTAATTAGACCTAGTTTTTTATGAAACTTATATTTTTAAGGTGAAAACACATCTTTTTTTATATATTACTTACATTTTGTGGTAGGACACGTATAATCGAAAAAGACTAGGATTTGAATACTTCATCCGTTCCAAATTAGTTGTGACACTTTCTATTTTAGGAAGTTTTAAATTAGATGTTACACTTTCATTTTGGGTAATAACTTCTCTCTATCTCTCTCCTATCACATGGGACCCTTTTGTTTTCTTTCTGTATCTCTCTCCTCTCCAAAAATTGCCTAGGAGTCCGTGATTTTAAAAGTGTCACAACTAATTTGGAACGGAGGAAGTAGAAGATTTGGACTCCTTTGATATTTTTTGCTTATTCAAAAACTAATTATCTTAGTGCAAGTATTCATGATTTGTATATTCTTAACTTTTCAACAATTGCCTCAAAATCTAATAAGCTAAGGTCTAGTTCCAAAGTGGGCAACTAGTTATAGGACCAACAATCATTAGATAATCCCTTGATATCTATTTCGTTATATGATGTTAGTGACACCCTCTCAAATATAAAGGTTTTTACTTTATAATGTCTTCTTTTTCACCCCATGATAATATCCCTGCTCCAATAATTGTTCCTTCTGTTATTGTTCTTTCACCCTCTTTATATTGCAATGAATTTGAGTTATTCCCAACACTGCAACGTACACATAGTATAGAATAATTATTAGCATATTCTTTAGGTATAATTTCTTAATTACATTTCATTTTTACTTTTTTTTGTTGATTTGAATATCAATCATGCGTATTTTATGTTACAATTTTTTTTTTATAAAGGTAAGGAAAAAGAAGGTTAGGAGACCCTCCGCACGAGGGGAGCTCCAACCTTATCGTTTACAAGGATTGAATGAAGAGCTGAATGAGTACAATTTTCAATACAAAAACTAGAATCTATAAGGTGCCAACATTGCAATCCAATCCTCGCTTCTTTGTTTCTTAGGTAGATATGTCGAATAGTCCAAGAAGAAAATGAGCGGAGAGAAGTCTGGATATCCTGAATGATGTGGGCGATCTGCCAAGGGGGGGACCAGATGCCTTTGATGGAGTTGATAACCATGAGGTTATCTCCATCGATGTGGAGATGAGTAATAGCGTTTTGAATAGCTATTTGAACTCCATGCTGAAGGGCAGTAGCTTCGGTCACCGAGACTGAAGATGTACCAAGGTTTAAGGCTGCGGCTTTGACTAGGTTGGCGTCTGAATCTCTGATGATAAAACCTGCTGCTGCTGAAGAATCACGAACAGAACCGTCGAAGTTGAGTTTAAAAAATGGAGATAATCACTAGTAGAAAAACGACGATTTGCGTCTCACCATCTGCGTCGCACAACAGGACAAACGTCGCAGAAGACTCATCTGCGTCGCATGCAACAGGGAATCGACGCAAAAGACAACCTATGTGTGTCGGACTCTTTGACGGGTGCGACGCATATAACAAAACCCCACTTATTATAACAATGTGCGTCGGATGTTAATTAGGGTGCGACGCAGATGAAAGCCCATTGTTATTTTAAAAGCTCAACAATGTGCGTCGGATCTCAATTAGATGCGACGCAGATTGAAAGCCCATTGAAAACGCACGCTTAGCGTCTGCCTTTTTATTACTCAGGGTTAGAACCCTTCTCTCACTCTGAACGCCGCTCCACCTCCCCCTTCTTCAATCTTCCTCCCCTTCTCCTTCTTTGAAACATCCTTTGATTTCTTCTCATCGTTAGATTATCTTCAACCATGTCTGAACACAAAACGAAATCGGAGCAAGAGAACTCTTCCTCTTCCTCTTTCTCTCTCTACACTCAAAATTAACTTTCTCTCTCATACTAAAAACCTAAAAATGGCGGCTTCTTTTGCTACTAGAAAATCAAGCGGACCAGTCCTTAGATCTGCTTCAGCTTTCGCTTCGTCAACCTCAAGCAATTTCACCTCTCGCGCCTTCATTCAACGATCAGCTTCACCAACACGCATCAATGTCTACCCAACTGGTTCATCTCGTTCTGCAGCGGTTCGGTTAAATTGAGCTCAATTTCACCGAACCTGGTCGATTTACGCTCAACGGGTTCGCCGTCAACCGACGACCGCAGTCGAAAAGGACGTGTATGTGAAAATCGAGTGAAAACCTCCACTGCTTCTTGTTTTTGTTGATTTTTTCTTTTGAATTTTCGCCTTTTGAAAACCTGAATCTCAGATCACTGGTAACTTTTTAAGTTACCCAGAAAACCTGAATTTCTTCTGTTAATTTTTTCTTTTGGAAGTTGAAGATGACAGTGAAGATTGAAGATTCAACGAAATTAAGTTACCCAGATTGTATTGTTGATTGCCTTAGATTTTAGGGTTTTTTTTTGTATTAGATCTAATTTTGTTTCTTTAGGTTATATTTTTTAATTTCGTTTTACGATTCTTTTGTATTAGATCTGATTTTGTTTTTTGGGTTAATTCTTATATTTTGTTTTGTACTTCGATTCATTTCAATTACTATATCTGTTGCTTGTTGATCTCAATGGAATGGTTTTATATTTCGTTTTATACTTCGATTCTTTTGTATTCTCTTCATTTCAATTTCTGTCATGTGCTAATGGACGAAACTCTGAACCAGCATTCTCTTCATTTCAATTTATGTCATGTGCTAATGGACGAAACTCTGAACCAGCAACAACGAAAGTAAAGGTACCATGTGCGTCGCATGTTGCAACATGTCCGACGCAGATGATTGTTATGTGCGTCGCATGTTGCAACATGTCTGACGCAGATGACTGTTATGTGCGTCGCACATTACCATGTGTCCGACGCAGATGACAGTCATTTGCTTGTGACAGTGCTTCATGTGCGTCGCACCTTGGGTCTCGTCCGACGCAAATAGCTTAGGATCTGCGTTGTGTCCTAATCCGACGCAGATCACGTCTCTCTCATCTGCGACGAGGCCTGTGCCGTCGGACCCATGTCCGACGCAAATGGGCGCCTCGCATCCGACGCAAATCGTCCATTATGTACTAGTGAATGGAGGCTCCCAAGCTACCAAGATTGAAGAAGGGTACTTGGGAGTGGAGGGATGGAGAGAAGAGTGGAAAAACGGGGAGCCATAGGAATTGCAGTAATCAACTGCATTCCTAAGACTCCATTCTGAGAAAAGAAATTTTGCTTTATGAAGAATCCTATGAATATTAAGCGAGTCGTTATGAAAGATGATATTGTTTCTTTCTTTCCAAATACTCCAAATTAGGAAGATAAATTTAGAAGCGTAGCTTTTATTTTTTTTAATATTAGAAAAAGTATCTAATAAAGTGGCACTAGAAAAGGAATGGGGCAACCAATCATTAAGTTCTTTAAGCTGCCAGAGGGAGAGGAGCTTGGAACAATGTCCAAAGATGTGATCTATGGATTCCTCGTGGGTGGCACAAAGGGCGCAATGACTAACAGAGATGATATTTCTTTTTGCAAAGGTTGCACGAACCCCAAGACTATTATGGCAGATCTGCCATAGAAAAATCTACTCGATCTAATTTTTTGTCAAGACCCTGTGTATACTGTACAGTTAGAAAAGTTACTTTACAAAATTACAACCAATATTTCCTTGTGCCTCGATGGTGTAATTGTGTAAATCATTGATTTGCTTGCATGAGGGCATGGTTTCAAGGATTGGTAGGAGGAAGAAAAACTAAAACAAGAATTTATAAATACCATAGATGATAAATTTATGCGAAAAGAATGCATCCTTATTATGCCAACCAAGCCAAAAGATCAAGCTAGACATGGCATTCTTGTTGATTTGAGTGCATATTGTCCCATTAAATTACATGATTGCAATTTATCAAACAATACATAAATGAAACCTTAAGAGTGCAACTATACAAATCATTAAACTTAAGATTACTACCGATGTGTGAGTTTCACATGCCAGGGCATAAAACACAAAACTCGACATGGCATCGTACGTATAAAGAAAGCTTTGATTAGCCAGATATATTGATTATTGATACCTTTACAAAGTATTATGCTGATTGAATCTTGTGAGAACATATACTTCTATAAGTTTAAATTACTAGCATAGAAAAGAGACCACTCATATTATATTTATTAGTCCCACGCGTGCAACCAATTTAACCTTTTTGGTAAATTTTAGTATACTAGCACTAAGCTATAGAAACTACAAGACACAAACAAATGAACAAAAGCATCAAATTTTATGGATTATTGTAATATGATTATAAATTGTATTTATATGTACAAAGTGTAGCAAATATGTCAACGACAAATTTTTGAGGCGCCGATTCCAACACTTGATCGAGCTTTTGCGTAGTAGTCCAGTAGATAATAGATTGTTAAAGTCGCAATAGTATAAATGGAGTGGCAACAAATTTCAATGATAGCGGTTTGTTTCTCCCTCTTCCAAAGCATCATTGGGTTGCTCCCTTAATGGGGCGCCCACTTGAACTCATGCACACGCTTATATACTAAAGTAAACGTTTTCTATTATAGTACCCTACGTATGAATATTTAATATATATGATGAGTACGTACATAAATACGGAAGCTTGACTCACCTGATAAGAAACTTAATAATCTTATATCTTAGAGGTTTAAAGTTCGAATGGTACTAAGTGGAGATACTTTTCTCCTTCCAAGTATCTAGTATGCAAATACTAGATCAAAAAATCGTAAGGCTTAAAGTCCGATCATGATCATTCTCCCTACCATTAGAGGGGAAATTTGTGTTAACTAGATCATAAAATCATAATCATTTTGTTCAGGAAAAATGATCTACAGTATGCTGTGCTATTGTTAATTAAGCAAGTTTGATGTATGTGGTGGGATTTTTGCCTTCTAATTTGGAGGTAACTAATGGTATTCCAATCCAAGGGAAAGGTCTCCTTATTTTATATCTCCCCACTAGATTAAATTGAGAAATCGCGAGTGAAAAAGTATGCCAATTGCGTCATTGCATGCATGTTATATAGAAAATAGAAGTGTATTATAAAAGTAACTCATATCCGTAAAAAATTGTATTTACATATACAGTATTAAAATGTATGATTAGGGATAGTATCACCCTGACTTGTTTAATAAAGTGATGCTAATGTTTCTCCGTTGAATAGATGAGAGGGAGACAATTTGATAATTCTACTTAGTGTATACTACTACGTTCCTCATGCAAGTTACCCTATCTTGTTCATCGGTGAACGTTTAATTCTTTTAATCTTAGTCTATTTAGGATATGTTCTTTTAGACTGAAATTAGCTTAAGAGCCTGAAATAAACTAAATAAATAATAATAACACAAATAACAATAATATAATAACATTGATAATTGTAAATAATAAATATAATATCCTCTATTTGTATTGATTGAAGGTAGGGCTAAGGTGACATCATTATGAGAAGTAATTTATTGCTTACTAAGACGCTGACATTCTTTTCAATGTACAAAGGATCTTTAGCGTTTTAATCTTCCACATATATATAGACGTTATTATATAAATCGGATGAAAGAAGAGAATGGCTAGAGAGAGAAAGAGTGAGAGAGAAATCCAGAACCCAAACCATCCCATTCAACCCCATGAAAACTGGACGAAGGTCTCAAGGAGAAAGCAACAAAAACATCATAACCACCCCCACCCGCCATCAAAACAATCTTCATAAACCATCTTCCTTTGGATACCAGAAATTCTGATATTGGTAGTTTATTCAGTAAATTTGGTAGGATTTCAAATATTATTCTACCTTCATTATCAAAACCTTCAACAAAATTCCGATACGCATTTATCAGATTCCTTGAGCCAACTTCCCAGAAATTGGCCGTTCGTGAGATGAATGGCATAAAGTTTGAAGGAAGAAGATTAATAGTTCAGCCGGCGAAATTTGAAACTACATCCCCCTCCTCAAATCAACCCTTACTCTCAAGAATTCCAACCCGCAAACTCCACTATACCCATACATCCCTTCCCTCCTCTCGGCACCCCCAAACCCATTCCCTTCGAGACCATCGCACCTACAAGGAAGTCTCATCACCAAAAGCCCACACCTAACCTTCTCAAAAACCTACCTTTAATGTCCCCAACCCCCCCCAAATCCCACTCCCAACTCTGCATTTGAGAAACCGATTTTGTGGACCCAATTTCCTCCTCTTTCAAGATTGATGAACCGAAACCTGATTTCTTCACTAAGAACCCCTCAAAGGCCAGGATTGCTAGCTCGAAATCGCTGTGTGAAGCAACTGTGAACGCCCGAAATGATCTTATCGCGGAGGAAGTCGATGATGATTTCACTTTGATTATTGAAGGTTCCAGGAATCAAGAATTGCAAGATGTTTTCGAAAGAAGTGTAGTTGCAGTCGCAATTTCATCACAAAGATCATCAGAAATTCTAAGCAATATCTTGGCGGAAGGTATTAATTCTTTTACCATTAAGCCTATGGGTGGTCTTCTCCACCTAATTACTTTTGATTCAATAGATGATAAAAATGCCATGATAGAAAGTAAATAGTTAGAGAAATGGTTTACGGTAATTCACAATGTCACCAAATCAGTGACAAATTTATGGCGACAGACAAGCTTAAGAATTCATGGTGTCCCTCTAACAGCCTGGAACTATGAGAATTTTCATAGGATTGCAAGCATTTATGGAAGAGTGATCTCTATAGATTACTCCTGCTTTGATTGTGCGAGAGTAATGCTAATCACTGACTGCTTATTTAAAGTGAATTGCAAGATACATTTGAGAATTGATGGTTCTTTGTTCCCTGTCTTCACCTTCGAAGATGATTCTCATCCCCATCATTTGGGAAATTTTATCCATGATCAACCAATCTTGAATACTGACAATGATGTTGTCAAATCTGATGTTCAAATGAAAAATGCCGACAACCAGAAGTTGCCGAAAAACTCATCAATGAAGTATGATGATCCTTTTGCATCGATTAGTCCAACTGTCCATAAGTTGGATGGGGACAAGGAATTTTTAAATTCCCCCAAGGAATTTACCTCCGCCGCCATTGTTTACAGTGCAAATAATGATAGTCTCACAAACCAAAAAGTCTGTCAACTTTCCTTCCCCTTGGAAGTTGAACCTCAATTATTACCCAACAACGTTGTTCTAGAAATGTCTTCTCAACCTCAACCTCTGACGTCAGCAAAATCTCCATCTGTCTCCTTTGAAAAATCCAAAAACTCTCAAACTTACCCCACCACCAAATCCGGCTCAAATAATAATACCCCTTCTAAGCCCAACAATAAACCTCCCAGACCAAAAAGCCCAATTCTCACCCACAACAAATTTGGGCCTCTCCAAAGGCCATCCAAATCAGCCTCCACCTTATCCACTTTCCTTTCCGGGCCCTTACATCCCCCTGGTTTTGAAGACCATATTCCACACTCCAAAATGTCTGACATTGAGAAAAAAAAGAGCCAAGAAACTCCAAAAAAAAGCCAAAAAATGCTGCCTAGCCCTCTCATATACTTCTAATCCCCCCTCTGGCAACCAATATGATGTTGATCTTCATCGTATCACACCTACAGATGTCATGGAGTTAGCCAAGACTATAGGCCTATCCTTTCATGGCTCCTCTTCTGAGCTTTACTCGAGGATTGATTCGGTCCTCAAGAGTCAAAAACATGATTGGGAGTCAAATATCTCATAAGATGTTTTTCCCTCACATCTCAGTATCTCCATTCCAATGATTATTTTATCATGGAATATCAGAGGGTTGAATGCCCGTATCAAAAAATCCAGCCTTAGAAAACTCATCAACACCCACAAACCAAATATCATCCTTATCCAAGAAACAAAGATGGAATCCCTCAACCCAAAATTCCTAAAATCAATTTGGAATGAAAATCAAATTGAATTTGTGATTAGCCCTTCAATTGGGAATTCGGGTGGTCTTCTCACTCTTTGGCAACCGGATTTTTTTGCTCTAGAATCTCAAGTAACTTCAAAGCATTGGACAGGCATGGTGGGAAAAGTTAAAGACCTCAACTTCTCTGGTTGTATAATCAATATTTACAATCCATGTAACATTGACGAGTGTCTTGTAATATGGCAAGAAATCAAATCCTACTGCTTATCTCATCAATCACTCTGCCTCATATTAGGTGATTTCAACGAAGTGCTTGTCACTTTCTGAAAGGGGAAGCAACATAGCATCTCAGAGAGGAATTGAAGACTTTAAAAGCTTTATTCATGATTTACAGTTAACATAAATCCCTTCCTCCAATGGGTGGTTCACCTGGTATCGAGGAGCCTCCAAAAGTAAATTGGACCGTTTACTTGTGAACCCGGAGTGGATCTTCGTCTTCCCTCATCTCCAAGTCTCTCTTCTGAAAAGAGGTATCTCTGATCACCTTCCACTTTTAATCCAATCTGCTGAACAGAACTGGGGGCCGAAGCCCTTTCGTTTCCAAAATGCCTGGTTGTCTCACCCAGGATGTTTAAAAATCATTCAAGATACCTGGTTGTTGAATAGCTCATGTCAATTGAATGAAAAATTCCAACATACAAAAGAATCTCTCAAGCAGTGGAACAAAAATGTCTTTGGGCATATTGAACAAAATATAGCAGCCCTGGAAGAAACCATTCACAATCTTGATCTTTCCTCAAACAATAAAACTCTTGAACCGGCTGAATTGGAGGTGCGAAGGCAGGACCAACAAAATCTTTGGCTTTGGTTGAAGAGGAAAGAACAATTATGGGCCCAAAATTCACGAGCCAAATGGCTCAAAGAGGGCGACAAAAATACCCGCTATTTTCATGCCCTAGCCTCAATTAGAAAGCGCCAAAACACAATATCCTCATTGAGAATTGATGGCACTAACGTTAGTGATTGTGCAGGTCTAAAAAAAGAAGCAGTAAAATATTTTAAGAATATTTTTCAAGAAACTCACTCATCTAGGCCTGTCTTTAATGGTCTTGATTTCAAGCGCCTCTCTTCTCAAGAGGTGATGCAACTCACTGCCCCCTTTTCCAGATTGGAGATTGATGAAGTTGTTGCCTCATGTAGCCCTCAAAAGGCTCCGGATCCCGATGGTTTCAATTTCTCTTTCATAAAGGAGGCATGGGACACCATCAAAGAAGATGTTTACTCCATGGTGGAAGAATTCTGGTCTTGCAGCCGACTCCCTAAGGGCTCCAACGTAGCATGGGTGGCCTTGATTCCCAAAATTGAAAATCCTGAAAGCTTCAAAGATTTTCGTATGATTAGTATGGTTGGATGCTCCTACAAAATCATCGCAAAACTATTAGCAAGAAGACTTCAAAAAGTTATGCCATCTCTTATCGGTCCGTTTCAATCTTCCTTTGTTAAAGGAAGGCAAATTCTTGATAGTGCTCTAATAGCAGGGGAGTTGATTGATACTTGCAAGCGGAAAAAAATCAAATCCACTATCTTAATGCTTGATTTCCATAAAGCTTTTGATAGTGTGTCTTGAAGCTTTTTGGATTGGACACTTGATCAGATGGGCTTTCCTCCTCAATGGAGAATGTGGATAAAAGCCTGCACAATGAATGCCGCGGCATCAATTCTTGTAAATGGTTTTCCAACAACTCCTTTTAAGCTACATCGCGGCCTTCGTCAAGGAGATCCACTATCTCCTTTTTTGTTTGATCTTATAGTTGAAACTCTCAGTCTAGTTATTCAAAAGGCCGTGAAGTTGCATCTTTGGGAGGGCGTGGAAGTGGGGAATGGGGGATTAAAACTCACCCATTTACAATATGCAGATGATACTATTCTTTTTTGCCCTCCAAATCTTGATTATTTGCTCAATATCAAGAAAGTTCTCATACTATATCATCTTGCCTCAGGTTTACAAGTGAATTTTCATAAAAGTTCACTTACAGGGATTCTCATTGAAGACTCATGGATCAAATATGCGGCGAAATGCCTTCTTTGAAAAACAGGGAGCCTCCCATTTACATACTTGGGTCTCCCCATTGGTGATAATTGCTCTCGATTAAGTGCTTGGGATCCGATCATTGACCGCATGAACAAAAAGCTTGCTTTGTGGAAAGGCAAGTTGCTATCCATGGGTGGACGTCTTACACTCATCAAAGCATCTTTATCGAGCCTCCCCATATATTATATGTCTCTTTTTCCTATTCCAAAAGGAATCATAGAGAAGATCAATAAGATTCAACGACAATTCTTATGGAGTGGAAAGCCTGGAAAATATGTCGCTCTTGCTCCTTGGAGCCTCATCGAACTCCCGAAAATTCTTGGGGGCTTGGGAGTTGGAAATTTGCTGCATAGGAATTTTGGGCTCCTCCTTAAATAGGTATGGAGATTTTTCACCGAGCCCAATGCTTTGTGGAGGAGAGTCATTAGTGACAAATATGAATTTTCAGATTCTTTCACCATTCATGATCTGCATCCCATCCCCAAGGGTGGACCTTGGAAGAACATCTGCAATTCCATCCTAAGTCTCCCAGAGGCTAAGACATTCCTCAAGGCAAGAATCAAAACTCGAATTGGCAATGGCTGCCAATCTCTATTTTGGCATGATATATGGCTTTGTGATGAGCCATTGAAAATAGCCTTCCCTCGACTTTTCAAAATTGCAGCAAGCCCTATGTCAAATATTGCATCTCTAGGGCATTGGGAAGGCTTTAAATGGGTGTAGGATTTGGCATGGACAAGATTTTTAAGGCCAAGAGACATTGAAGAATTTGAATCTCTACAAAAAAATGCTCGACATTGCCATCATCTCACTTGACTGTGATGACACTTTAGTATGGACTCCCCACAAATCCAGTCTCTTCTCGGTCAAGTCGGTATGTCTCGAACTTGCGCAAGCTTTTTCCTCCTCAAATTGAATTATTCACTTGGCTAGCGATTCTTGGGAAAATTAATACGAAAGAAAAATTGGTCCGCATTGGTGTTATCCCCGAAAATGAAGTTCTATGTGTTCTGTGCAATGCTAAACCAGAGAACTACAATCATTTGTTCCTCCATTGTGTGCTTGCGAGATCCATTTGGTCATGGTGGTTACAAATTTGGAATTTGCATTGGGTTTTTCCTTTAAATCTGCAAGACGCTTTTGATCAATGGCGTTTCAAGCGCAAATAAATGTTCTTTAAAAAAGTTTGGCTGGCAAGTTTTTTCATCATAGTGTGGTCTCTTTGGAAAGAGAGAAATGCAAGAATCTTCAATGATGTCTCTCTTTCGCTTCCGCAACTGCAAGATCTTGTTCTAGTTCGTCTTTGTTGGTCGATAAAGGGTTGGGGTGAGCCATTCCCTTACTCTTGCGACGAAGTCATCAAAAATCCTCAATGTCTAGTATGGAGTGCTTCAAACGGAGTTGTTGGTACAACACCCTGCATGGTCACTTCGCTACACTGGTCTCCCCCGTCATTTGGCTCTCTAAAGTGGAATGTCGACGCATCTGTCAAATCATCCCCCCACATGTCTGCTATTGGAGGTGTCTTGAGGGACCATATGGGCCAGTTCATGTGCATGTTTTCTAGTCCAATTCCCCTTCTTGAAATAAACTGTGCAGAAATCTTGGCCATCTTTCGTGCCATTCAAATCTCCTTGGCTAGCAACAAGATTAAGGGTTTCCCTATTATTGTGGAATCCGATTCTGAAAATGCTGTGAGATGGTGTAATGAAGCCTCAGATGGTCCGTGGAATTTAGGCTTTCATTCGTAATGCAAAGTCTCAATGGTTGAATGTATCGATTTGCCATAAAGGAAGAGCGTTCAATATGGTGGCTGACTCCCTTGCTAAGCAAGGACTTACTAGAGATGCCAAGTTTCTAGCTTGGATGTGATGACAATGTCCACTGGGTTCAAGCTCTATTCCATCAATCTCCTATAGGCATGGTTCTCTAGCTTTAAATTCAGTGGTCATATAACCTGCTTGTTTGTATTAGTTTGATCATGTTTGTCTAATACCTTCCTATGTGTACTCTTCCTCCTTTGGAGGCACTTTAAATGAAATGGCAAGAGACCCAAAATTATCAAAAAAAAAATCTTCCACATATATATAAAAGTGAAATTGATGTAAAATAGCATGAGAGAAAGAACAAAAATTGGTACAAATATTAATAACCCATACCCGATTTTCTATTATAATATCAGATGGGAGAATTTGGTCAAAACGAATATCAGTTACACAAAAAATTATAAATAAATAACGTAATAAGTTACCCTTATAATGATAACTATGGACAAATAGTGGGTAATTTAGCCAGTGGGTTAATCTCCCAGTTTTTTGCTACACTGGCTCTGTTTGGCAACACATTTAAGTCACCTTAAATGAGTAGGTGCTAAAAGTTTAAGTCACCTAAAATAAATAGTCATGTTTGGGGTAAGAACTTAAATAAAATTTAAGCTCAAAAATTGACTGAAATTGAGTGACTATCAAATATAGCATCTCAATTTAAGGTGTTGAAATTTTCAGCTACCTTATCAGTTCAGCTCCTTTCAGCTACCTTATCAATTTCAGTTCTATTTCAGCTACCTTATCAATTTCAGCTCTATTTCAGCTTATGTTCCCAAACATATCCACCGTCTACTCTCTGCTTTACCGCATTCATCAAAACAAATTAATTCAGTTCATAAAAACTAGAATTGCCTTGAGGTTCCTTGAAAAAATGCCTTTAGCTTCCGGTCAAAAAAGGGAAAAAGAAAATGCCTTTAGGTTATCTTTAGGGGTGTAAGCGGATTGTGAAAAGTCCATAATCCAATCCAATCCAGTCCAGTCCAAACTTGTCGGACTGGACTGAACTGAATTTTTTTTGGACTGGACTCGAACTCAAATTTTCGAGTCCAAATATTTTCGGACTGGATTTGGATTCACCCCTTTGGAGTCCAATAAGTCCAGTCCAGTCCAAAAATATTTTTATATATAATATATATTTAATATATATATATATATATATATATATATATATATATATATATATATATATATATATATATATATATATATATATATATATATATATATATATATATATATATATATTTAATATTTATATATATAATATAAAAGATGTATGTGACTTATTGTATAGAATGGATATAATAAGCTTAATTTTTAAAATTCAATTATGAGAAAACGTTGTGAATCATTGAATCTAAATCGAGAAATAAAAAATATTTCCTCCGTTTTTTTTACATGTTACACTTTGACATTTACCCTATTCACAAATTTCACTTTGACCATCGTCTGTGATTTATACGTGAATAAAAATATAGTCATGTGCAATCTTGTTAGATTCGTTTTAATATGTACTTTTTATTATTTTTACAAATACAAAATTAGTGATATATGTCATCAAAGTTTTGCATTGGCATGTGTGAAAAGTGAAGTGTAACATGTAAAAAAAAGGAGGAAGTATAATAATCGGACTGGACTGGATTCGGACTCAAGAAAAAATTATCGGACTGGACTGGACTAGACTCAATAAATATTTGGATCGGACTTGGACTCAATTTCTCGAATCCAAAAAACTTTGGACTGGATTTGGATTTGGCAAAGTCCAATCCAGTCCAATCCACTTACACCCCTAGTTATCTTCATAATAATTCCTAAAATTATACTATATGGGTCAATTTCATGAGCTGTAATTGTGATTATTCGCACCTATCTGGGCCCCGTCTTCACCTGATTAGCGATTAAAATTGGGCCTTTGTTGTTTTAGCTTCTTTTGGTAAAGATAAATCTAGTCATCAATCCAGTTGTATGTCACAACTATATTATACATGATTCTAATGAATCATTACCAACCCCTTAATCATGTTGTGTTTTTATAACCTCTTTTTGACTCAATCTTGTAAATACATACATCTACTTACAGGAGTTTCAGATTTTGTGTTTCCCCAAGTTTTACGGCAGTATGAGCCCTCTGGCTCTGGCTATCTATACGGTTTTTGCCACAACACTCGTTTATCTAATACTCCCTCTGTTTTTTTTATCATTCTCACTTTTCTATGCGCGTTTCCTAATGTAATTCTTTGAACTTAAATATCTTTCATTATATATTAGTAAGAATTATAACGATTGAATATTAATAATGTACTAATTGAGACGAATCAAATAAGACTCCACATGACTATATTTTTTCTTATAAATTGAAAAAAATTGAGAAGATTCTCTCTAAGTATGAATAGTGCCAAGATTCCAAGTGAGAAAGATAAAAAAAACAGAGGGAGTACTACAACTTCAACAAACTAGAGAAGAAGTAAATTCAATCGAATAGGATTCTCGATAGGAATGACTCGTACAACGGATTAGCAATTCGACGCTTTTGTCCACTCAACCCTCTCTCTCGATTGAAAAGAAAATAAGAATAGAAAACTATTAAATACATAATTTAGAAAAAATCTAAATTGAAAAATATCTAATAAACTCGAATTAATTGGACTAAAATTGAATTAGAAGTTTATATAACAATATTATTCCACAAAACACCAAAAAAAAAAATATTATTCCGCAAAGCGAAGAATAATAATTTGTCAAATTTAAGAAGAAAAAAAGAAGAAGTTTTAAAATATGGTAAGTAAATTATCGAAAGCTAAGGGACACAATAGGAGACTGTTTAGATAAGATTCTTTACCTTAGTAATACGTCCATAAAATGGCAAAAATCATTTCTTTAATGCTAACAAGTTAATTGGGGGGTTATACATTAGGGTACAAAGATGTGAGTTTGTAAGAAAACAAGTAAAACAAACGGGTCACTAGTTATACTCACTTTGTCACATATATCAATACAGTTTGAACATGAACACTGATTAAAATTATTTTAGAATAGTACTCCCTCTGTTTTTTTTATCTTTCTCACTTGGAATCTTGACACTATTCATACTTAGAGAGAATCTTCTCAATTTTTTTTCAATTTATAAGAAAAAATATAGTCATGTGGTGTCTTGTTTGATTCGTCTCAATTAGTACTTATAATTTGAATTAATATGGGAAGACCTGCCATGATTATGATGTTCTTACGAATATTTAATTTACTAAATTGTTTTAGAGTCTTGGGGAATAACATTAATAAGTATTAGGGATTTTATGTTATTCTCCATTCATCCAATATAAATCAATACAATTTGACTTTTCGCAAATGCCAATTGTTGAATCCCATTGATGACCACATGCATGTGAGTGTCCCACATTGGAGAAAGAGGAGAGACTAAACCACTTTATAAGCTTTGGAGTTACTCCTCCTATCACCAATTGATTTTAGGATGGAACCTCCTTGAGCTTGTAAGTGGACTAAACTCTCCTCCTCTTTATTGGGGTACCCAGACCCATTTCATATAATCTGAAAATTAACACCAATATAATGCATAATTTTGACCAATAATGTCTTTAGTTATGTTTAGTAAAAAGTTATATTCTGTAAATATGCATTAATCCAACATTTTATATACTAAAATTTGTCTTTCTTTATTAGCAGAGCAATATGGTCAAAGACTTAAAATAGGTTCTGTATCAAATTAAAGTAAAATGAAGTCAAACAAAGCTAATTGAATCAAATGAAGTCAAACAAAGCTAATTGTATCAAATGAAAGTCAAATGAAGTCCAATAAAGCTAATTGAATCAAATGAAACTCAAATGCATTCAACAAAGCTAATTGAATCAAATTAAAGTTAAATGAAGTTCCCATTATACCAAGTAATCAATATCAAAAACAAATCCTATTCAAATTTTTCCCTTCTTCTTGCTCGTCCTCTCCAACCAAACTATCAAAAGATCAACTCAACCAAAAGTTTAAGCTGGTGGTTGGAGTCCCAGGAATAATTTTATACTCTATCACGCCCCCTAACGCGAGAGCCTATTAGGCTTGAAGTGTGGATGCAACACATGTCTCCTCATACCTGACGCTAAATATTCCACTTAGATTGAAGGGGTGGAAGAGCTTTGAATATGTCACGCTGGCGCTGATATCATGTCAAAGAACTAACTCAACTAAAAACTTAAGTTGATGGTTGGAGTCCTATGAATAGTTTTATACTCTATCACAAACTACAGCTAATTAACACATTATCATTTGAAAATTGATTTTTTATGTCATCCATTTATTTGAGTAAAAGCCCACAACAAAGTTCATAACTCGGATTTTTATGAGAAATGAGAAAATCGGTCCTAAATAAGATTATGCTCATTCTTATCAATGTCATAGAAAATGAGTTTATCAAGTTGGGTGTAACCTCGCATTATTCTTTTACGTACCTTTGTTATACATACATCGATGATCGACCAACCAATCGAAAATCAATGACAATTGCATTTGCATGCATTGTAATGTGTGAAGGATTTCAAATTGGAGTCACTTTATCGATATAAAGATCTCCTAAAAGATCATTCGGAATTTCGTTTCTCAAAACTGAATAAAGGATAAAAGGTATAAAAATAATTAAACTAAAATAATAAAAAGCGAAAGTTAAATGTACTACAACCATCATAGCTTACAAGCCCAAATCCCAATAAAGTTTTTTTATTTTTTACGTGAAAGTTATAGTGTCACCAAATGAGAGCGAAATTAGGAAACAAACGACCTTGAGATTAACGTTAAGCCAAACATAAGCCAGTACTATTTGATCGAAACGACGTAGCTTTCGTCACCTAAATCTGATTCTTTGAATGCATCAATTAAATTAGACAACCTGTTTACAAGAACATACTCCTCGCTAGACGCTAGTAGCGCAAGAAATATTTTAGGTGTGTGGTAATTTACTCCGGTAAGATTTTTTATTTTATCTGTTAAGTATATTATTTTTATAAGATACTCCCTTTATTTATATATGAAAATATAGTTAATTGAGAATATGTTGATCTTTGAATGCTCAATCCAAGTATTTTGAAATGAACGAATTATTTGAATAAAATTTTGAGCTACTTGAGATACAAAAGGTGTATACCCGATACATAGTACAGTTAGTCAGTTATAGAGAGTTGCCTCTAATTTATTTACGAGACAAAAATAAGAATCTAGCCAAATAGTCTAACTATTTATAAATTTATAAATAGTTGTTTCATTTCATTTTGCAATTCTTATTGCACAACTTTTACTATTAGGCCCCGTTCTTCTGGAATGAGAGAAACTGAACTAAACTGAACTGAACTGAAACAAACTTAACTGAACTAAACTGAGCTGAACTGGATTATCATCGTTATTATTATTTATTAATATTATTTAATAATGTCAATACTAATAATAATTGATAATAATAACAATAATAATAACTATAATAATAATAATAATTAATATTATAATAATAATAATATCAAAAATAATAATATATTATTATTAGTATTATTATTATTACGAAAATAATTATAATATTAATAATAATAACAATAATAATTATTTTAAAACAAAAATAATAATTAAAACATTGAGCTGAACTGAACTAAACTGAAGTAAGCTGAACTGAATTAAACTGAACTAAAAATAAGTCCAAGAGAATAGGGCCTTAATATCTAAATTATGTGTAACGAATGCAAACAGTAAGGTGCATTGCGTTCTGTTCACCTAGAAAAAATTTAGAAAACAACTAGGTTTACTAAGTTTGGGTAAGTTCAATTAATTTTCAAAAAATTCTAGATAAATTTCAATAAGTTTTAACAACTTGTAAAATAAATTTCATACATTTCAATAAGCTCATTTATGCTCTGAAAAGTTCTAATAAGTTTAGGTAAATTTGGGACAAATAAGGCAAAGAAAACACACTCTTATTGTATGCAAAATCTCGTTAAATAATGTTAGATTTGTTTTGTATATATAGATTCTTATGTTTTCATTCATCCATAACTAATACATAGTAGTTAAATGGTTATATGTGTAAACTAACTTTTTTTTTGAAAAAGCTAATTTGTGATAGAGGGGATGGATACTTTTTCAAGGGAAGTGAACACAGGCCTAATCAATGATATTATCTTTCCAGGACTTCCATAGTTGAAAGATAATTACTAAAATTAATATGATTATGATCATAATGATAATAATGTTCAAAATAATATACATTGAAATGTTATTTTATGGAGATTGATACATCTACAATTTAAAAATAATTAGTTTTGCGGAGTTGGACTCCACTAATTATTAATGTCTATCTCTAGTGGGTAGATTACCCATTGAGTAGATAAAGTTTTTTCCTTATTTCATGCAACTTGATTATATAGTCTTTTTTTCTGAATATATAAATCTAATTATTGTAGAGACTTCAATAACACGAAAAGATTAGTCTCACACTTACAAACTTAAATTATTGAAGTCTTTAGACTAATAGGAGTACTAGGTACTGCTTACAAATTTTATGGTGCATCTAAGGCTATATTTTTGCTCATTACTCATTTGAAATAATCCAAATGAGCAAAATGTACTAAAAAGGAGAGTTTCAAATGAGCAAATGAACAAAAATTAATCTTAGATGTACCATGCACATGATACACTCTGATATATGATGAATATAATGAACTCAGGTACGGCTAATTAATTTATCGTCTCTCAATACAATTAGGTTAGGTAGTCAGTTCCATATCTAGCTCATCAATAATCCTCAAGATTTTCCCTAAACTGTGAATCATGAGATTCTATAGTCATCATTTAATTGCAGTGCGATGGATTAGACTGTGAAGGTAATCATAATCATTTTTTAGCGAACAACTTTTACTTTTCAAGAAAAAGAAAATCCATAACATGCATAAATAGAATATCGAGTAGAGAAAGCTAAAAAAAATATTATAAGCATTTTACAAGAAAAAATGTAAATTATGAAGAATATGTAAATACGTAAAATGATTTGTATATGTAAATATGTAAACCAGGCATAAATAGCTAAATGGAATTTGTGTATTAGGAGTATGTTGACTCATTTTTTTGGAACTTGATAGGTTGTGACTTGTGAATATGAATTAAGATCTTATATCTCACGAATTAATTTGTGTACCTTTTGTGTGTCAATTTTATTTTTTATTAATTTATAGAGATGATGCTTTGAGAATTTATATTATAAAGTAGTACATCGCATAAATAATAACTAATAACCACTATTAAAAACAAGTGGCATGTTTTTGAATAAACTTTTAATGATAATATGTAATTCAATTGGGACAAAATATTTGAACCATTCTTGTTCGAGGAGACTAAGACAACTTCTTAATTAACTTTGGAGGATTATTGATCAATTAATCCAAAGCTCCACAAGGTGAATAGTGGTGCTCAATGATATGGATTATTCTTTCGATATTATGATTGAGATATATTTTGGATATATTTTGAATATAAACTTTTAAAGATAATATGTAATTCATTTCTTGTCACTAATCTAACGGACAGTTCTATAAAATACAACTTGTTTACAAAGCTATTTTGGTAGCTAACTTTTAAGTTTTAACTACTAATTCTAATAGCGAAGTGTTATAGATAATAAGTTTTATTTTACCAAACAAATGCTATTCTTCTCTAACTTGACACTCAGAAACGATCTTTTAATCTCATTCAATTCAAACATTTAAAACTTTTTTTTTCAAACATTTTAATCTAATCCCATTATTGCGTCACACATTTACATTGTAATTGTGGTGGATGAATGGTTGTTGCACTATTAATTATTGCACAATAAATCTACATGTTTAACCAATTCATAGCAGTGAAGTAGGAGTAATCAATTACCACATAATTATAATGTCTGTGCGACATAATTAATCCATGTACACTTGCTAGAAAGCATAGAACAATAAGAAAAAATTAAAATAATAAAACAGACAATGAAAGTGGAGTTGGTAGTGGTACAGAAAACTGCAGAAACTAGAAGAAAGGGTGTTTAATATCAAGGAGTCAATAATCTGCAAGAAGAGCAGAGGGGTGTGATCGTCTGTGAGTCTTCCACAAGGACCATGTAAAATGTAAATGGCATGCTGTTATTGAAAAGGAAAGAAGAACTTGTCTTTCGCCTCGTCTTCATGCATGTTTAGTTTCTATTGCACCAAAACACAATAGATTACCTTCCTACATAAGTCTAAACAATAAAGGCCATTATATCCGACACTTTTCTATCCGGATGATGTGGGATAGAAAAAAGATTGTTGGATGAAATGACGACAATGTATATGCTATTGTGCTTCGAGTGACCCATTACATAAACATAATTAGACCAAAGATGGCAATAGGCCGGCTCGAAGTATGACACGATTCAACACGGTATAACGACATGATATTGTGAATGCCGAACTATAGATAGTGCTTAACTATCTGTGCTGCTGTAACACGGCCACAACCAAACACGGACAAGATACCCACTAGAATAGACAATTAAAAAGTTATTTGCTGCGTCTTAGCTAAATTCCATTAATCAGCAATATTTATATCTAGGTGGATTACCCTGTGACTTGTGAGTCCATGTTTTTCCCCTTAGTAGTTGTAATAGCTTTATACTTCCATATAGGTATCTTCACCAAAATGTAACAAAATACTCCATTATTTTTCTTCAAAAAGAAAAATTACAGCTAGCTGCTATCATTTAATTGCAGTAGTCACAATCCCAATAAAATCTATACAAGCAGAGATAAGTATTGAATTCGAAAACAACCCCCATTAGTAGAAGTTAATGGTCGAATCATTGGACATAGGCACGCAATACATTTACACCATCATGGAGGAGAGCCAGTATAGTTTTGCTTTCATCATATCATCTTCTTTTGCAACCTCCAAACTTTTCCACCTTATTTGATTGCTTGCTAGACTGGTAGTGGTAGACTGGTAGTAGACTAGTAATTCTAGTATGGAGTAATAATATGTAATTGGATAGGGCTAACGGAAATTGAGAGCACCACATTAACTTCTACACTTACCAATTGTCCTCTTATAGTCTTATGTTAGAAAATTGTTTTATGTGTGCCTTCAATCTCACGAGTCACGAGAAACAAAGTTATTTTTTGTTTTTTTTTTTTTGAGGGGAAAAACAAAGATTATTGGATGTTGAAGAAGTAAGAAATTGAAGACCAAATTCAGACGACTCTAGAGCCTAGACTCTAGGATCAAGCATATATATGTCGGTTCTTTGTTTCGGGCCTTTGCATACTTTCTTTTAATTATGTGGCAACTATTGCCTATATTCTTAGGGTATAATTAGAGTTTTAATGTACTTTTAATAGACCCCGTTTTCAGGTTGTTTTATTATTCTCTCTTCAACCAAGTTTATGTATGAATTCCATTAAACTCCTAGTATATAATATACAGTTTTCATGCTCTCTTACTTCGTCCATGAAAATAAAAGAGGAAAAATTATTCCTTATTGATATAGTA
Organism: Beta corolliflora; assembly: GCA_947648045.1. Lineage (NCBI taxonomy): Eukaryota > Viridiplantae > Streptophyta > Magnoliopsida > Caryophyllales > Amaranthaceae > Beta > Beta corolliflora. The sequence continues at coordinate 453,542 of CANSZD010004268.1, forward strand.
GGTCTCATTAACTAAACCACGTATATAATAATCATCTTTTTTTTTTTTTTACTTTGCCTTCTAAATTTTATGCTCTATTTTGCTAGCAAAGTTCCATTCAAATTTAATACCTTGCTCGATTCTAATAAGTAGCTAGCACGTATGTTTGGAATAACCACATTCTAAGTAATTATAGTAAAAGGATGTTAAATCAATTGATCACGGCTTCTAAAGATTTATGGACCAAATTAAAACTAAAATTAGATGCCGACTAATTTAGTTAGTGATTACATGTTGAAGAATTATTAGTAAAATCACATGAAAGGACCACTTTAGACATGAAATTTTATCCCATATGCATCATGTTTGTGACTTCCTAGCCAACAATTGTCATTTTATCAAATTTACTACTTTAGTTTCATAATATCTATCCTTTTACAATAGCACTCCCATTTATTTCCATAAACTAAAATAAAACACTTAAAAGCAGTTTACCTTTTTATTTTTTCAACTATCTGTTTTAAAAGAAACACTCTTATTCAATAAAAGTTGAATTTATTTACTTTTTTCAATGGGGAGAAAGTGTGTGAATTTATTATATGTTAAGGTATATATAGAGAGCATGGAAGGGAGAGAGAGTGTGTGGGCCAAAGATGATTAAACTATCGTATATCTTTTTCCAAATTTTTTTGGGGCCTCCTTTTGAGAACCCTTTGGTAAGAAGAATGTGAAACTTGCCTTGCCAAGATTTAAACGCAGTCCCAGTATGGGAGATAAGCCTTAATATTATTGGACCCAAAGATCTTTGGTAATATCTTTTGCCAAATGAGAAACGAAGCATAGTGATAAGAACTTTAAAATACGGAGGGAGTATAGACTAATAGTTAGGTGTGTCTCACACCTTCAACCGTGCTAGTTAGAGGTTAAAATTTCTTTACTCCTCAAGAGATTTTGCCACTTAAACTGAATTGAGTTCTTTGTTAGTCAAAAGAACATTTTTTTTTTATTTTATTTTTAATAAGGTAAGGAGAACCTTGACAAGTTGGGGGAATAAAGGGGATCCCAACTCGCTGAGGTGAGAATCGATCCCAAGCACCGTGGGCAGGGAGGAAGTCTAACCACTAATCAAAAGAACATGACCTTAATTATACAAACATCAATCCGATAGACTTCAAAAAGTTCAATAGCAAATTTTAAAAAAAATTTGTACTCTGAAACCCAAATTTACTAAATTACCACTATCTTATTTTTTTAATTTTTTATTTTTGGTATACGAAGATAGTATACATACAAATACAATACCATACACTTTCTTTAATCAAACTCTCCCTAGGGAAATTAAAAATCTACCCAAACTAATATCATCCTGCATCCACCAGAAACTCCAAACCCCAAAATTCTAACCTTACCCACACACCAAAAAAAAAAAAAAAATACCTCCATACTTTATAACAATCACTGATCAAGAGCATTAGGTCCAGTACAATAATTGACGACATGATTCCAAAGCCACTGAATCAAAAACCGCCGTCTGATCCCATTCACATTAAACGTGGCACCATCACGTCCCTCCAACATTTGTCCAGTATACGACCCACCACCTCCTGTCCCATATATCCCTTCACAAAGATCCGCAATCTCAACCGGCGCAATCGGGTCTTTACCCGCATACCAAGCATTCACTAACGGGTTAGTGACCAATTCCGCTATCTCATGCGCAATCACACTTATCATTCCTTCAACCCCAATATCTCCATTCGGAGCCTTCACGGGTTTTAACCCGGGTATATATGCGGGTACTGCAAACGGGTACGCGCATACACCCGGGCACAGCTTAGCGCTGTTCCCCACCCAAGCGTAGGGTAGCGTGTACCCTACGATTGATGGGAAGGTAAAATAATGAAAACCACATACTTGTTGACAGAAATCCTGAACGTACACTTCAGGTGACGTCAGCAAGAGGTAAATTCCGTTTTTAGGAGTTACTGGGAGTGGTTTGGTTCTCGCGGTAATAAATGATTTTATTACCGACTGTACAGAGAGTCTCGTGAGGGATTTACCGTGGGAGTAAAACCTGTCGTTTTTCTCTGAACCGATTTTTACGGTTCGAGAGATATTCAACCCGGTTTGGTCAGTGTAGAGCTGAACCGTTTTCCACCACCCTGATACTGAGGGTGGTGGGACGGAATCGTCTGAGATTGAGTTTATGAACTCACGGATGATCCGCTTCTGGGATGAGTGCCACGTGCCGTACCAGATTATATGGACGGTGATGTTGGTGGTCATTACTGGGCCCATGTGGTATTCGAGGTCTACAAAATCAGATGAACCTTCGAATTTTTTTTGAAGGGCCGAATTGTAAATCTGTGGCAGTGTCAGTGAGGTTGGTTTGAGTGTTTGGCCATGGACGCCAACATGTGACTGGTTGAGGAGTGAGGTGAAGGATGAGGAAGAGAGAGAGAAGGAGGTGAATTAGAGAGAACATTTTGAGGTGAGAGGATAATGGAGGTGTTGAGTATGGGAGTGTGAGTGAGACAAAGAGATTGATATTTATATTGGGAGCTTTTTTTTTATTCAAATATGGGAATTTCTTTTTTTTCTATACCAAAAATGATGAACTAATGGTTAATTATCGTGTACATCATAAATCCGAAATAAAATAACATATATGTAAGAGACAATATATTTGTGGAGGTTAATTAGTTTAGTTGGTTAAAATCTTAGGATGTGATATTTAAGATTTAGATTAAATGCAAATCTACATCATTAGTTTTTTTTTAGCTTGTTAAGAGTCTTATTTTCAATATGATTGATTAGATATCATGGCTAATTTTACATATTGATATTGGTGTAATGATTATACTTCTTCCGTTTTTTTATTCGATCACTTTTTTTTCAATCAACTCCATCTGATTTTTGGGTATGAGAGAGGTAGAGAGGGAAAAAGAGAGGCTATGTAATTGAGAGAGATAGAGAGAAAGGAAAATTAAAAATAGAAAGTATTGTAAGTAATTAATGAGGGAAAGTGTTGCGGGAGTAAAAAAAACGGAGGAAGTACTAGAATTTATGATGAAAGTTGCATAATAAACTTACATATTGGTCTATTTATTATAGATTTTATGATAAGACTATACGAGTTGTATAATAAACTTAGATTAAGCACGTTAAATTTTAGGGAATTTTCATTTGAGTCAAAGTAAATCTTTAGCTTTTTCATTTGGTACCATTTTTTTTTGGATTCTACATGGTACCACCATAGTTTGGACTTATTCTCTATTGTAACATTCCGCTAAATAAAGCATTAGTTTTAGGTTAAATAGGGTTAGTAGTTTGCCTTGTTTATGTGCTTGTCATCGAGAATTATTTAGTATAGTTTGGGAGTCATTTTGGCTCTTATGGGTGAAATTGAGGAAAAAACGCTTTAGACGTCGTTTTACGTGTCAGGAAATGCTTATTAAACTTGCGTTTTATTTAACATAATGTTCCCGTAGAAAATAAATCCAAACTACAGTGGTACCATATAGAATCCAAAAAAAAATTGGATATCAAATGAAAAAGCTCAAAATATAATAGTACCAAATGGAATTTCCCTAAATTTTATCATATTTATTTGGAAACCGATAAGTAAGAAAAATAACCTGTAGTTGAAAGTAGCGGTATTTTATCTTACTTTATTTTTTTTGGAGGTTTGAATATTTTTGTTATTTGAATGTGAAGGAAGGGTAGACTGTAGAGGATGTTTAATGGATAACAGATGGGTTGTATAAAGTGAGAGGCGTGAGAGTGGGGCCCTGCAAAAGGATGAATCATCATAGCCGTTGTCGTTATTTGGGGAAATTTGATGATAGAATGTAAAATGTAGGGTGTTTTTTTTAAAGTTTTTGTTTGGGGTTTGTTTTTGCTGGTTTTAAGCGGGAAACAAGGATGAAATAGATAAGGGTAGTTTGGGAACGGCAATTTTTGTTTCTTTTAGCTGCGCGCTACAGCAGTAAAGTCCGAAAGGGAGTATTTGTGATTTTTTTAAATAGGTACGGGGCGTATTCAGCAATAATAGCCGTGGTAGTAGCTTGTAGCGGTTAGTGTAATTAATAGTTGTGCTGATAGCTTTTAGTGGTTGATGTGTAGCTGTTAGTTGTCCAAATAGCGGTATAAGATATTGATGATCGGTAAAAGAAGCTATGAAAGTAGCTGTTTACAAATAATTAATTAAAAACTCAAACAAAACTTTAATATATAACACTAAACGCTACTCCAAAAGCTACAAATTGTAGCATTTCACAAACACTACTAAAACACTACTTATACAACTAAAAGCTACTTACATCACTAACTTACTAGACACTACTATTTTTTTAATCAGTGTTTTGACCTAATCAAGACACTAAAATCTACTTAGAAAGTTTGTGCCGAACACACCCAAGGAGTGGGGATGACAACAAGTCGGGCTTAGGTCGGATTATGCATAATTCGACTTCGATCCTATAAGAAGTTGGATTTTAAATCCTACTCCGAAAATCCGAATTCGATCCGACTAAAAATCCTAACACCTGACTTCGACCCGATCCAACTTTTTTCTCCCATTTTTTTTAATAGAAAAATCTTCTACAATACAAATAATCTAATAATTACTATTTTTTTTAACAATCATATATAAATCTTATAAAGTATAATACAAATAATCCAATCATTAATATTTTTTTAACAATCATTTCTTCAATGGAAAAATTTTATATAATACAATTGACTCAAAGTCATAGTCAGATTATACATATATAATACATTATTACATTAATATAAATAAAAAAAATCACTAATTGCCTAAAGTCAGAGTGGGATGAGGATGTCAGATTTTTTTATGGGATCCGACTCTGACCCTCCTCCGACTCAGAGTCAAACTTTTTGAACGGAGTCGGATTATTTTTTAGTCGGAGTTGGCTCATTTTTTCCTTCAGATCGAAGTAGACCAGGGTCGGATCCGGACTGGATTGTCATCCCTAGTAATAAGAAATTTTTTGGGCTATCCTCGACCCCTAGCCAGAATCCCATTAATTACAATCATACACCCCTATTTCCTCATACTCTCCTTTAGATCCCAAATAAATGCTTGAGATAGCAATTGAACTCTAAACTTTGTTAAGAAATATGGGAAAAACTCACAATTTGAGCCAACCCAATTCCTGTAGTATTCGTGAATCTATGTTATAGAGAAGTACTACTATATGCTACTCGTATCATATTCCCCTATCCTTAATTCCTACACCTGAGGCTAACTTTTTACTCATTACTCATTTTTTAGTTTTTATTCAATTAGACCTCTAAAATGGGCAAGGAGCAAAAGTTACCATTGGATATATGATATACCAACAAATGTAATATAAAGGGGGTAATCAAGGAATGAAGAATGTATCTACATAAAAGAGCTAGCTCACTTAATGTTCCATGTGAAACAAGAAAATTTTCCTATTTACCAAAATTTTCCTATTTACCAAAATTTTCCTACTAACATGTGAATATCTGAGACTCAGATTCTGAGATGACCCCAATATTTATCTTGAGCAATTAAACAACGAGTAAAATTGGACCATTCTACTTTGATAATCGTAAAGATGAAATTACTTTCCATCACTGAGCTGGCCAATTAGAATCCTTTGGTACATCCAACAATACTCATTTTGAGGGAGGTATGGACCAATAAGTGAAATGACAATGTTGGACTTGGACATGTTAGCCTTTGAAGTTTGATCATCAATTAGATATTTCCAACTTCCAAGTAAGCAACAAATAGGGGCCCTCTTTATGAGGATATTTTGCTATATAATAGCAGGACATTCCTTATTTTAAGGGTAGCCTTAAAAGTACTTACGTTCAAATTTTCAAAGATTCCTCTGAACTTATGTAGAAAAAAGGGTCCATTACCATTGATCCAAGGCCATGCAAAATATAGTTTTGCATGCACAAACCCCACTTTGTGTCTACACCCTCCGCCCTTCCCTACTCCTGCTTCCACTGCCTGCCTCCCGCCAATAACATATGAGAAATTCATTAATTATCATGCAATTGGACACAATTTCCACCGTGTAATGCAAATTCTAAATCCTATATAAAAGTTCCTCCATTTTCTTCTTTACATTAAATGGTTATTGACTTCATCTTACGTTTTATTTTTCTTTATTTATCTTTATGGTGGACGAAAATAAAAAATGCTTCTTTTATTTTATGCTCAACTTTTTGAGTCAATTTTATAACTAGATTTTATCACCAATATATATTATTTTTATATATATGACTTCTTGATGTATGATTTTTAATATAAAAAAGTTTGTTTACTTTTATAAGTACGTAATTATAGATATTAATGATCAAAGTATTGCATCAGAACTATGGAATGATTTTTTTTATTGTGGACAAGGGAGTACTAGCTAAATCCTGAAGATTATTCTTTCACAGTTGATCTGGGCTACATATAACAAAAAAAAGAGAGTTCGATTCATTTGCAGTCTAACCAAGGTCTCATTAAACAACTAATTGACAACAGATAAAATAATTACTATTTAAACATATAGGTCAGTACTTGTATATTTATACCTCATCTTCTTTAATAATATAGGATATAACATATATGATGTTTAAGTAGATCTCGATCTATATGTATTCCACGAGTTATATGACAAGCTAGAAGTGACTGTTTGTGAATTGTGAGCATTCTAAACTTGTTGTGCATGGCCTGTAGGCTGTTAAAAGCTCAGGGTTTTATAGCATAGGATAGTCAGCCAATCAATAACCATGATGTAGACTTGTGGAGTTGTGGCGTGTGGAAGGCTCTTGGTTTGGGTGAAAAGGAGGGAGAAGAGAGCAGTATACTCTAGGTTGAAATCATATATATCCCCATTTTATATCTCATTTCTTTCCTATCTTGTTACATAGTCAATTAAGTGGGTGAAGTGGCAATAATTGACAATTATATATCAGATGCTAGTCACTACTCACTTCATGTCTACATGAGAGTCATAACTCATGAGACACAATGTGATCAAAGAACAAATCTCTATTGCTATAATGCATCCATTTATTTTATTTTATTTTATTTTATTTTTTGACATCGAGAAAACGTGCATTAATTAAACAACGAAGTACATCCTATTGCTAATACAACCAAACATAAAACAAAGGAAAACCTAAAGGTGAGCTCTAACATGCCCTAAAAAACAAAAACAAGTAAAACTAATAGAGAGTCGCCTATTAAGGAGGGCGTCGCTGGTCGATGATTGTGCTGATGGAGTCAAAACTTTGATGACTGATGACTGTGGTAGGAGAAGCGAATATCGTTCACGATCCGAACAACAAACAACCAAAGGCAAGATTCTTATCTCGCCGCATGAGCAATCCCAACGAACTTTTGACTCTTGGGATTCTTGGCTCGTGATCTGTTGAAGAGTCACGTTCCTAGGTGACTCATGACTCTCTCTCGAGAGTATTTCAAGTTTCTCCTTTAGGTAGAAGAAACGGGGCGTGCTGAAATCCACCAGATTAAATTGGGGTGCCGCCTGCAGATTTGAATTTTCAAGGCAAGGACCATGAAGATCAATGCCAAGCTAAAAGGAGAGCTAAATATGTTGAGCTCTCGAACACACCTCCGGTTTTTGAAACCGGAAAACCCATGTCCCAACCATGAAAACCGTTTATCGCCTCGACCACGCTCACAATTCTCATCCTCTTGAGTCACCGTTTGCTTCATCAAAGATTCCAAAACTGTTACCCAAATACAATCATATAACAAAAACCAGTGATAATACCCTAACCTAAGGCTAACAACTGATACATAAACAAAGCAACCAACCACCCAAATCATAACACCACGCCGTCAACAACACCGCACTACCTTCAAAACTGTACGGAACCTTTACTTGTCAAGCTTTTGCTTCCTACGTAACTCGACCGAACAGATAACAACTAACAACTAACACTAACGAGGACCGGGAAAGGGAACACTTACTCTAAAAACTCGAACCTAGATCAGGGGAACGGGGAGACTCAAACTAACCTTTTCAAACTAGATTAGGGGGATGGGGAAGGGAGACTAAAACTAACCACTTCAAACTAGAATAGCGGACAAGGATGGGGAACCTAGTACCTACACAGGGGAACAGGGTGGGGGTGACTGAATCTAAACACTTCAAAAACTAAAACAGTGAAGCAGGGAGGGGAAACCACAGGACGACAAGGAAGCGGGGAAGGGAAGGTGGAAGGAAACTAGATGACGGCGGCAAACGCGGTGGCAGTAAACGAAATAACCTACACAAAAAAAGAAAAAACACCAGCGGCAGAACAGAACAACCTGGACGAAGGGGGACACAGGGGAGGGGCGAAGAGGAGGGAGGAAAGACGAGGGAGGACACACGGGGAGGGGGAAGTAGACGACGGTGGACGTTGGGGGAGGGGGAAGACAACACCTAAAGACAGTAAAAACAACGGGACTAGGCTCGCCGGCGACAGGCGGAGGTGCCACCACCCGGCGAGCCTAGGGCGGGGGGGTGGGGGCGACTGGGAAGAGTTTTAGGTTTAGGGTTTTGTTTGTAGAGAGAGAAGAGAGGTTTTTGTTTAACTAGAGAAATGTGAGTTGAAGTTAATGCATCCATTTAGAGAAAGACATATCAACTAGTTTTACGCATATTGCATTGATAATCATACGACTTATTTCAGCGCTATCGACCGCAATTTTTTAAAGTTGTTTTTCTTAATATGAACTTTTATCTTATAATATACTTCCTCCGTTCTTTTTCTATTGCAACAATGAGATTTTTACACTATTCACTTACCACCCTTTCACTATCTCTTGCGATTTTTACATAAGGAAAAAAGTAGTCATGTGGAATCTTGTTAGATTCGTCTCGATTTATCCTTTTAAAATATCAAACTTGTATAATTTTTGCTAAAAAGTAATTAAAGATATTAATAGTTAGAGTTGTGCATTGGCAAGCGTGAAAACTCTATTGTTGCAATAGAAAAAGAACGGAGGTAGTACTTTATTAAGTTTATTAAACTTATTAGCTCTTATTTGTATTTCTTAGGTACGTTTATGAAATCTTATGTTTATTTAAGTAATTTACGAGTCAATATTGAAATAGAATTAAATATAAAGCTATCCATCTTTAATATAAGTATAAAAAATAATTACAAACATTATTTTTCTGATAAAATAAATATATGGCCTAAAGTAAGAAATTCGATTGAGTACAGATCTACTATAATCCACTAACACTATACTCCCTCTGTATTCTTTTATCTTTCTCACTTGGAATCTTGACACAATTCACAATTAGAGGGAATCTTTTAAATTCTTCTCAATATATAAGACAAAATATAGTCATGTGGGGTCTTGTTTGATTCGTCTCAATGAGTATTTTATTAATATCCAATAATTATAATTTTGACTAATATGTAATGAAAGATATTTAAGGTTGAATAAGTGCGTTAATGACAAACACACAAAGTTCAAAGTAGGAAAGATAAAAAATACGAGAGTGAAGCTTTCCATAATTGATTTCACTACCAAAAAAAACTAATTGTCTTTATTATGTATGTGAAAAAGCCTAAGAAATAAGTTGTTTGAACTATTTATATGAAACATTGTTCCTAAGATTAAAAACAATGGGCCTAACTCAAAAGAAATTTCGTTAACTACAAGTCTACTCTAATCGCTTTACAATATTTGATACCATCAATAGATGTTAAAACAGTTAGTTTATTTGATAAAAGTCTTGTATTGGATGATATCTGAATGTAGAACTTGTGGTCAAATAGCAAATCGTCTATATTAATATTTTGTATGACTCTCGATTATAAAAATAGATACTCCCTTCGTCATTTATTAGTTCACCCACTCTCCTTTTTTGGTTGTATTTTATTAGTTTACCCTTTTTTTGGGAATGGATCCACTACTTTTATATTATTATCTTTTACATAAAAAAAAATCATTTTTATTATTTATCACTATCCTTCTCTCTTTTGGCCCACAATAAACCCATACCTTCTCTTTCTCTTTAGGACTCTCATACTATTTCTCCTAAAACTCTGTGCCAAAAGAAGTGGGTAAAGTAATAAGAGACAAAGGAGTATGTCGTTAATTATCATACAAAAATCCTATGAAAAATAATAATTTCTAAATCCCAGATTTCTGGGATATTTGTAATTGTAATTGCAATCAATGTATATATTTTTAACTACAAGTAATCATATTTCCTACATATTCTTAGATGGTTGGCATATGGCCAAAATATACTTCTAGATGATATACTCTCTCCGTCTCAAAAAGATTTGGACACTTGTTGAGACATGTAGTTTAAGGTGATAAATTGTAGTGTGGTTATCAAATATTAATTTATTAATAAAGTAGATGTGATAGGAGTTGGTGGAATATTTTTTTTATTGGAAGAGAGATAAAGTTTGGAACTTTTTTATTGATAAAGGTAGAGTGAAAGTAAAAAGAGTATAAAAGAAATAATATAGTAATAGTTGGACGGTCCTTTAGCCCACACTCTAATACGTCATAAATAAAAGTTGCTCAAACTAATTTGGGATAAACATAAAGAAAAGTCGTCTTAACTATTTTTGGAATGGAGGGATTATCTTAAGATTAGAGTGCTTGGTAACGATTTATGCAATCACGGAGTGGATTGCGCAGCTTTGGGCTGATGTTCCAGGAAACACATCTTTGACATCTGAGGATGAGAGTGACTTGCGTCAGATAGGCCCACTAAATATACACCCCCAAACGGTCCACATGAGAACAAAATATGGGGCCCACTTCTTTTGCTCCTTTCCCTTCTATGAACAGCGCTTCTTTTTTCTATTTATTTTGGGCTACGAGTAAAAGTGCAAAACCACTTGATAAAGTTTTGCTATGAATAGGGTGACAAGCTCGCAAAAACTTTGGTTGTATTGCTATTACTAGGAGGTAGATAACAACTTAACCTTAAATGTGTTTGGATTCTTAAAGCTAATGAGGAAAAGTAATAAAATGTAGAATTGAAAGTTTTCAATGTATATTTTTGTGTAGTAATTTAATCAGTAGTGCACTAGAAATGCCTATCATAAAACAATTTACTTATTGAAATAGAGTACGATTTCAAGCTAAATTTAAATTCGTTTATTATAACCTCAACTTAGGGATTTAATTACACTAGAGATCTTTGGGGAGGGGATCTCCTTACAATTTCCCCACTCCTAAAGTGTTTAACTCGCTAACTTGAATTGGATTGACCTGCGAGAGGTTCTGGTCTAATAAGGTTGTTAAGATAATATCTAGAGAAGTATTGTATTGAGTTAAGTAGCATTTCCTTATCTCCAATTCTAACCTTAATTAGGTTTATTAATGTACTATAAATATTCCCTTGTGTTAATAATAATCTCTAAGCTAATTAAAAATATTGAATTTATATTTTTTCATGTATTTATTTTTTCCTAAATTAATACTATTTTAGGAAATGTAATGAATGCTTCTTATTAGCCCATAAAGTTAAATATATCAAAGCCTTAACAACAAACATAAACAGACTCCATCTACAAGTTTTTAGTTGGGGTGAAATCCCCTTGTCTGATTCTTTTCCCTTGCTCGAAGGGCTTGTTGGATCACTATATTAGCCTCAAAAGCAGGGGAAGCTACAAGAGGGGCTAGTAAGAGGCTCGGCCCCGCGCCCACCTTGGGTCCATATATTTTTATAAGCTACATGTAGATTTTGAGATGTATTTTATTAAATTGGCCATTATATCATATAAATACTCTTATTTGGTGGTAAAGTGGGAATGATAAAGATAATTTTTTATTTAGAAATTTGTTAAAAGTATTCTTGGCGCTTATTAACTTTTGATTTCGCCCCCTTATCAAAGCATGAGGGTTGGGATCTAGTTGGCTTACTTACCCGCTAAATACTCCATCAATAATAAAAATAGATAAATATCTGTAAAAAAAAAAATAGAGATTTTTGAAACACAAAGATATGCCATGTTTACTGTGGAGTTTGGCTAGTTTAGTTAGCTAAATTTTTGTTCTATAATCTATTATAAATTCTTTTATAAGACCTTTTTATCATAAATTATGATAAGAAAGCATAACTTTTTACCCTAAAGGAATAAGTTATAGTAGAAGTGAGTAAGTGACCCTTCTAAGATTAAATGTGACTCATTGTTAATAAGTTGTTTTTTTAACTTGAAAAACGACCTTTTTTAACGTACAAAAATTTTAACTTTAAAGTGACATTTTCAAGACAAAAGATGAGATAATTTTACAATAATTTATTTTAAGACGGTTTTATACAAGATTTACTATAAATTTAAGTAGGGCATTTGAATACAAATCTCACTTTTTCCTAACTAAAAGAACTACTCCTCCATCTTAAATATAGTTCCCATTTCATTTTGGGCACAAGAATTAAGGAAACAGTTACTGTGATGTACTTGCATATGGAGTTTTTTTTGGAATTATTGTCATTAAAAAATAAAAAAGAATTGGAACATTGTTGGGCATGTGACAAGAAGAGAGAGAGAGAGATAGATAGATAGAATAAAAAGTGCTTTTTATTATACCCAACCAATGAGATTGGAGCAGTTATAAAACGCTCATTGTGAGTGGGCACCTTTTCCCGCTAACGGGGGTAATCGTGTAATTTCGCATATTTACATACACAAATAGGGGTTGATTTAACAAAAACATGGGTTTCAAACACACAAACAGGGATTGATTTAACAATAATCAGGGTTTTAAATACACAAACATGAGTTCTTATCAATAATCAATTGTACTTTTTGGGGGAAAAGCTGAATGAGACACGCAAATCAATGCAACTTTTTGCTTTATGGTAGAGATCACATGTTTACTTTTTGACAAACAAGGGTTGATTTAAAAATAACATGTGTTTCAAACATACAAATAGGGGTTGATTTAACAATAATCAGGGTTTCAAATACATAAAAATTGGGAGAAAAGTTGTCAGTGTCACTTTTTGGCTTAATATTATTTTAATGCTTCCCACATTATTTTATTAATATAATGTTGTGAGTGGGCAGAGGTGCCCACTCACAATGAGCGTTTTATCATTGCTCATGAGATTGACTCTTAATTTAATGCATCCGTATTTCACCAAAAAAAACCAATGAGATTGAGAGAGTATTAAATGAGAGTGTCAAAACCCATGTGAAAAGGACACAGAGAGTAAAAATTTGATTTTCTAAAATGGAAACAAGGGACACAAATAAAAGTCATTGGGCCTAACACAAGTCCACGACAGAGGAGAGTTTGACCACATACAAGTTTGACAGGGTTTCATCCTAAAATAAAATGGTAATAGGTGGAGTAACCCATCAATCTATATATAGTCATTCTCTATCTAATTATTCAATGTGGGACTAAAACAACTGTTTCCTAACTCACATATGGATTATACTCTCAACATTATTACACGAAGTTCACTGAATGATAATTTCGCCCTCGTCCTTTCTCCCTTTTACCCACAAACAAAGATTTTAACCGATTAACATGAAGTTGTTAGTAGTATGAGTATAGTATGTCACTTCTCACTTTGTCTATGTCCGGGCTCTTCGCTTCATCCCATAAATAAAGGGCAGAAAGAAACAAATAAGGGTTTGTTCGTTACTGTTTTTTATTTTCATTTTTTTGCTTTTTAAAAATGAAGATATAAAAGTCAGAGAAAGGAGTTTTCATATTTTTTTGTCAATTTTCAAAATTGTTAGAATTAGTATATATATGATTAATAATATTAAGTTTATTATACCGTTTATGTTATATGACTTTCAGAATATAACAACCAAAAACTAGACATTGACAATAGTAAAATATCGATACAAAATAGAGTTAAATAGCTACCAAAAAAAACTAAGAAGTTAAAACAAAATAGGTTAAAAAAAATTGAGCTGCGAAAATACGTTTGTTCAGACTTCAGAGTCTCAGACTACTTTGTTAGGTGCAACATCAACATTATTATTACGAAGAACTCTGGAGAGATTATAGAATAACTGATTATAAAGTAGTTTGTCACTTATCAAGGGCCGTATGTTTTAGCTAAATTTGATATGATTGGCTTTTGTTTACCAATTTCCCTTGTTTGCTGCGAATAGATGTCACTAGCATGGTCCCTTGTGATATGCTTTTTCAACCCAAATATAAGATAACATATTAATTAGGACTTAAGCCCATAAAAGCAACATAAGTATTTACAAGACAAAAGCTTATAGCAGGTCTAAGAGTATAATAACAGCGACCCAGTAAGGGAAGATTACAAAAGCCCAAACTGTTAAAACAACAGGGTGATTAGTCGAGGTTAATGATTTCATAAGGCTGCTTATCTTGCATATAATCCTTGATCACACATGGGGGAGGGGTGAAATGTGTGACTTTCTCTTCATCCATCTCCAAACCAAAGAAGCAAGTCTATGAGCTACCATATTCACATCACGCTTCGTATGCATAATGTCAACAGTCCATTCTCCCTCAAGCCGATGGGTACATCTTTGATAATGGCGCACAACTCGTGATGTGGGAAGTGATCAGTCCGGTCAATCATTATCTTAAGAGCTTGGGCATCAGTTTCAAGCTCCAAATGCGTTATCTTGTAATCTTTTGCCAAGGGAAGGCCTTCACGGATGGTTAAAAGTTCAGCTGTTGCTGGATTTGCTGCTTTAAATTTAAGAGAGAAACCCACCATCCACGAACCATCCACCTTTCGAAACACACCACCTCCACTTGACTTGTCATTACTCTTCCAGCATCCATCTGTATTAAGCTTCAGGAAACTGGGTCGGGAGGTTCCCAAACTTTTTTTGGAGGAGCAACCTCCAGTTTCATCTTATCACGCTGCAGAATGGAGTTAGTGGCAGTATAATCCACAAAGAATTTATTAAAAAGGGAAGCTGAAGAAGTCATGTATCCCTCAAAAACCGCTTTTTTTCTAAAACACCAAAAATATGCCATATTGCCATAGTAAACTTTGTTAACCATTCATGACTTTGAATCATGTTAAAAACAATCCAATCTAACCAGTTTGAATTAAAGAAAAGATGCAGGACAATGTTTGAGTGAACAAGGAACCTTTCAAAGATGCGTTTCCAAAGAATTTGAGCAACAGGACATTCTCTAAAAAGATGGAGATGATCCTCATTGTACATATGGCAACAAGCACACAGAGGATCAAAATTTGGAATTTTATTTGATAAAATAGTAGCAACCGGTAGAATCACTAGTGGAAAAAGCGCACCTGTCACAAGATAAGCGATCCTAGGTTAGGCCCAAACCGGATCGGCTAAAGGCAACTGATCCGGTCAAGACCCAAACCGGATCAGTTAAAATTTATTGGCCCAGCTGTATCCTTCACTCACTCGCGTCCTCAAGAAACTGATTTGGTTGGCCCAATAACCGAATCAGTTTCTTTTGGGCCGTATAAAAAACTTGGGCCAGCAGCAGGGTTATTTCATTTCTCTCCTCAGTCTCCTCATTTTTTTCTTAAGTCTCTGTTCTCTCTCTTCCTCTCAATCCTCAAACCCTAATCTATCTCTCCTACTCACGCTAACCACCCAGTCACCCAACGAAATCCTTCACCGTTCATCTCCTCGTCACGTATCCTTCACCGGATTATACAAACGAAGTCAATCTTTTTTTGATTTCCTAACCTAATATCAGAAATTCAACAACAATAAAAAAATCATAATCTATAAACTTCACTTTTTCAATCATTAAAAGAAAAAGTAACCTTGAAACAGCGAGAAATTGCAACGCGCAATTGTGAAATTTGCGAGGAAATTCCAAAGAGTAAGAAGCAATGGCTGAACACGAAGGACAAAGCACCCACGAATACCAACCCCAACAGGCCCAGCACCCATCGCTTTTGGATGTTGAAAACAGAAGAATGCATCTCCGACAATAAAGAAGAAGATGAAACAATGAAGCACGACAACCATGAAGAAGAGTTTGTGTTTTTTATGTTTTTTCTTTTGATTTTCGTTCTCAATTAGATCCAGGGTTTGAGTTTATGTGTTTTGATCTTGAGCTAATTCTGGGTTTCGTTCGTTCGCAAACAACAAAAAGAAGATGAACCAACCAACAACAGCAACAAGAACAATTTCAAATCTAGAATTTTTTTTTTTTTTTTGTATTTTCGTTCGTATATTTGAATTTAAGGTTTTTTTCTATGGTTAATTTATATTATTTAATTTTTTGTAATTTATGTTTCAACTTTGTCCTTTTAATTTTTATTTAGATCTGTTGTTGTAATTTCCTTTTAATTAGTATTTTCGTTCTTGCTGAATGTTGTTGTCCTGTTCTTTATTTTTGTTCGTTTTGGTGGAGTTATGTATAAAGTGCCTTTTTGTGAATGGGACAAAGTAAATTAGTGCCTTTTTGTGAATGGAATAAAGTTTTTCTTTAATATCCCAATAGCATTAGCTGGGGCTGGGAGTGGACGCTACTATTTTTTTTTGTTTATTGTGAGACAAACTGATGCGGTCTGGTAATAAAACCGGATCAGTTAAGTTCATTAACTGATCCGGCTTTATTACCAGACCGCATCAGTAAATGATTAACTGATTCGGTTTAGGACATGATCAGTTAATCTTTAGAAACCGTTGCGGGCCCACCCGATCCGGACCAAAATCGGATCGATAAGCCTTATTTTGACCGGATCGAATTGGCTTTTTCCCACTAGTGAATAGAGTGTAAACCATTCCAAAGAAGCATTTTGTATTTGAAAGGAGTTATAGCTTTCCAAAGTTTGGCCTAGAATTGATCAAGCTGTGAAGGAGAGTAGGAAGATAAGTCATTATTATTATGATAGGCAGATTTAATACTGAACTCCCCATTAGTAGTAAAGCGCCAACAATAAATATATTATGAAGCAGCAAATTTTGGGAGAGGGATAGAGCACATTTCATTCATAATAGCAAAAGGGAGAAGAGATTGAAATTTATGAGAATCCCAGCAGTTAGAGGATATGACATTAGCCACCCTCCAATGAGCCAAGCTATCAGGAACAACAACACCCGGAATTTTGAAAAGAGCATAGTTACCCATCCAATGATTATACTAAAAGGAAGTAGCAATACCATCCCCAATTGAAACTATCAAGCCTGAGGCTAAGATATCCTTGCCTTTTAAAATATCTTTCCAAATTGTGGATTAAGAAGGGTTGGGAATGGCATCCATGAAACTAGTGCCCATGCAATATTTTTTCAAAAGAATTTGGACCCATAACTTATTTCGTTGGGTTAGGATTTTCCAACCCAACTTGGCCATAAAACATAGATTCCAAATCTTTAAATTTCTTATGCCAAGGCTCCTAATTTTCAAAGGAAGGCAAACAGTTTGCCAATTAGTGCGAGAGATGTAATGGTTTCTTCCCACCTTGTTCCATAAAAATCATTTTATGTTTTTGGTGATTTCATCAAGGACCTTCAAGGGGAGGATATTAGTTTGCATGGCATAGAGAGGATACGAATTAAGGACAGATTTGATCAGAGTGCATCGCCTAGCCATATTGAGCAGCCTGGATTGCCAACCTCTAATTTTATCCTTAGTCTTGTCAAGCAGATCAAAGTAATCAGAAATTTTTAGTTTATTAAGGCTAATGTTGATGCCAAGGTACTTTCCGAAAGAGTGAGTAGTTTTTTAAAGAAGAATGAATGGCAAGAGATTTTCTAACATTATAATCTGTGCTCAAAGGAAAAATGAGATTTGATTTTTGAAGATTGATATGCAGACCAGACATTCTACCAAAATCATAAAGAGTATCAAGGATCACATAAAGGTTGGAAATGGAAGCTTTGCCAAAAACAAAGATATCATCAGCATAAAGCAGATGAGATAAGGCCACGTCTCTAGTGATCCTCAAAGGCTTCCATAAGCCATTCCTTTTTTTTCTCCTCAATAAGAAAAGAGAGCCATTCCATACAAAGCACAAAGATGTATAGGGATAACGGGTCTCCTTGCCTTATACCTATCGAAGGATGAAATTCAGGAGTGATTTCACCATTCCAGAGGACTGAAATAGTGGGAGTAGAAATGACACACATGATGAGACTAATAAGTTGTGAAGGGAAGTTAAAAGCAACAAGGGTTTCATTAATGAAACTCCATTCAAGGCTATCAAAAGCTTTGGTAAGGTCCAGCTTAAGGGCCATAATGTGTTTTGATTTTTTGGCCTTTTTGAAAATATGAGCAACCTTCTTGATGATGATGATGTTCTCATCAATAGTACGGTTCAAAACTAGCTTGAAGGGGATTTATCAAGTTGGGGAGAAGGGGCTTAATTCTTTGAACAAAGACCTTGGTGATGATTTTCAAAATGGTATTGCACAACCCAATTGGTTTAAAATCACTAATATGGGAAGGGACATCCTTTTTAGGAATCAAACAAAGGTAAGAGTTGTTAATGTTGGCCGGAATTGAATCTCTCATGAATCAATCATTAACAAAATTGGTAATGGGATCCTGCAGGTCATTCCAAAAATGCTGATAAAAGATGGATTGAAGACCATCTGGGCCAGGGCATTTGACGGGTGACATAGAAAAGATAATATCTTTAAGCTCGTCCTGAGAAACAGGAGCAATAAGACCATGAAAAAGAGAATTGAAGATGGAATTAGGAAATTTAAAAGAGGAAAAGAGGTTGGATTCGATGAATTTGGTATTAAAGAAAGAGACAAAATAATCACGAGCCATGGACTAAAGTATTATTTCATCTGAAATCCAATTCTTATTATTATCTTTTAGTGAAAGGTTTTTCCCCTTGTCTTTTTTATCTTGGCAACAATGTGAACATAACGGGTATTGTAGTCACCATGTTTACGCCAATCCACTCCAGATTTCTAAGCCCAAATACGTTTTTCGATGAAGTGGATATGATTAAGAGAACATAGAAGCTCTTTCTCTAAGGAAATAAGAAACTCAGAATGTTTTTTGGAATTAAAGAGCAATTTGAATGCCATTAAGTCGGGCTAAAATTCCTTTTTCATTGAAAACATTATTGTCCTAGGTTTTGATATTAGCAAGAAACTTATCTCTTCCTTGCATGAAATCAAGCGTGGGATTCCACCAATTAGCAAGTAAGAAAGAACGAAAAAAGGGGTGATCTAACCAAAGTTCTTTACATCGAAAAGGGTAATTACCATTTCTAGAAAAGGAATTAATATCAATAGATACAGGGCAAGGATCAGAGAAATTTTTTGGGAGATGATTTACCTTAGTATTTGGGAAATCATTTAGCCAAGAAGCATTGGCTAAAGCTCTGTCCAAGTGCTCCCTAATTAAAGCTGACCCTTCTCTTGCATTGTCCCAGGTGAATGGATTGTCAGAAAAAACCTAGATCCGCATCCATGAGGTTATTTAAATCACAACACTACGATTGCCTAAAGCCCCTACCACCAACTTTATCTTTTTGGCTGGTGATTTCATTGAGATCACCTAGGAGCAGCCATGAAGTATTCTTAGGAGGCAGGTCATCCTAGATACTTCTCCATATAACATGTCTTTCAGAAGCAGTACATGGTGCATGCATTCCAGTGATGAGAACTTCTGATGTCTAGGGTTAAATTTGAAAAGAGAATGGAAATAATATTGAGAGGTTCTACTCCAGTTAACCAGATCAACTGTATTCTTCCAAAGCATCCAAATACCACCTTTGTTACGCATGGCAGGGATGACTTTGAAATCATGAAACCCTAGTAACCTAGTAACTTGTTGAGCACGACAAACATCTGACTTAGTCTCAAAGATAATGAAAATGGTAGGTTTATGGAATCGAACGATGTCCCAAGCATGAGGAACAAAGTTATTCGTGGAGGCACCACAGATATTCCAGCAAACGATCTTCATTCTAAGATTAGGCATTGGCTTCGGAATCACTTCTCCCATGGGGCTCTTCCCTTTCGTCGACAGAATGGGCATGTATGGCTCCTACTCCTCCCATACTAGGTGCATGCCTAGGCCCCAAGTGTCCATTAGAGAGATCGGCGTTATTATTGCCTTGATCTCCTTCGAGCCCGAACGAAGACTGTTGTGGCGAGCTTCCACCTGCAGATCCACCATATCTTTTTGAACTAGAAGCATAAAAATACGATTCTTTTGGCATTCTAGATCTAGCTGGAGGCTTCTTAATTGCAAGTGAAACGACGGGATAACTACGGGGGGGTGGGTTTAGTGAATTTGGTGTTGTGGAGGGTGGATGTGATGATAGACGAGGTAATTACGGTCCCGCATGTGGAGGATTTTGAGAGGAGGTGGGATAACACATGATTGCGAAAAGATGATGGGAGGCTCGAGAGATTTCCATAGAGGTTGAATTAGATTTTAGGGAACAAATTCAGGAGTTTCGGTTGAGATGAGGAGCATGCTTGGTTGAGGTTCTGAGGAGTTGTTATAATGTATGGATAAGGGGAGAATGGTTGTCGATGGTTGATTGAGTTTCGAGTTATGATCATTCTTTCTTGAGGAGGGTTCTGGCGAGGGGAATTTTGGCTGTGAGATGTCACTGGGCTGGATGTCATTAGTTGTGTTTGGCTGAGAGATGACAATGGGGTAGGTGTCGCAGAGCTGGCTAGAGGGTTGAGAGGGTTTGATTCCTCCATTGTTAAGAAGCTCAAGGTTTTTTTGTGGAGTTTAATTGACAGTAGAGGGAGATGAATGGGTTTTATCCAACTTCGGCATTTTGGCAGAGTAAAGTTTCGAAGATTTTGCCACCTGTGCACATGAGGGTTGGTCAGCTGGGGTGGGAAAAGGGGAGGGGAAATGAATTGAAGGGTGTGAAATTGGTTTGTCATTATTAAGTTCCTCGTGAATAGGTGATTTGGTCTGGATTAACGGGATATCCGATTGGCTTAAATTTTTGCTTTTCTCGAAAATCCTCCAGTAATTGCCTTGATTATTTGGGGGAGGGGAAGGGATGGTTGGTTTGCGAGAAATAGATGAAAGAGTGGGAGTGGTTTTATTTGAGAGTTTGGCTTTGCCTGGTGCTTGGGCCCCCAGGGCAGAATTAGCTTTTTTTTAAAAACAACGGTCCATGGGCCATAAGTTTCATCTTTGTGGTGGGCATGAGAAGTCGAGGCTTGAGCATGTTGTCCAGGTGTAGTGGGTAGGTTAATTGACTTTGTAATTGGGCAGGTTTGGCCAACATTTGTGGCCGACACAACAGGTGAAGCAGGAACTGTGGCAACAACAACTAGATCTGAAGATCCAGATGAAGGTTGATTTGATTTTTTTTTTGGTAAGTAAAATTTTATTGCTCATCCAAAAAACACACCAAACAATCCCTCACAGAGGGAAAAACAACAGCATGGTGACAAATGACCAAAATTACAAGGAATTAATCCACTCTCTATCTCTAGCACTCCATTTAGCCGAGTTGCCTAGATTACGGTTGATTTGATTTTTGTTCAGAGGGAATGTGCGTACATTGGTCTTTGAGATGCCCAAGTCTTCCACAGTGAAAACAAAGCATATACTTAACATTCTGCCATTGATTGCTAACCCATACTTTTGTGATCAGCGGAACATCAAGGTTAATCTCAACACATACGTGAGCATAACGAGCCCTAGTGAGATGATTTGTGGCAAAATCCACACGCAGTGGTTTCCCGATCTTACTTGCAATCTCAAACAGAGTAAATTTATCATAGTACTCAACAGGGAGTTCAGGAAAGTGAATTCAAACTGCCAGATTCTGAAAAAGGATTGAAAGTAGGGCGAAAATTGGGTTTCCAACGAGTAATCATAAGATAGTGGTCCAGAATGTACCACAGCCCACCAAACAAGGCCTTCTCAAAGTCATCTTGCAAAGAAAAACGATATAGATATGTATCTTTACCAAGGTTTATGACTTCCACTGAAACCTTCCAGATGGCACAAACTCTTTGAGCCATGAAAGAAGGGCAAATGCTTATACCAAGGCACTTACCAATTAACGTAAGTTTCCATGGCTCCCTAAGATTTTAAAGTTGCTCCTTTGAGAAAGTAACAACGTTAGCAGATGAAGGTGGTGCAACCTCATCATCCACCCAATTCATTGCATTCTCCAAAATCTCCTTGGCCTCTTTAAACCATTGAGTGGATGAAGCAACAACTTCTCAGAATGAAATAGGGGGTGATTTTGAGCTAGAACTTTCATTGATGATAGGTTGAGGGTTTGAGGATGCAATATTATGATCTGCATCATGCATGCATATTTCGACTGGGGAAGGAACCATGCAAACCGGGGAGACTAGCGGAGGCTTATCTAAGATTTTAGATGGTTGATCTTAGTTTTCCATAGCATTACATTACCTAAAGAGAAGGGATCCCAAAATGACTCCCAGGGGCCTTTATATCAAAGATCCAAAGGGAAACCCCTGATGATCAAATTCAGGAAAACACTTAACAAGAAAACGATGGAAAAAAAATCTAAAGAGAGATAACTTCAAGATTGTATGTGCCTGTGATTCTGTGAAGTATTTGTGATTGTTATGGGAGGTCCGAGGACCGAGGACCCCCCTTGTGATATGCGTTTATATGAAAAGTATGCATTTCGAATCCTAATCTTTATTGTGGAACACAAGATCATTTTGGTAATTTTATAGACAGGAGGTATCATTAACTTAGAGTCAAGTTTGTATCAAAAAATTTCAAGTTATTGGTACCAAGTTAGAAATTTTGGTATCAAGTTAGAGTTGATTTGGTACCAAGCTAATTTGATATCCACTTAACTCTGATTTGATACCAACTTATTATTAGAGTTTTTAGAGGACTCCAACAATTAGACGCAAAACAAAGCTCTTTTCTAGCAATATTGATCCAATGAGATTAGCTTTCATAGTATTGAGCAATGATTATATATTTTAAAGAATCATATTTTATAGTCAAATATTAAGACCTTTTTATTATGATATTTTCTTTTCAGGTGCTACCTTTTATTATGATAATATGTGGTTCATATAGGTGACTTGGTAAAATTAACCTTAAACTAATTATTGTAATAGGGCAAAAAGCACCTCGATTTGGACCTCGTAATCAAGTTTGGGAGAAATTTATAGATAATTTTTAGGGCGATCCGAATTAATTGTCTACATTTTAAATTTATGTTGTGTTATTTATAATTATCCTGTACTATAAAATAATGTACTTGTTTTTTTGCTTTTTTTTGTTTTTTTTTTGTAAAAGACGGATGTGAACTCTTTTTCGTAAGGATATTATTGAGATCAAATGTCTTGTGATACAACAAGAGAATAAACAATATGTCTTACTTGAAAATCATATCCATAAAAATATTACTCTACAATTGCATATAAGAGTTGCCGGTTGCGTATAAATTATATTTAATATATGAGAAACACAGCAAATCATCCCAAGATGAATTGAGTATTATTGCCAAAGTATTACATCTTGAACATAATAAGTGAAAGATAACAAATTAACAATATAAGCACACTTCCCCTAATTAGTCATGACGTTCATCACAAAACTTAGTGTGATTAGTAGTAAACTTAGAATAGACCTTATATATAGACCATGATCTACACTTATTTAACTCTCATCTTAATGATCATGTAGTCAAGATAAAATCTAGTAATTAGTTGAAAACTTCCCCTAATTAGTCATGACGTTCATCACAAAACTCTCCAAGGTTCTCCCATGCATGAAAATGTCGGTCTCGACGATAAACACCAGTACTATTAGCAACAATGGTGAAGCATTTTTCTGGAGTACAGTTTTTTGCATCATCATCTTCAACATATAAGACTGATTCACAGTTTCCATTGTTGCGCCTACCCCAACAAACTGTGGTAACTCCAGGAGGTGGTGTTTGTAATGGCACCGGAATTCTCTTCCATTTTCTAGGAAGAACTTCTATTAAATTACCTGAATCATGAGTACATTCTACCTTAATAGGTTTTATATCGTAATTAGTTACCACAATGAAGGTGAATCTTATGGGAATATTATTGATAATTTTTTTATCACCTTGTGCAAAAGTAAAACTCAAACTCATGTTGCATAGTTCAGAGAATAAGAGTATTATGGTTGCTATTGTGAGAAGTTGGTGAAGATTTGCCATGTTTTTAGCTTGTTGATGGTTGAGATGTATAGGATTAATTTAGATTATGTAGAGTTTTTCATCTTTATATACTGTAGCTTGTTAGTAACCTCATCAATATGTTTTAATATGATTTAATATGGTTAAGTAGTAATTAACGTGTTGGGTTTTAGGTGTAACATTTAACATTCCTTCCATATTAATGTTTTTAAGGATGGTGGAGTTTAATTTAGACTCAGGTTTGTAACTTAACATTTAACCCGTTATAACTTATATGTTCATCTCATACTCTCATTCCCTCAATAAACTACCTCGACCCGTCTTACATTTTGATAGTAATATATACTTTCTCAGTCTTTATTGCACTTTTAAGTGTCAACTGAAAGACTTCTATAAGAAAACTATAATGAGACAAAATATATCAATATCTCACATAAACAGAGAGACATTATGCCACAGCCACTCTCTAAAGATTATATATCTGCTATATTAATATATGAAAGTATTTTGGTTGAGATGAGATTTTGTCAATTTAATTTATGCATATTTGTTATCAGTCTATGCATATATGTTAATAATTTCTGCAAAATTCTTATCAACTTCAAGACATTTTCTTATCAATATTAGTAGTACTAGTAATTATCTGATTTTTCAGTACAATAGAATTATACTACGATTCCACTACATATTAGGCCGGTCCCAAATTCATGTGTGAAACAATCTCATGCCATAAGATGAAACGACGTCACCCAATTTCTCAGTAAAAATCCTCACAATCTATTCATTAATTATAAAAGTCCTCTATGTTGTACATTTTTTTTTTTTTTTTGAGGGGAAAAGCAAGCTATTATATATCAAGGGACAAATTGTCCAATAAAACATAAGGAGCCACTTCCTGGGGATAGTGGTTCTCCCATATCTGTTCTACTCCAAAAGGATTAATCTTAGCTAGATGGTGGGCAACAAAGTTCCCATCACGCTTAACATGAGACCATACAATAGACTTAAAACACACACAGCAGGAAGCTAAAATATTATGAAGAATAACATCTAGTTCAGCAAGGAAAATAGCATGCTTAGAAAGGCGATGAATCACAACTTGACAATCTGATTCCACAACAATATCTTGGAAGCCAAATCTCTTTCCCAGTCTCACTGCCATCTCGATGGCTTTAGCTTCGGCTATTTCAGCTGACCAATGAGCACGAACCCGGCGCGTTGCAGCAAACAAAACATCTCCAGTTGAATTACGAGCTACAGTACTCAAACCAATCCACCCATCTACGGCAAGGGAGGCATCCACATTCAGTTTTGTGGCACCGGTGGGAGGGGCTGTCCAAGTTCTCGGACTTGCAACCTTTGTAGCAGCGTGAGATTTGTAAATTTTCGTGGCATAAGAGTTGTATTCTTCTGTAAGGTGGTGAGCACGTTGCAGCAAGATGTTGTGGGGAGTGATTTTATTATTGAACACCAAAGAGTTACGCTCACTCCACACTATCCACGCAAGGTAGGCGCCCTTCGAAGTCACTTTAACATCCAGCTCACGCCATCCTATTATAGTGTCTTGTACATAATATGTCACATTTGTCTTACCGTAGATCCGTCTCTCACAAGATCATAGGCCAAATAATTAAAATTCAGAAATAGAAATTGAAGGCGTTGTAAGTTTTTAGTACCTCTTCTCCCTTTAACCGTCCGTCCAACTTAAAAGATTCAAAATGCTATTAATAAGACTTTTAATTGTCATAAATTTTGTTAGAAACAACATTCTAAGTCCAAAGATCACGAGAAAGCATTATTGCTTGCTGAGGGTCCGTTCGTTATCGTTTTTTGTTTTCAGTTTTAAGTTTTTTTGAAAACCAAAAACAAAAATATGGAAACCAAAAAAAGTAGTTTCCAGTTTTCTGTTGTTAGTTTTCAAAATTAGCATGTTTACTATCAATATGACTAATTTTAACCTTATTATACAACTCATATCATATAGTTCTAAAATCATAAAAACCAAAAACTGAAAACTGGCAGTGATACCGAACGGGCCCGAACTTTTAAGCTAGCTATTGTAAATTTAGCTTGTGGCCAAATACAAATGCTATTATACACCAAACTTGGCCAACGATGTCCAAGTTAAAAACTTCACACACTGTCCAGATGAACGACCAGTAGACGTTAGCAAACGTCACAGAATGAGTTCCGTCGAAACCCCAACTAATAACTTCCAAAGGTTTTATTCGATCATTCAATGTAAATTAGGAAATCATACTGCTCTGTTTTCAATACAGTGCAGAAGTATATGCTTGATTTTATAATACAATTGTTATTTCAATAGGAACACTACAAGAGGGGTGAATTGTATGTGTAGAAATAAATGTACTTTTTGCGGAATTATAAAACTAAAACAAAGAAACTAGTTAAAGGAACACGAGAGACTTTTACGAGGAAAAACTTCTTGAGCCCAACAAGAAGAAACAACCTCGACCACAAGAGATCTTAAACTCAACTCTTTCACTAATTAGGCCAAACACCTTGGTACAACCTAATTATACTCCTAAACTCAAGTTCTTGAACAACTATTCCCTTAACATCGGTTCTTCTCAACTTCACTCGAAGTTAACTCACTTTAACTTGTTTCACTCAAAGCTTCTTGACGCAATCGGAAAATTCAAAGAAAAGCAAGCTTTAATCTTTAACAAGAACGAACAGATTTACAAGCGATAAATCTGTAGAAACTCCGAAATCCACCAGAAAAGAGTAAAAACTCTGAAATATTATTAAAGATGAAAAACTGCCTCCAAATAATGACCTAATAATGTTTAAATACTTAAAACAAAACCCTAATACGAAAATAAGGAAATAATAAAATCCGGAAATAATTAAAATGCTGTTTTCGGGCCCTAAACGAACTCGAATGGCTTAAAAAGCCTATCGGTCACAGCATAGCGGTGCGTTTGACTCGTTGGCCCGTTTTACTTGCAGAAAGGTATATAATAAGCAATCGGACTCCGGAGGCCTGACTAGTAGAAATCATTTCAGGCTATTTTGACGAACTTCTTCGTCGAACTTATCCGCTAACCTTCCTACGTCACTTCTCTTATACAGGACTTCACTCAAAATCCCCTTACCCCAAAACCAAAATTACAATGAACATTAAACTTAGTGGAATAGAGTAAGAAGGTAAATGAATAGATGGCTTATAAAAGAATGAATGTACTAACAATTTAATTAGTTAAACTCACTTAATCACTTAGTCAGACATCATTTGGAACTTAATTAGACTTGTAAATTTATAGCAGTCATCATGTGAAACATTGGATTAAAACATGTATTAGTGGTTTAAACATTTTCTCATGATGTTCCTTAGCTTTAAGAACATGTTCCATGAACTCTACAAACACCACGTTCAATTAGAACGTGTGTAACAAACTGATAATGGCATTCTAAAATCTAGCAGTTACTTGTGCAACATTTTCTTAAATTTAGTTTTTCCTTAAAAACTATTTTAATTAATAAAACCAAATTTAAATCATTTTATCAAATATCAAAAAAGATTTTATTTAAAAACATAAAGGATTTTACTTTCTGATAAAGATAAAATCTTTTCCTTAAAAAACTTTTCCTTAAAATCAGATTTTAAACAAATAAAATCATTAACTAGATCTTTCCTAAAATTTAGCCTTTAATTAGAATCTCAACAGACTCCTTTTAACCGTTGCACATTATATTACTCGACTAGTTCCTTACAAAAGAACAGACAAACATTCTCTTTTACTTAGCCATTGTTCCTTACCAAAACTTACTCGTTCCTTACACAGGAACTAAAAGATAAAGCCTCACTTGTTTCTTTTGCTCCAATGCAACTCTAGTACGAGTTCCTTGAACATCTTCACTTAGTCTTCAAAATCTAACTTGATTTCTTCCATAGACTTGATACCTTGCAAATTTCATTCACTCAACAATTTGTTAGTTTATAACTTAGTTTGCATGTTTATTCCATTGTCATCATCAAAACTAGGGTTCAACAACACTCACCCTTAAAAATGCATAAGATATAATACATTGAAAAACAAACTAAAATTATTTGTTATGCTATAGAAGGTTCAGCTGCTATGACCAACAATAGATGCAAGGTTTTTTTTTTCTGGCCAAATAAAGTTTAATTTCATTAATCAACAAAAGAAAGATATACATATTAGTATCAAAGTGAAATCAATACAATAAAACTCCTATCTAACACAAGCTAGACCAATTACATTGCATCAGTATCACCTTCATCCCACCTTCTAGGAAGGGTTGATGAAGAGACCCTTCATATGCAAGGTCTTGCTCAATGCTCACACAATAAGAAGTTGTTTCATAGCTTGAGTACTACGACAAGAGACTTTAAACACATTGTTTCCTAACTAGTTGAGCAGGAAAAATGAGAGTTCCCCATCAAGTAAAAGGGATCATATATGCAGCAACTACGACATGAATTGTTCTACATTGTTTTCAACCTCTTATCTCAGTCCTGAATTGATAATTTTCCACTATTTAAATTTCAGGAAGACGGAATTGAAGCAACAAATAACAGGTACGTCTTCCTCGACTTTCAAATCACGAGCTTTCTCTGTAATCATTAAACTCAGAAGCAGCAACATCCATCTCATTCAGCACTTGTGATTCTTGAGATAACCTGCATTGCTAGGGCGCTTACTGCAAGCACAAGAACCGCGGCTATTGACATTTAAGTTACAAAGCATATTCACTATATTCCTGTTTCCAGCAGCGTTAGCACTATGCCACTATGCTGCACAAATGTCATTGGTACCGGATTTCAAAACCAAAGTAAAAAAAGGCAAAAACAAACTCGGCCAATTTGTAAAGAGGGATTTCCTTCGAGCTCTAAAAACGAGAACTCTTATAGTCATGAGGAGCTCGTCAAGTAGTCTGCAAATACAAGGTAAAGAGTTATATTCAGCACAAAATGTTTTAAATTTGAGCACAAGCCAAAAAGAACACAGTTTGCAGAAGATACTAACAGTAACATGTACGGAACTATAGAAATAATAAGGCATTATTATTCAATAAGGCACATCAACAAGTCATACGTTCATAGCAAAGCACCTTGTCAAGAAGTGACTGCAAATACCAAGAGAAAGAGTTGAATCTAGAGCAAAAATAATCTTGAGCATGAGCGTGAGGCAAAATGAAGGTAAAGACTGAACATCGTAGATATATATGGGATATATAAGCAGCCATTTTTCAGGTAAACAAGCCAAAAAAAAACGAAGATAGGACACCCTCACCTTTTAATTGACAGGGGAAGAACTCTGCTCCATTCTATCCTTCCTATAATGCAATCCTTGTCATGACTACCTTATCGAGTGATACGTAAGGCGTGCGCGTCACACATCATCTGAATGTATGCCGAGAAAACGTGTTGGCAAATGTTAAGAAATCGAGTGTTGGAAAATAAATAGCTTCCAAAAGGTTTCATTCAATCAATCCATAAAGATAAATGTTTATCATTACAGCATGACTAACGGAAAACAATAACAATAAATCATCATGTAAATCAATAAATTTTTAACAATTCATTAGGTAAGTAATATTAGAGCTAAATTTCCATAAGTAGATGCTTGATTCTACTACATGATACTCACCTTCAAACAAAGATGCACAAAGTATAGCCCACATACAAAAACAAACTAAAACAGGTCCGTACATTATCCAAAAGATCTGACAACAATAAGTTACTTGTGTGTTATAGAAGGTTCAGCTGTTACAACATGAAAAAAGGGAAAAATAAAATTTACTCATCAACTGAAACAAATAATGGTAGAGTGTAATATTTTTTTAGGAATGAAGCTGCCAAAAAGGGATCAAATGTGCAGTAACACACAGGAACTGTTTCACAACGTCCTCAGTCTGTAAACTTCAAAAGAATGGCATTGCAAAATTGCCAATAAATCCTACAGAAGTCATCTATTCCTGTAACGACCTGCATTACTGAGATGAATTGGATGATTTACGCTGCAAAATCGCCAGTAAACCTAGGCAAAACTTAAAACTTCTTCAGTTCTTTGTGAACCTAGTTGTCACTTATGAAGGAAATTTGAAGTGAAGATTTTAAATAGGAATCAAAAGGAATATGCTAAGAATTAGACATTAGTAGTTAGCTAAATGTCAAGAGGAACGGGTTGATCCCAAGGGTAAAACTAAGTACATTAAGTAAAACGAAGAGATGTTCCAGAAAGTTTCTAAACAACAATCCAGACAAATCAGTACCAACAACAAGATTGAAGAAACTTATGGAAAATATCAATACATAGATGATACTGGAATATATAATGATTGAATTCAGGTATCGAAAAGTGCCAAGTCTGGCAGAGAGATTACCTCGTGTTAGCTGTCATTAAATCCTACATTCCAGGTTCCGACCCTTCAAGAGCTCTGTACGTTCATCTCAAATAATCATCCAACCTGTAGTTGATTTCTTTTAGAAATAAGAAATAAAGAAGAAAAGGCAATTAAATGGAAACTAAACCAAGCTGTATGCCTGTATGGCTGTATCTGATGTTACTGTGATTACTTACATTAAAATGTTGTGGACGTGTTCAATTTTAGGGTAGTCCTGGCCGTTGGGTTTTTCACATCTTTGTTGTAGATGTGGACATTTTACTATCGTGAGTCTTTGAAGGGAGGTGAGGTTCCGCATAGCTTCTGGAAGAGATACGAGGGCAGGACAATCGTACATGGACAAGGACTTCAGAGATGATAAACAGCTTATCCATTCTGGTAAGCCTTTCATATTCTGACAACGAGCAGCTTCTAGGCTTTGGAGGGAGGTCAAGTATTGAATCCCCTTGGGCAGAATTGTCACATTTTTAAAGGATTTGAATTGGAGGGAGCGGAGGCTTTGAGGAAAAGATTTCCAAAGCATGTTGTTGTCATTGTCCTCTTCCTCATCATCAGAGAAACTTGATGCGTCTATGTTGTATCCCAATGTCAGTGACTCTAAGGCAGTAAAATGCTTCAACCCTCTTCCATCAGAAACCCTCCTCAGATGGCTTAATCTGTCAATTTGAAGGCTTCGCAAGGAAGAGGCACAACTCTCAAATGCCCCCCAACTTCGATAGATGACTACTCTCCACCCCCACCTCCGCGACTTCTGATGGACCGTCCTTTGCACCTTCAAATCGATTTTCTAGTATAGACAGGCGAGTAAGACAATTTGTGGGCAGTGATTTGAGATGACCCACATCCAGTGGCGTATCCAGGATTCCAACTCTATGGGTTCGGAGCCGGTAAAAAAAAAATACATCCATTCACTCAAAGTTCAATACATTAATTCAAATATCAAACTACAATAGCTAAATAGAATGTTAATTCATTACATTACATCAATAAAAAATTACAAAAGCATCCTACGAGTTTTCATACTTTGGAAACATTTTAATACATCATCATCACTAACTTGAACAAAAAGATCCCTCTCAAGAAATGTGACTAAACTATCATTCAATAGTTGATCACCCATACTATTCCGCAACTTGTTCTTCACATAAGTCATCGAAGAGAAGACTCGTTCCACACTTGCCGTTGCCACCGGAAGAATTAATACTAGTTTTATGAGCAAGTAAACTAGTTTATAAGAATTATGCTTTTTTGTTTCACTCCTCCAAACCTTGCATCTTTCTTCATGTCATCATAAAAATATTCAAGTTCATGTCGAAGTGTTGTCATATCATTACATGGGAACTCTTTTGGATAAAAATATTCAAGTTCATGTCGAAGTTTTAAGACCGTTTATCTCACCCCTCATATTACTAGCCCCGTCATAACCTTGACCACGAACTCCAGACAAACTCAATGAATGATCCATAAGTAAAGTTTCAATTGCATTTTTTAATGTCAAAGCCATAGTATCCTTAACATGCACAATTCCAAGAAATCTCTCACTTATTTTCCCTTTTTTGTTAACATAACGCAAGCAAAGGGCCATTTGTTCTTTTTGAGACACATCACTAGATTCATCAGCTAGTATTCCAAAATAATCACCCCCAATATCATCAATAAGAAGCCTAGTAGTTTCTTTTGCACAAGAGTTAATAAGGTCCTTTTTGGATCATAGGAGAAGTCATGGTATTGTTCCCCGGAGCATTACCTAAGACAACTTTGCTCACATCACTATTATTTTCAGCAAACCATGTTAGAAGTGCAAGAAAGTTCCCTTTATTATTCGATACGTCACTTTCATCATGTCCACGACATGCTAACCCTTGACCCAAAAGAAACCTTAGACATTTCAATGAATATGTCAAGCGAGATTTATAAAGGATCTTAGCTTCTGCAGTATAAGAGCTAAATGACTCAATCACAGACGACTTTGGCTTAATGAAAAAATCAAATTTTTCTCTAGCTTTGTTATGAGAACTCTTTAGATCACCAACATGCATTTCAAATCTTTCAGTTTTGTTCCAACCTCTAAAGCCTCCATTAACAAAGCAATCATGTGTCCCCAAAGACTTGATTTTGTCTTTGAACAAATAGCACACAAAGCAAAAAGCCGCATCCTTCTCAACACTATATTCAAGCCAATCATACTTATCAAACCAAGCAACATTAAAGCGACGCATACCTCCTATCTCTCTTTGAGGAAAGTCATGTAAGAGTGGGGCACAACGTTTTTTGGCTATGTATCCTCTCCTCACGGCATCTTGATCATTTGATGGGTATGCCAAGATCGGGATTCTTTTTCCGGGGTCATGTGGAAGAAGATCAACATCATAAGTGTGAGCATCGGCACTAGCATTTGAATTATCTTCTCTTTGTGGTGTACTTTGAAGTGGTGGTATGGATGTTGGGGGCTCATTATCACGAATTTCACCTTCTTGTATTGGGTTTAGAGATTCTCTTGAACTAGGAGAAGAACAAGCGGAAGATTTTTGTGACTTGTTTCCCGCACGATCTTTCCAAAAAAATTCTAAACCCTTCATTGTCACAATACAATCTACACAATAACACAAGCAAGAAATTTCAACTCCATGAGTCTAGACACATTTAATCATTCATTCATTCACAATCCACAATCCACATTCCACATTCATTCATTCAACATTTATTCAACATTCACAAATCACAATCCAAAGTCCACAATCCACATTCATTCATTCATCATCTAATGTCTAAAAGACTAAAATCTGAAATACTGAAATACTGAAATTCATAATTAAAATTGAAGAATTGGGCTTTTTTTACCGTTCAAAGAACAGTTGGATAGATGCTCTGAATTCTGATGCGGACATGCGGTCGCCGGAAATGTTGTCGCTGCCTCGCTGGTTCGCCGTCGCGGTGGTCGGTGGAGAAGACGGAAGTAGACGGTGCCTACTGCCTCGTTGCTAGGGAGTTAGGGTTTTGGGGTTTGGGGGAAAAATGTCGGCTGGTAGTTCAGTGTGTTTTGTTCAGTTGTTGTTGAGGGAGAAATGAAATGGGGGGCTTAATGTTTAAAATTTAGATGAAAAAAATAGAAGGAAAAAAAAGCGTTCGCGGATTCGAACCTCAGACCTCCTAACACCACCCGCGCGCGCACAGTGAGATGCAAAACCACTGGGCTACTAGCTTCTTTCATGTCTTACTTTGCACGCATATAGTATATATCTATTATCTAAAATATTTTTAATTAAAAAAAAAAAAACCGGGCAATTTTTTTCCAAAAATCACTGGGTTCACCTGAACCCAGTGAACCCATAGTAAATCCGCCCCTGCTGCCACATCGTCTATTTCCAGGTCCCATAATCTGACGTCATCTTCTGCGTTTTTCACTATTATTTGCAACTTTTCATTGTCGTTTTCTAATCTCAACACTTCAAGGCTTGGACAGGGAGGAAATGACGTCAAATTAGGGCAACTCCGGATCATCAATTTAGAGAGACAAGGAAATTTCAATGTCTGTTCATCATCAACCCCGGATCGCTTACCTTTCCACAATCCTTTCAACTTTTCCATGTCACACAATTGAAGTTCTTGAAGAGAGGGGAAGAACGTTGCTGATTGTGACGACGCTTCTGTGTCACTGCTTGTGTTGCTGCTGCTTATCTCCATATACTCCAAGTTAGACAAAGAATAAACACTTAGTAACTTCAAATATAACATTTTACTAAATATAGGCAACTCTTGTAAATTTGGAGCTTCAATGTGAATCTCGGCAAGCTTTGAGAAGGAGATTGCCCAGTTATCCACTGCTCTTCCCCACCTTGGGATTGTTGTACCCTTGTAGTATTGCATGTAAAACGCCTCGACTTTTGAAGGTAGCTCCAGCATTTCCAACGTAGCTTCATCATGATCAACACATCCACCCAAATTTCTATCAAATAAGATGAAAACATGGATTAGATGTTTCATGCTCTTTAAATACCCTCCGCTCCCACCGTTCCTCCCTTCCTCTCTTCTATAATTTTCACCAATCTTGATCTCGGTGAGATATTTTAAGGATTCAAGCTCGTCATGATCGCTTTGTGCCTTTAAACTTCTCCTGCCCACCACGAAGTACCGTAGACTCTTAAGACTAGTTAGCTTATCCATGCCCCAAGGCATACAAGCCAACTCAGTACAATCAAATAAATCCAAGTGTCTAAGTTTAACCAGTCGGCAAAAATCTTTTGGCAACTCCCTCAAACA
Source organism: Beta corolliflora (assembly GCA_947648045.1). Lineage (NCBI taxonomy): Eukaryota > Viridiplantae > Streptophyta > Magnoliopsida > Caryophyllales > Amaranthaceae > Beta > Beta corolliflora. Next base: position 488,239 of record CANSZD010004268.1, read on the forward strand.
TTTGCAACCACATAAAAGTAATGTCTGCAGATTATGTAATCTTGTAATTGCATTAGGGAGTTCCACAAGGCCTTTGTTAAAAGACATATTAAGATACCTTAAATGAAAAAGCTTACCAATTGAACTTGGCAATCTTATGATATCTAACTTAGACAAGTCTAACACCCTTAGGCACATCCACTTTTCTAGATAGGTATCCAGCACAAGAGGTATCTCCTGACACGAACAAAAAAATGAGCGAATCTTACTAGTATAAAAAGAGCTAATTTGTGGATATCTATCACTAATATAACGCACATGTCGAACTCTATCTTCCATGTTATCCCTAATGGAGTCCACCACATGAATTTCCCCTTTCGCCACATTTTGAGCAACATCGTGCAACAAGTCATGGATTTTAACAGGATTGACATCACTATCTTCACTTCTTACTTTCTTTTCAAAGAAACATCTGTGAAACAAAATTAGAAAATGTTCCATGGCAGCATCTTCTATACTTTGGCCTTCGTCCAACGGCACAATGAATCCATGGGCTATCCAAAGACTAATCAGCACCTTTTTCTCTATTTTAAAGTCCTTGGGAAACACTGCACAAAAACTAAAGCAAGCCTTCATTGAGGGTTCAAGATTGTGGTAACTAAGTTCTAATAGAGACATAATATCATTATCACCCTTCCTAATTTCTGCTAACCCAATGTTTTCAAACAATTGCCACTTACTTATGTCTTGACCATATAGTAGACTTCCCACAACCCTAGCAAGAGGACTTCCATAACATTTTTCAACAATATTTTTCCCAATCTCAACGAATTCCTGAGAGTATTCTCTTTCATGCCCTTTTTTAAACGCCATCAACTCAAAGAGCTACCATGAATGCTCCTCAAACAAACCTTTTAACTCGAAGATATGTTTGCTTCCTATGATTTCTGCCGTCCTTTTAGAACGTGTAGTTACAACAATCCTACTACTCCCGTGCCCCAACATTAAGAAATTTTCTAACTTAAGCCACTTCTCACGGTCCTCATTCCATACATCATCAAGGACAAGTAAGTACTTCTTTCCTCTTAATTCCTCTTGAAATTGATTGTGAATCAATTCCATCGAGGTACGATCAACTTTTTTCCGAGTAACTGATTCTAAAATCTTACAAAGGATTTCGCTCTCATCAAAACTCTCCCCAACATGATCAGAGACACAAACCCAAATCCTCGTGGGATACTCTTTAATAACATTTTCATCATCAAACAAAAGTTGGGCAACAACAGTTTTCCCCAACCCTCCTACACCCACTATAGTCAGAAAACAAAAATGATCATTCACATTGCGATTTAGTAACATATCTATCATAACCTCCTTATCTTTCTCCCTCCCAATAATCTTATGTGGATCTACATAAGAACAAGTTCCATGATCGGTTCTCCTACTAATAGGTTTGTAGTCCACATTAAAGCCATATTGATTATGGGTATGTACAACATCACCTAACCTCTTCATGATGTTCTTAACCTCACGAGATATCCTGTAAGCTTGACCCATCTGGTTCTTAGAAGAAAAGAAACAACGTACCTTTTCAAAGAACTTACCGCGCTAGCTTAATGGTTTAAGTTGCTCTAGCTCAGCCAGTGTGTGAAGCTCATCAAATAGATCATCAGCATCATAAACAGCATCCTTGAGCTTCTCGATGAAATCTCGTTCTTCGTTCGACAGCTCCCGCTTGGCCTCAACTACATCAAGAAGCACTTTCGTGATGGTAGAGACATTGTCTTTGAGCTCCTCAAGTTGAGATTTGTAGCCCCACAAGTCGTAAATCTCTTTGATCATTTCACTCCCAATTGCTTCTATAAGTTTTTCAGCAATCGAGATTCCGAATTCAGCCATTGCGGGTGTTTTCAAGGAGTGATATGGGAAAACCAAGAAATGGAAGTAGGCAAACAAAACAAAGGATTGCTTTTTACTATTGAATGGGTGGTGAATGGCGATTAGTTATTATGAGGCCAGGCTATTTATAAAGAGTGATAGATTTCAGTTTTCAACTTTCACACTGGAATCTTTTTTTGTTTTTTTTTTTCTGTGAGGACATATTCTTTGCTTTACTTGTGAGTCGTGAATGTGAAGCAGCGGAGATCATAATTTCCAGCTGGTGTCCCTAAAATGATGAATATATTGCTTTACCAATATAGCAACGTATAGCATATTAGCATTCTGATTTTTGCACTTTCTAAGCAAATTTCCTCTGTTATTTTCTCCATTGCATATTTGCATCATATACTAAGATACTTTGTCAATCCAACGTGTAATCACTAATCAGTGCCGGTCCTGAGTTTTCATGGTCGTAGGCGAATTGATAAATGAGGGCCCTTTACATCTAATTAATTAAAAATTAAACACATAATTCTATTACCAATTGCACATTTCACAAAATCTATACTAATATATTAAAAGGCGTGCATGACAACGTATACACGTCACGTGGCACCTCTGTTACTCTACTAGAATTGTCCAATGTGTACATATGTCACTAGTACAAAGTTGGTCTAAGGTAACATGTATGAGGTAACACTTTTCAAAATTCAGGTTTGTCGAATATGTATGTAACACCTTGGTAACACTTAAGCAATATGTAACACTTAATGTAACACATTTTTCATACGTAACATTTTAAAGTAGCACTTTTTCAATTGAGTAACATTTTGATGTAACACCTTCATATAGGTAACACCATTAGGTAGCACTTACATATTGGTAACATTTTAAGGTAACACTTTAAGATAAGTTTTTTTTAAAGAAGTATAAGTATAATTTTTAAAATTATAACATTAAGATTTTATTAATTACTTCGTATTCTTTCTTACAGGAGCATTGTACTAAACAAACTCATCTTCCCTCAACAAAAAAAACCAAAGTCATCTTAAATTAATCGAGTGTTAATCCAAAATTATGTTGTCGCTTAATTAGCCGCCAGAGAGAATTAAACTAAAAAAACAAGGGATATTATCTCAGATAACCCTGACTTATAGGCCTTTTTCCAATATAACCCTCACTTTGACAAGCCTGTCTCCGATAACCCTGAACTTGATTTTTGTCATTAAACCTAACGGAATAGCTAACAGCGTTAACTATTTTCAAACAAAAATAATTACTGCTTTTTCTTCTCTCTTGTTCTTCAATTCTTATTCTTCTCAAGAACTCATCAATGGCCTCCACCACTTTTTCTCTCTTCAATTGTACAACAAGCAAAAACTAAATGCCATAAATCTACTTTTTTTTTTGGAAATTATGTTCTTCATCGCCTCTCTCTTGCTATTCATCCACTGTTTCATACTTTCATGTCTTCATCCTTAACGTAAAAAGAACAAAAAAACAATTGAAAATTTGTCATGATTTTACAAGTGAATCAAGGTACAGTAAGATTAACCCTTAATGTAACACTAATTACAGAAGATAAAAGCATCTCCAGTTGAATCAGAAAAAGACTGAGAAAAACAGCCATCACCACCGACAACAATGGGGGGGGGGAACAGACCAATTTGATCTCGCCGGAGCGCAAGCCCACAACGGTGAAACATGTAGAACGAACTCAATTCGAAATTCGAACCATAATTATGTAAGCAGCAAGAAATTAGAACCCTCATTTTATCTCCCTTCTCGCCACCACCAGCACCACCGCCACTCCCTCTTTTTCTCTCTCCTCTACCTCGCACCACCATTCTTCTGGGTTCGAACTCGATGTCTTTTAGTTGAATTATACTGCAGGTGTTGAGTTTGGTCTACTTGTTGATCTCATTGAGTGTAGCTGCTAGGTATATTAAAATTTCATGGTGTTTCGAAATCTCACGCCGTTAAATTGTTGTTGGTTGTTGTTGTTTGGTGAGCAAAATACAAGTTGTTGACTTTGTGTATAATTATTAAGTGTGAAGAAGAAGAGAATGAACAAGTTTGGGTGGAGTTTGTTGGTAAGTATAAAATTAAGCGTGAAAAATTTAGATGAAGATTAAAGTGTGGCGTGAAGAAGATGTAGATAATAGCTTTGTTATTGTGAATGTGAGGGTGGGGTTTGTTGTTAGTTTGGATCTAGATTCTTCTTCAATTTAAGAGAGAAAGTTGTGGAGGCCATTGATGAGTTCTTGAGAAGAATAAGAATTGAAGAACAAGAGAGAAGAAAAAGCAGTAATTATTTTTGTTTGAAAATAGTTAACGCTGTTAGCTATTCCGTTAGGTTTAATGACAAAAATCAAGTTCAGGGTTATCGGAGACAGGCCTGCCAAAGTGGGGTTTATATTGGAAAAAGGCCTATAAGTCAGGGTTATTTGAGATAATATCCCAGAAAACAACATTTACTTTATTTTTAATTCCAATTAGGTTTCACTATTTCGCCACCGCTCTAGTTCTTCGTTCTAGTCAAACTCGCTCGCTCTCCTTCTTTGTTCCTGTAATGGGCTTATGATTAAAAGCAATTATTAAATGTTAATTATAATTATTAATTTAATTATGTATTGGATATTGTCATTTTATTTTATCAGGAACATATATACAATATTGATTTGTTATGTTTTTAAATATTTATTATTTTACTTTTACAAAATCATTACTATCGATATTGAAATTATATATTTCGGTTTCAATTATTTAAAATTGTTGAGTAGTATTTACCCAAAATACGAAACCAAATTGTTGCGTTTTATCAATTCGGATCGGTTTCCTCATCCTTGTTTGTTGGTTCATTTGAGAACACAAAAACCGAAACACCCCCCCTCTTACCCTTACTGTCGGTCAGCTAAACCCACAAAAACCCCCTTAACCCCGCCTTTTCTCTCGTCGCTTCCCCCAGATCCCGCAACCCTCTATCTTCCCTTACCCTTTTTCTCTCAAACCCTCGTCTGTCTCCTTCGCCTCGCCGATGTGCGCTGCCTCACCACCACTTGCCGGCACTAAGACCGGCGCTGCTGTCGTGCCATATTAATTCCTCTCTCCTTGCATCTTTCTCATTACTCCTTGTTGCTGTTGGTGCAGCTTGTTTTTTGCCGCATCTCTCTCTTCTTCCTCGTGGTGGCGCTGCACCTCTGTTGGTGTTGCCGCTGCTACTATTGTGGGTGATGGGGCGGGGATGGTTTTAATTGTGTACATGGCGGGGCGGGGATGGGGATGAGTTTCGGACCCACCACGGGGATGGAGATGGGATGGGGATGAAAAAGTGAGGTGGGGATGGGGATGAGAATGCCAAAATCCGCCCCGCCCCGCCCCAGTTGCATCCCTAGTTCTACTATCTTCTCTCACCTCTGCGCGGTTGTTGTCGTTGTTGTTGTTGCTTGTGTCTTGCTTGGCTTGCCGTGGCTCTACTCCTCCGTCCTCTCGCTGGTTGCACGGATCGTGGCCGTGGTGGGGGGTTTCTTCTTCTATTGTTGGTAATAACCCTCCCAATCTCTCATTTGAATTGAATTTTGTTCCATTGAAGTTATGAAATTAGTTGTGATGATGAAATTGTGTTCTGATTGATTATATGAATGAGTATATTAAATTGTAGTTACTTGTTTCTAGAACTCAAATGGTGTTATTGTTGTGTTGTTGTTGTTGTTGTTGTTGTTGTTGTTGTTGTTGGGTGTTATTGTTGTTTTGTTGTAGATGATGTTGTTACAGCAACTGTTGTTGTGTTATTGATGTTGTTGTTAATCTTGTGTTGTCATAGAAACTAATTGAGCATTTATTGTTATGTTATATATGTTGACTAACAGATTAACCATAAATTCTGCATCACAGATTGGATATTGGCTTATCGTTTTGGTGTTAGTTCAATCTAGTTTGTGAGGTAAGTTCAGTTGGTGATACTAAATTGTTGAGCTGGTTTTGAAATCTTGATTATAAGTTATTAAGTAAAATTATACTATGATTGAATCTTCAGTTCTAAGAATCTATTAAGATTTGGTTTGGTTTGTTAGTTATAAGAGTTTAGTCTACTTCGTTAGATTGAGAAAGAAATCATTACATAATATGAAATTAAGGAATTGGAATGTAATGCAAAGGAATTCTAAGTTAGGAATTAGTAATGTTTTGTCCTAGTTGAGTTAACTTTTCAGATTATGAACTCATTTAGAAATATAGTTTATTGTTGTTATTATTAGTTAGCGAGGTGAATTTAAAGATTGTCTAGCTAAAGTTGGTAATCATGTGTTATTGATTGTGGAGGTGAATGATTGAGGATAACGAAGTAACTTGGCTCGTTTGTTTGGAGTTTGGTGAGTCGGTTTATGCTAATTTGTACTTATAATTCAATCTATAACAAGAATTAGTTGGGCTTGGAAGACTCGTTTTGTATGAAGTTCAATGTTGTTAGTTAGTAAGAGGTAATCTAAGTTTCTTTGGTTCTAATATAAGGTTGATTGAAAGTTATGAATTCCTATATAGTATTCATATTTTCTTAATTCCAGTTCGTTGTTGAGTTTTAAGCTAAAAGTATCGCAATTAAGAAGTTATAAAGGTATAAGTCAATTAGTAAATAACTATTTATCTAGTCTCGAAGAGTGAAGTGATAATAGTAGCCAACTTAATTAAAGATAGAAATCGGATTCGGTATATGTTGATAATAATATTGATATCATTAAAAATAATTTCATTATTCCTAAAGTTGATTAACAAGGTTTATGTGGAAATAGGTTTGAGTTAATTCGAGTTTACGAGAAGGTAGATAAATATGTCTAATTCTTTTAATAATACATACTAAACAAAACTAGTAGTTTAATAAACTCCTTTCATGATGGTTACTTCTTCTAAAGCAAGATGTAATTCACTTCTTTGTCTAAGTGATTCAACCATATTGTGTAGATAACACTTGAGAAGGTTATATTGAGAAGGTTCATCAAATTAGTTTATTTATATGAAACTTAATAGGAATAGCTACTAGCTCTCGTTGTTGCTGTTAAGATAAATTTGGAGGTTAATTCTCAAGAGTTAAAGAGTATATAATTCAATTATAGTTTTGAAACATTGGAGTGGACTTCTTTTTACGGGGAAGTGGACTTTAAAAGTGAATTAAGTTGATTAATTTAACTTTAATACTTGTAAATAGAGTAATATAATAAAAGTCAGTTGTTTGGTTGGTGTTTACTCAAATAAGTTAGTTGTGAATTGCTTAAAAGAAACGTGTTATACGGTTGAATAAGTTTGTAATTAGAAACGAGGGATGCCCTCGCTCTATGTAATCATGAGTTTGTTTCATTACTATCCATGTTGCAAATATTCAGAATTGACTGTAGAGTGGGAGGAAAAGTGGGAAACAAGACGGGTTAATAATACCATTTGTTTTAGCTCGTGTTCTTTCTGAACATGTGCTTCACACCTGCACAAAAAATCCACATTAAATATGCAGAGGTTAGGAATTTTGACACTAGGTTGTACCCTTGCTAAATACTTCCTTCGTTCTTTTTCTATTACAATAATTACCATTTTAAGTAGTTTCACATCTATTGCAACAATTTCACTTTTGGTATAAAAAACAACTATAGTTGACATTATTACCCTTGCTTTATCCTACTAAATCTCTTATTAATTATTCATTAACCCACCTTTTATTGTTAAAGGGGGTATTTTTACTTTATTAAGTGATCATTTCTCTCTCCTACTCTAGTAACTTAAAGGGTACCTTTATGCTTAATTACCAAACTTTTTCATTTCATTAAAAATCGTGTCCAAACCTATTGTTGCAATAGATAAAGAACAGAGGTAGTATCATGCTATGCATATACTGTAGTCAAACGTTGAAGATTCCTATTTTCTTTTTTGTTCTTGCTGCAGGATGATGAAGATATTGGATATATGCTTTGGGAAATATGCATGCATGGATAGGGCGATGGAAGTGAAGACGAAAGAAAGAAATGACCATAAGATTGATCTAGGATTATTTTGGGAGAATTATATAATTATTACTTGATATCAACTATACACATTTTGAACGCAGTAATATATTTTCAGTTGATGAATACTACTCTTTGGCTCATTCTTTACAATAACTGTTGAGTTTTGTACTCATTTATATCTATAATATCATACTATTTCCTCTTCGTTATTACGTTTGTAAGTGCTAGTATTATTATCATTGTATGTGTGCTGACAAATTTAAAAATGTTACTATAAGACATGTGAAATAGATGTGTTACTATAAAGCTAGCTAACAAAAAGTGTTGCTTAATATCTAATAAAGTGTTATATATGCTGACTTAAAATGATACATAGTACTAATAAAGTGTTACTATAATTCAAGAGATGACATAGAAAATACTACTATAGACGTAAAAGAGATACATAAAAAATTAAGAGTAACACTATAAAAATGATACATTAGTTTTAAAAAAGTGTTACATCAAAGAATTTTGAGTAACACTTGAGAAAGTGAAACATTAGCATTGGAAAGTGTTACCGTAGAGAATAGGTAGCACGGGCAGATGTTTCACTTATAAAAGTGTTACCTATTGTCTAAAGCAACACTTTTAGGCCTTTAAGTAACACTTTTAGGGTGATACATTAGGTCAATTATGCACTAGTGTGTCATGTCAATTAACAAAAGTAAATGTCCATAATATTATATGTCCATAGTATTATATTTGTACCTTTTAAATGTTGAGTTTTCTTTAATATATTTTAATGCGAATGAAAAAAAATGCATATCAAGTTTGGAAAACAATGCTAATCGGGGCAACGCTCGAACCCAAATACTAGTTAACCAAATAATAACGTTATTAAATAGTGAAAGATACATCCTTTTTTTTTTTTTTAAATCGCACTCGCACTTATGTTCTCTTCCAAATGTGTACAGGATCAATGAGTTAATAAAATTAATTAATTAGTATTATTTAGCTTTGACTTGTGAAACATCTAACATGTATCCATATTATACTTTGCAAAATTACGAGTAAAGCATGAAACATTGAACTAAGTCTATATATATATATATATATATATATATATATATATATATATATGAATGATTAGAAAAATATTCCAATCAACTACATCATAATATCTTTAAGATAATTAGTGAAGCACCAAAACATTTGTCTAACCTATGATATAAAAACGTACTAAAAAACTAATTATACCAATAAGCTAAATCACTAAACAATAATGACAACATTTTAGATTAATGGAGTAAAAAGTAAATAAAAAATAAAAACCATCATAATGTTTTACTCCCTCCATCCCATAATATAAGTCTTATTTTCTTATAAGGTGTCTCAAAATATAAGTCCTATTTATATTTTCAATCAATAATTATTCCCAAAATACCCTCATGAAAATAATTTAATGTCCAAAATATCCTCATAATTTCAGCTCCCAATGCACCATTATTAATGACAAAATGGGATCTTTTACCCCATTGAACTTCTCTACACATTAAATCGTGCAACATTAAATGTTCAATTTTTTGTTAGAAAGAAAAAAAAATAATGTTAGTGTTTCCCTATAAAAATGAATCTATTTATCCAAATAAAACAAGATTTCACTTACCTTAATTCCCGTGTAAAAACAGAATCAGGACTTATATTATGAGACGGAGGGAGTATATCATATCACCAAAAATAAAACTATATCAGTATTACCTTTTTTGGTATTGAGCAAGAAGTAATGAAATATACTTTAAATTTTCAGTTAGAGTAATGTCTTTCATCTTACAGACTTGTAGTTGATAGGAATTAGGGTCCGTTCTGTTCAACTTATTTTAACTTATAGTAAGATTTTATAAGATAAGATAAGATAAGATCAGATAAGATAAGATAAATAAGATGTTAGACACAAACAATAAACTATCTTATAAGATAAGATAAGATCAGATAAGATTTTATAAGATCCTATAAGATAAGATAAGATAAGATCAGATCAGATAAGATTTTATAAGATCCTATAAGATAAGATAAGATAAGATAAGACAAAATAAGTTGAACAGAACAGACCCTTAGTCTCTTCTACAAATTAGTCTTATTGAGAAAAAAAAAAAAGAGATAAGTCAAATGAGAAAGAAGACACTGGCGGACTGCCACTGGGCTCTAGCCAATCAATACTCCATCGTCCCAGTCCATGTTCGATGAAGGAGAGAGAAAGAAGAAAATAGGATATGAAGTATAATAGAATTCCTTCAATGGAGGAAACAATTCGTATTGTTGTTGTATTGGTATGGAGATTGAGTTTTATGTTGCAAAGTTATTTTCCATTGCAGGATTATTAGAGCAACGAGATTTCTTTCATTAATTCTTCTAATAATTTTTTGGAAATCGACGGTTTTGTAACTGCAAATAAAGATTGGAGAAGTCAGAGAGTTGTCAATCAATAACTTGGGGAAGTAGCGAGATTGAAGGATTCTTTTTAGATTAAAAAACAATTATAGAATTGAAGTTGGGAGGAGGGATTAGGGGAGAATACGCGCATTGTAGCTTAAGCTCATAGTTTTTTTCGGTTTTTTCATTAGGTACCCCTGTGGTTTTTCAAAATTCATGCGGTACTCCTATTTTTTAATAAAATGCGCTAGGTATCCTTACATGGGAGGTAAAATGCACTAAATGCCCTTAATGACTAACGGTGTTAAATTTCCGTTAGTCATTAGGGTTAATTAACTCCTCTAACTCTAATTAAACCCTAATTAGCCCCAATTAACTAACTAAACCCTAACTTCTAACCTTACCCTAACCCTAACCCTAACCCCACCACCACCACCTCCCCTCCCCCCCCGCAGCAGCCCCCTAACCCCACCATCACCCAACCACCACTACCTTCCCCACCCCCGTAGCAGCCCCCTAACCCCATCACCACCTCCCCCCCCCCACCCCCTGCAAGCATCCCCCCTCCCCCGTCGATTTCCCAAACACCCACTGTAACACCCTAGAATTTCAAAGCGGAAAAGAAAGAAATAATAATAGTATTAATAGGACGATGGCGGAAACATCGTCTTCTGGAAATGTCACTACTACAAGAAATGCGTTTAAATAACTAAGTGATAAACCAACATAAGTAAATAGTATAAATAAATTAAATTAATTAGAGTAATATCCAAAAGAGAAAACTGACTCTCAAACTAATTAAAAGTCTAGGCCTAAAACATCTAATATTTTAATGCTCACATCTCAACCCGAGCCCAAAACCAAAGAAGATTCATATCAACATCACCTGCAAAATGTATCAACAAACATCCACAATCAGCGGGGATTAACTAGCAGTTCTCCCAGAACAAAAGAAATCAAAGTACAATTTAGACATAGATTAATAAGAAAGGAAACATAAGGTCAAGACAACTATGATATGCATCCAAAATCATAAAGCTCTCAAGTAATACAAAAGATAAAATGAATAAATCATCTCAAGGGTACTTCAATAATAATAAAAACATAGATAAATCAGTTATTGAGTCAGAAACCGAACGCCAGTGAATCGCAACTTACTTCCTAAGGTTTGTCAGATCGCAATCTCCAGGTCAGTCTATGGGCTTACGTTCCCCACTGCCTGTGTCTAAGAATGGCCAAACTCCCGATGCAGGGTACAATACGCAGAACTCCCTGACCTCTCGGACGACAATAATTAACCCAGGTTTACCCCTAGTTCGCAAACCAGGTGGTTGGCATGTTCTTCACCGGGGACTACATCTATCCCACCGGATATTCTTATCTCAAAATAAAATCATAAATATCATCAAAGTATCATTCATCTTAAAAATATTCGTCAAAGGGATGCCACCCGGCCTTATACCCATAATTCATCAAAAGATATCTCTTCAAAATTTCTTCAAAGTAGTAACTTACAAACTTACAACAAATGTTTCAACAACAAATACTTTGCGCACCACAAAGCACAAACAACGACAATTAATGAGTTTACAACACCAACAGTATCAACCAGAAATGAATCACATCATACAAGATCACCAACTCCAAGTAAAACATACGTACAAGCACATACGAAAATCACGCAACACAAAACTATGCGCTCGGCGCATGAGATTGCGCTCAACACCAACCTATGCGTCTGCCACACGGACCATCCTGCGTCTGACGCATCAGTGTGCGTCTGACGCCACCGCCAATTAATACCAAAGCTCATTAAATCAGTAAAACGTACACAATTAATCATTTTTACAAGGACTAAAAGTAAATATAATGATACACAATTATAACCACAGTAACTTAAAAATCATCAGTTCTCAAGAATATAAAAGGTCTCAATTTATTTCTTATTTTTAATCCCTTAAATAATTAAAAAGAATATCCTCAAACTCATAACAAAAACACAATAAAATTATTAAACTAATAAAAACGATCACTAAACTATCACAAAAATTATCATACGACCATTATGACTCTACTGACATGGTACAAATTTTATTTCTAATTTTCGGTCTCTGAAAGTAATTTTAAACGTTAATTTACAGAATACTCAAGAAAGCCAATATAATAATTAAAAATATAAATAAAGGCCCAAAAATTACCAAAATTCACATAACATGCATAAACCCACGGTAATACATATTATGCAAAGAAATAGATTTTTCAGCCTCCAAATATAATATTCACGATTTAAATACTAGAAAATACAAAAATGCAAAAATAGATAAATCAATTAAATAAACCTGTAAACAGTAGACAAAAATTATTCTATGGCAGGAAAAACATACTACACCCATAACATGCTTCAAAAAAAAAAATCGGCATTTATAAAATTTGTTCACTAATTATTTTGCAAATAAGCCATAAACGCATAAATTACCAAATAAATCAAATAAATAGTTAAACTCAAACGAAAATTATTTTGCTGCACATAATATTCACACAGCATACATCAAGAACATTCACGTACAATTTCATCAATAATTTCATAAAAAAATATTTTAAACAATTTCCTAGCGTAATAATCTAATACCGAAAAATACTTTAATCTCTAGCGTTCTAAGATAACTACCAGTTGCCTGGAATGTCGGGAGGAGAGCTGAGTCTAAAGGGATTCGAAAAAATATGCGTGCAATCCAATTGCTTCATGAACGATAATTGTAGCAACAAGTCACTAGGCGTTTTCTTCTTGAACGTTGAAAAATCTCATTTCGTGCTTCTGTTCCGACCATAATTCCCGGTGATCTAAAGCACAGATTCTAAATCGCTCTGGTCAAAGTGAAGAACAAGATGTTATAAGCGATCTGTCCAAATTTAAGGACGATCCAATGGTTAGATCTCCGGCTACGGTTATTTTCGTGAACGTATGACAGGGAACAAAAACCGGATGACTCGTCTGATTGAAACGAAAACTGCAGTGGTGCCTTTCCCTTTCTTCAAAAACAAATTATACCACGATCAAGATCTTTCCGAGTAGATGGATTTTGACCACTCACACGTCCAATTCGGATAAGAAACGAAGGAGATATGATGCAAACAAAATAGGGGTGCAGAAATAGCCGAAAATGCGGAAGAGAGAAGAAGAAGAGTTGTTATGCACGAATTTCCTGACTTGTTTCTAGCATTATGAAGGGGGTTAAAGGCAGTAAAAGAATGAGATTATTCACCTCATTAAGCAAAGGTTTAAGGGTGCATTAAGGTGGGTTAATGGGGAATTAAATAGGGGGTTACAAGAGATCCAAAGGTTAGCTTAATGAGCACCAAAACTCTTCATCCTCCACACCATAATTGCTAATTTTCGGCCAGCATGATACGCCACACGTGATGTACCATTTCATCACTCAAGTCGGTCCAACAACGTTACAAAAACGCTACGCGATAAAACCGCATCCTAAACGCCTAAATAAATAACGAAACTAATAAAATACTTAAATAAATATATACACTTTAAATTAATTAACCCAACAACACAATACCACAATTAAACAATTATACACATTAAAAATAGTTTTTATAATAAACTATTTTATTTTTACGAAAAATATCATTTTAATGTAAACAAACACCAAAAATAAAGGGTGTAAATTATGGGGTGTTACACCCACCCCCCTGGCAAGCCTCCCTCCCCCCGTCGATTTCCCCACCCCTCCCCCGCCGATTTCCGCGCCGATTCCCCACCCCCGCATGCGGCCCTCCCCCCGTCGATTTCCGCGCCCATTCCTTCCACCCCTGTCGATGCGGACCCATCCCCCCCCACCCCCTCCACCCTTTCCCCAAAAAAAATCGTGTTGAATTCGCTTGCTCTGTTCGTTCCGTCGCCATTAGTGTCAAAGGAGAGAGAGTGAGATTCTTCCGTCGCCATTGTTGAATGCAGAGGGGGGCTTCGATGTAGGGCGAAGGGGGTGCGGGAGTTGCGTAAATTGACGGTGTTTGGGGGATGGGAGCGGAAATCAACGGGGGTGGGGAAGGGTTGGGGAAATCAACCGGGGCCGCGGCGGGGGGTGGGGAAATCGACGGGGGAGGGACCCGCCGAGGTGGTGGGGGAGGGGGGCCGCCGAGGTGGTGGGGAGGGGGGGTTCTTGGGGTAGGGGGCCGACAGGGGGTGGTGGGAGGGTGGGGGAGGGGGTTGGGGGGTTAGGTGTTAGGGTTCCGGGGTTAGGGTTAGAAGGCTTAATTAGGGTTAATTAGGGTTATGAGGGTTAATTAGAGTTAATGACTAACGAAAACTTAACACCGTTAGTCATTAAGGACATTTCGTGTATTTTACCCCCAAAGTAAGGGTGCCTAGTGCATTTTTTAAAAAAAACAGGGATACCCCATGAATTTTGAAAAACCACAGGGAACCCGGTGAAAAACCGTTTTTCTTTTATCTATGAAACATATATGCCGAATTTGGATCAAGGACCTTTGTATCCAATGGTATGGCTTCCTATCTCCCACATGGGAGACCAAGGTTCAAATCTTAGTGGAAGCAAATTTCAATGTTGAGGGGGGAAGAGGGGTTGGGGCTTGTTGGGCTTTGGGTGAGTGACCCCGTGCGAGGCCGACGAGAGGAAATTCTTCTTACCATGGGTTCCCCGAAATTAAAGGAGGCCCAAAAAAATATATATGTATATGTCGAATTTGGCCCCCCTACCGGTCCTGGGCCCTACACCATCGCACTCCCGGCCTATGCGCAAGGCCGGCCCTGCGTGTAATCTACCCATTAGAGATGCACCTTAATAAATAATTAACTCAGCAGTATTAATAATTTTTTTAATATTTTATTACTAGTGCATTACTTACCCAATGGGTAAATGTATCAATCTCCCACCATATGAAGTTATATGCTCGCCAATGTCTGTAATTATCTATTAGTAAATATATATACAAATTGGTTTTTTTTTTTTTTTTGTCTATTATGAAAACATATGGTATTCTCAAGGTACATACCGGAAATCTAACAAGACTCCACATGACATGACTATATTTTCTTGTTTCAATCATAAAAGATAATCAAAGGAGCGTATGTCAATAATGCAAAATTCTAAACGATAAAATAGAAAATAGTTGGGGAAAGTATTAGTTTGGCCATTTGGGGTGTAGCTATGGGTTTTGCAAAACTATAATCCACCGTTTGCAAAACTATGTTCCTCAAATGAGAAAACCACTACCTTTCTATAACATGCTTTTAATCCAGCCAATTAAGCACTCTTTAGCCGTAGGAGTGTTCATGGGTGGTTAACCGTCCCGAAATAACATTTCGGTTCGGTAACCGAAAGTTTCGTTCGCTCTTTTTGCGAACCGTAACAGTAACCGTTTAGACTGGTTACCGCCTAAGCAATTAACCGGTTTTTCGGTACGATTTTTGCGGTTAACCATTAACCATTATTTAAGTTATTTTATTATATTTTACTTAATGTACATATATATTTTCTATTTTTTTTGCATATACTTTAATATCATATATGCTCTAATATAAAATGTATTATAAAGTGGATAATAAATCCATTGGAAAATATAACTAACACTAAGAATTCAATTCATTTCCTAATTATATTGTTTACATTAGTATTAGTGTTTCCAAATAATCACATACTTCTTCTAATTGTTGTAACTTAGTAACAAATATTAGTATTAATGTAATTGTTGGAAAATATTTCACAATAATTAAATAGAGAAAAAAAATATTTCGGTATTTCGGTTAACCGTTCACTCAAAAATCATAATTGTAATCGTACCTTTTAACCGTTACTTTTATCGGTTCCGTAAGCGTACCGTTAAAACATTTTTTTATCGGTACGGTTACCACCTATTTAGACCATTTTTCGGTTTTTCTGTACGGTTTTTCGGTTTTGATTTTTATGAACACCCCTATCTAGCCGTCATCTTTAGACTTCATATATATTTGAAAGTTGCCTATGTGCATAATGGCCATTAATAAAACTCGAGACATATCTTATGAAAAAATTTGACCTAAAACTTCTTTTCTGTGAATATGAAAAAGCTATATTATTCCAATCTTATTTGCTAAAATTCGATCAGATATTGAAATCTACGGTGATTGGTACATATTCAATACAAGTTTAATTTCTCATTAAAAGTATATGTTGACAATACTACTTTTACTAGATGTACCTAGCTTTTTGTTATTAAGTGCTACAATAAAGTTGCCTTAAAACAACTTTTCCATGAATATGAAAAAGCTATTATTCCATTTTTATTTGCTCTAATATATCTCTCTCAATAAAAGTATATAACTGCAATAATGCACTTTAATGTTTTGGCCAGTCTGGAAAAAGTGCTTAATTCACTTATCAGCTTCAGTGTCATTACTTTCCTTGTATACAAATGAGTTGGTCCATACCACAAATTTTGATGAAATTAATCTTCTTTAGTACAAATCAACAGACATATGTACTATAAGAAGGCCTTCCAATTGTATCAACAGACATATCCACTAGTAGCCTTGTCTTCTACTCTACTTCTATTAGCAAAAATGGAATGAGGAGCCCATGCATGTGCAAATTAGTTGTTGCACACGTCCGTAGGATGAGCATCATACGCACGATGAACATCAAACACTAGGTAATGAACATAGAAACCAATACTAATGAAAATATGTTAACAGAGATGTACATATGTTCATTGGCTTGTCAGCCATGTACATGTGTTCATTTGACTTGTTATTCATGTACATTTGGCTTGTTAGCCATGTACATGTGCGCACCTTCCTCACCATACGGACGTGTGCACCATCTACGGATTGTCATGCATGACTTAACAAAGTGATCATTATGCGGCTTCAATAACTACCTCGTCTGCACCAGTTGTGATACCATACTCCAAACTTGTCAATACGATGGCCTTCCTCTTAACATCCAAAAGTTTATCGGATTGTTGTAACAACAGCGGGACGAATACTCTCCTTTTATTTATCGGATTGTTGATCGACCTGACCTTCAAATTATGAGTTTTTTTGTTTTTACAAAGTCTTAACTGTTACACAATAATTTATTGTGTAATAAAATATTCACACGTGTGAAATGTCATTGTTGGTTGCAATGCTAGCTACCCTCTTTCTCTCCACCATACCCATTGCTACGAGGGAAGCGAGTCAGCGACATCCCCTTCCACCTCCCTCCACACCACCACCATGAGCAACATTCTCCAAATTACTCTCTCTCTCCCACTCCCCGCAGCTCAATCTCCCATAATTCACCAAAACAAAATTGTTCCCCAAATTCGACGAATCATACGACGCCGGATCAATCGATGAAGACAAAAATCAGATTCTTGTTGCGATTATCTCACTCAAGAAGACGAGAATCAATCCATGAAGTTGTAATTCTTTTTGTGAAAACCAATCAAACAAGCGATGAATCAAGATGAGAATCAGGTTTTATTTCAACACTTCCTTTCTCTCTCCTCTCTCCTTCAAGTGATACCGGAAATGGCGAATTCATGTGTACATAAAAAAACAGAGAAAAGGGAGAGTGAGGGTGATGTTGGAGAGAGACGAGAAAATTCGCCAAAGATGGCAACGACAGAGGTTTTGCAGTGCTGCAATTTCTTGCGCATTCTTTTTATTCTTCGATTTTCACTTCATCAAATTTTCATCATTTTTCGTTCAATTGAGTTGCTTCTCCTCTGTACTTTGTTGAAATTCTGGTGAAATTCATTGATCTAATTTCAATCTCTGAAATTGTAGCGAATTTATTATGGTGAAATTCGGTGAACTTGGTGTAAGAAGTATGATCTATAGTTTCACACAAAACTAATTTCTCGATTTTTTCATAAATAGTCGACCATACATTTCTGTTGTTCAAGCTTTGATTATATTATTGGAGATTTCTCTGACCTAATTTCTCAAAATCGAGGTTTTTTTTTGTCCTCAATTTGTTGTGTTCTTCAACTTCAGCTTATCTTATATCATATTCTTAAAAGGATAGAGAAATTAAACTAGGGGGAAAGAGAGAGCGTGAAGAAGAGGCGGAATACGAGTAAGCTTCAAGTTAAAAATCAACGAAAATGATATCAATTATCTTAAAAATTATATTAATTTGTGTAAAGAGATATAAAAAATTGAAAAATAATAATAAAATAGGAGCAAATAATATAAATTTGTTAAAAATGACGTAAAAGTGAGTAATAATGATATTATATCGCTTATAAATGATATCAGATTGTGTAATAGTGATAAAGGTATATACAAAGAGTTGACAAAAGATAAAATAGGGGGAAATGATACAAGTTTGTTGAAAAATAATATAGAAGTCAGTAGTTAAAGGTAATGATATGAAACATATCAATAATGACATGAAATATTTTTATTGATGACATGAAACAACTCCAAAATTGTTTGAAACACACCAATAATGACATGAAAGAGCTTTATAGTGACATGAAACAATCATATTAATTCGGACATGTGAGATGTTGTTACACATGCAATAAGTTATGCTTTAACATGCTACACCCAAAACGCACTTGTTTTTTTATTTGTTACTTCTTCCGTTTTTGTTTACTTACATCATTTCCCATTTTTGGCAATTCCCTATTACTTCATTGTTTCTATTTTGACAATATATTCTCTCTTTCTTTCTCGTAGCACATGAATATGTTTTTTATCTCTCTCCTCTTCTTGGTTCGGCCAACACAAATGATGCAAGTAACAAAAACAGAGGAAGTTACTTTATTTCATCAATAAAAGGAGATTTCACTACTTGTCAAACCAAACACTTTACATCACTATATATTACAAAACCCAATGGGAGGGCCTTCCTATCTAGGAAGGTACTCCCCAAGCCAAAAGGCCCAAAAACAAAGACAACCTATTTACAATTCAGTAAGCCACTTGCTATCTTTCTCACATACTCTTTTTGGAATAAAGGCTAAAATTCTACATAAAACATCATGCTTAATATTTAGAGTTTTTTGTTAGAAATAACCTTTTATAAGTGTCATTTTGTGAGAAACAACCTTATAACATTTATTTTTTAGAGAAACAACCTTTGAATGTGTTATTCTTGTGAGATCAGACCAGGTGGCCATTTTCTGGCATTGACTTAAGTTTTCCGACCTTGACTTTTTTTTTATACCCCCTTCCCTCTCTTTTTCCCTCCAATTTCTTCCTCCCAACCCCACCCCAACCTCCAGCCTCACCCCCCCATTCTCCATCCCCCTTCCCTCAGCAATTAGAGGTGGGGTTGGGAGGAAGAAATTGGAGGGAAAAAGAGAGGGAAGGGGGAAAAAAGTCTTCGCCGGAAAATTCAAGTCTTCGCCGAAAAACTTAAGTCAATGCCGGAAAATGGCCACCTAGTCTGATCTCACAAGAAAAACGCATTCAAAGGTTGTTTCTCACAAAAAAAAAATTATAATGTTGTTTCTCACAAAATGACACTTTTAAAAGGTTGTTTCTAACAAAAAACTCTAATATTTATTTGTTATTTGTAAAACTCAGAAGCATAAACATCCATCTCAGTGACGACTTGTAATTATCGAGATAACCTGCTGCATTGCTAGCGCATCTTTGCAAGCATGTGAAGTTGGGAACTGCCATTTTTGACATTTAAAATAGGAAGCTGGAAGCAGATTCACTAACTTCTTGTCTCCAGCAACATTAGAAATATGCTGCAAAAATGTTCAACAGTGTTCCTTTTTAGAACTTAATTAAAAAGGAAACGAAAGAAAATATTCATCAAAAGTAAACAGTGGTATATAGAAAGATGTGGGGGAGAGTTTACCTTGTTTTAGTTGTCATTTATTTCTACAATCTAATCGTGTAACACCTCTGTAGATTCAGTATCGACCGTCAATAGACCTGAAGTTGATTTTAAAATAAATCAAAACACAAAAGGAAGAATTTGGAAACAGAAGCAAGCGGAATTAATCTGATGTTTTCGTGACTACTTACAATGATATGCTAGGAATATGTTGAACTTTAGGGTAGTCTTCTCCGTTGGGTTTTTTGCATCTTTCTTCAAGATCTCGGCATCTTCCTATGTAAAGTCTCTGAAGGGAGGTGAGGTTTCGCATCGCTTCAGGAAATGATTTGAGGGCAAGACAACGATATATGGACAAGGATTGAAGAGATGATAAGCAGCTTATCCATTCTGGCAAGGCTTTTATTCTATCACACCTAAAAAGTTCAAGGCTTTGAAGAGAGGTCAAGTACTGAATCCCCTCAGGAAGACTAGTCATATTTGATAAGTATTTGAATTTTAGAATGCGGAGACTTTGAGGAAATGAACTCCAGAGCATCTTGTTGTCATACAATTCCAATTCTTCAAGACTTGGACGAGCGAGAAACGTCGTCAAATTCGGGCATCTCCCGATCGTTAATTGACAGAGAAAGGGAAATCTGAAACTCTGATGATCATCAACCTCTGGTTGGTCCTCTTTCCACCATCCTTTCAACTTTTCCATACCATATAATCCAAGACTTCGAAGAGAGGGGAAGAATGTAGTTGTTTCTGTACTGCTTGTGCTGTTGTTTGTCTCCATGTACTCCAACTTATCCACAGAATGAAGAGCAAGTGTTTTCAAATTTGGCAGTTTACTCAGTACAGGCATCTCTTGTAAATTTGAACAACCTTGAAGGGATATATCGACAAGCCGAAAGAGGGAGACTGCCCAATTATCCACTGCTCTTCCCCACCTTGGAATTGTTGTGCCCTTGTAGTTGTGGATGGATAATCGCTTAAGATTTGAAGGTGGCTCCAAGGCTTCCATTGCAGCTTCATCATGGTCTACACATCTACCCGGTTTATTCTCAAATGAGATCCCAACTCTCGTCAAATGTTTCATGCTCTTCAAGTACCCTTCGCTCCTCTCAATCATGCCTTCCACTATTCTATAATGTTCACCAATTTTGATACTAAGCTCTCCTCTAATCTCGGTGAGACATTCCAAGGCTTTAAGCTCGTCATGATCACTTTGTGCCTCAGATAAATTTTTCCTTCCCACCACGAAGTTTGGTAGCACTTTAAGACTAGTCAGCTTATCCATTCCCCAAGGCATACAAATCAACTTATCACAACCACTTAAATCCAAGTGACGAAGTTTAACAAGTTGGCAAAAATCTTTTGGCAACTCACTCAAACTTTTGCAGCAACGTAAAAGTAATGTCTGCAAATTATGTAATTTCTTAATCGCATCCGGGAGTCCCATAAGATCTTCATTATAAGACATATTGAGATACCTTATATGCAACAACTTACCTATTGAACCTGACAGACTTCTAATACCTAAACTAGACAAGTCTAACACCCTTAGGAATATCCACTTTTCTACATATGTATCCACGGCAAAAGGTGTCTCCTTACACGAACAGAAAAACGAACGAATCTTACTACTACCAATAGCGCTAATTTGTGGACATTTATCACCAATATAACGTATATGTCGAACTTTATCTTCCAAGTTATTCCTAATGGAGTCTATCACGCAAATTTCCCCTTTAGCCACATTTTGAGCAACATCGTGCAACAAGTCATGGATTTTAACAGGATTGACATCACTATCTTCATATCTTACTTTCTTTTCAAAGAAACATCTGTGCAACAAAATTAGAAAATGTTCCATGGCAGCATCTTCTATACTTTGGCCTTCGTCTAATGGCACAATGAATCCATGGGCTATCCAAAGACTAATCAACATCTCCTTCTCTATTTTAAAATCCTTGGGAAACACTGCACAATAGCTAAAACAAGCCTTCATTGACGGTTCAAGATTGTGGTAACTAAGTTCTAATACAGACATAATATCATTATCACCCTTCCTAATTTCTGCTAATCCAATGTTTTCAAACAACTTCCACTTACTGATGTCTTGACCATATAGTAGACTTCCTACGACCCTTATAGCAAGAGGACTTCCATAACATTTTTCAACAATATTTTTCCCAATCTCAACGAATTCGGGAGAGTATTCAGTTCTCTGTCGTTGTTTAAATGCAATCAACTCAAAGAGTTGCCATGAATGTTCCTTAGACAAACCTTTTAACTCGAACGCATGTTTGCTTCCTATGATTTCTGCCGTCCTCTTAGAACGTGTGGTAACAACAATCTTACTACTCCCATGACCCAACATTAAGAAATTTTCCAACTTAAGCCACTTCTCACGATCCTCATTCCATACATCATCAAGGACAAGTAGGTACTTCTTTCCTCTTAATTCCTGTTGAAATTGATATTGAATCAATTCCATCGAGGTGCGATCAATTTTTTGCCGAGTAACTGATTCTAAAATCTTACAAAGGATTTCGTTCTCATCAAAGCTCTCCTCAACGTGATCAGAGACACAAACCCAAATCCTAGTAGGAAACTCTTTTATAACATTTTCATCATCATACAAAAGTTGGGCGACAACAGTTTTTCCCATCCCTCCAACACCTACTATAGTCAGAGAACAAAAATCTTCATTCACATTAGGATTTAATAACAAATCTATGATGGCCTCCTTATCATTCTCCCTCCCAATAATCTTATGTGGATCTACATAAGAACAAGTTCCGAGATCCGTTCTCCTACTAATAGGTTTGTAGTCCACATTAAAACCATATTTATTATGGGTATGTACAACATCACCTAACCTCTTCATGATGTTCTTAACCTCACGAGATATCCTGTAAGCTTGACCGACCTGGTTCTTAGAAGAGAAGAAACAACGTACCTTTTCAAAGAACTTACCGCGCTTGCTTAATGGTTCAAGTTGCTCTAGCTCGACCAAGTGTGTGAAGCTCATCAAATAGATCATCGGCATCATAAACAAAGCATCCTTGAGCTTCTCGATGAAGTCTCGTTCTTCGTTCGACAGCTCCCGCTTGGCCTCAACTACATCAAGAAGCACTTTCTTGATGGTAGAGACATCGTCTTTGAGCTCTTCGAGTTGAGATTTGTAGCCCCACAAGTCGCAAATCTCTTTGATCATGTCACTCCCAATGGCTTCCACAAGTTTTTCAGCAATCGAGATTCCGAACTCAGCCATTGAGAAATTTTTCGAGTGATGGGAAAGCAAGGAATGGAAGTAGGCAAAACAAAGGATTGCTTTTCACTATTGAATACTTGGATGGGTGGTGATGAGTTATTATGAGGCTATTTATAAAGAGTGATTGATTTCAGCTTCATTTTCACACTGGAATATTTGCTTCACTCTTTTTTTCTGAGAGATTCTTTGCTTTACTCATAAATGTAGAGATCACAATTTCCTGCTAGTGTCCCTAAGATGATGAACATATTGCTTTACCAATACAACAACGTATAGCATTCTGTACTTGCATCATATGGTAAAAAAAACTTTGTCAATCCAATGTGTAATCTACCCATTAGAGATACACGTTAATAAATAAGTAGTGGAGTCCAACTCAGCCGTATTAATAATTTCAAAAATCTTCTATTTCTTTTGGACTACTTACCGAATGGGTAAATATATTAATCTCCCACCACATGAGGTTTTACACTTGTCAATGTCTCTAATTTTATGGAGTTTTAGTAAATAAATATAAAAATATGGCGTTTTTTAACATCTATTTTTTAAAAAAATGGTATCTTTAAGGTACATACCGAGAACAAGACCCCACATAACATGACTATATTTTTCATGTTTCAATCACAAATAGGGGTGTAAGTGGATTGGACTGGATTGGACTTTGCCAAATCCAAATCCAGTCCAAAGTTTTTTGGACTCGAGAAATTGAGTCCAAGTCCGATCCAAATATTTTTTGAGTCCAAGTCCGGTCGATAATTTTTTCTTGAGTCCGAATCCAAGTCAGTCAGGTCCGATTATTATACTTCTTTTCGTTTATTTTGCATGTTACACTTTCACTTTTCACACATGCCAATGCAAAATTTTGAGGACATATATCTCTAATTTTGTATTTGTAAAAATTATAAAAAGTACACATAAAAAAATACATATTAAGACGAATCTAACAAGATCCCACATGACTATATTTTTATTCACGTATAAATCACAAACGATGGTCAAAGTGAAATTTGTGAATAGTGAAAATGTCAAAATGTAACATGTAAAAAAAACGGAGGAAGTATTATTTTTTTCCCCGATTTAGATTCAATGATTTTCAACATTTTCTCATAATTGAATTTGAAAAATTAAGCTCATTATATCCATTCCAGAAGATAAGTCACATACATCTTTTATATTATATATAAATATTAAATATATATACATTATATATAAAAATATATAATATATATTATATATAAAAATATTTTTGAACTGGACTGGACTTATTGGACTCCAAAGGGATGAGTCCAAATCCAGTCCGAAAATATTTGGACTCGAAAATTTGAGTCCGAGTCCAGTCCAAAAAAATTTCGGTCCGGTCATCCGACAAGTTTGGACAGGACTGGATTGGACTCTGGACTTTTCGCAGTCCGCTTACACCCCTAATCACAAAAAGGAGAGTAAACGATTTTAATAGTGTAAAAGTACAAATGATGCAATAGAAGAAAAACGAAGAAAATATTAGTTTTTGCCTTTTAGGGTGTAGCTATGGGTTTTGTTACACTTCAGGTTGTAGAGTCGACAATCAACACAATATTTTAATTTTTGTGACACAATTTATAATGGGAAAGTTCACAATTTTATTTACAGTGTCTACTAACATTCTCTCCTCCACAATCAACATACCTCATGAGTAAAGGGTGCAAAATGAAGTGATATTCTACATATTACTTGCCGTAAACGTAGAGTGTCGCTGTAAATAAATAAAAAAAATCATGATATCCCAATTTTAAGAGTAGTTAATACTCATTCTGCCTTAAAATCAAAACTCATTTGCTGTTCAAAGGCAATTCTGCATTTCGACCATATTTTATATGACTAGTACTATGTACTAATAAATAAATAAAAATTATACTAAGTAAAGATTGCCCAGATTGTGACGACAAACTAGATAAAGTGTTTTGTGGCGGAGAGATTATCACTACATGATGAGTTATTTTTTCTTTTTTATAAGGTAAGAAGAAAAGAAATTTAGGAGACCCTTCGCATAAGGGGAACTCCTAAATTTTCAGTTAGAAGGATGGAATTAAGAGCTGAAAAAATTACAATCATCAATAAAGAAAGTGGACTGAACCAGGTGACCAACATTGATAATCTAATCAGTTGCCTTGTTTGCTTCACGATAGATGTGGTTGATGCTCCAACTAGAGAATTGTTGCCAGGAGGTTTTGAATGTCCTGTTTGATGTGTGATATATCTGCCATGGAGGGGTCCAGAACTTTAGATGCCTTTGACCGAGTTGAAGACCAAGAGATTATCGCATTCTATTTGGAGATGAGTGATTTTCTCCTTGATAGCTAAAGAGATGCCTTGATGCAGATGAGTGATTATCTCCTTGATAGCTAAAGAGATGCCTTGATGTAGATGAGTGATTTTCTCCTGATATAATGATATCTAAAGAGATGCCTTGATGTAGATGAGTGATGGCAGACGAACATCATGCATCTAAAAATATATACTGTATACAGTATAGCAATATCCCATTTTCAAGCACTTCCCTAGCTAGTACTCCCCTTTGGCAATTTTACTTGGAGAAACGTCCAGTTCATTATCAACGTTACGGTGTTTATACCACTGTCCGGTAGTATATTTTTGTAAAAAGTGGTATATTAAATCATAATTGTAGTATTATACCACCACAATCTCTGATTCTTAAATCGTCAAAACTACACTAATTTTAACAATATCAAACATATTGATATCACTATTTCATATGTCACTTTCATTTCAAAGAAACAATTGTGCAACAAATGTTCCTTGGCAGCATCTTCTACACTTTGGCCTTCGTCCAACGACACAATGAATCCATAGGCTATCCAAAGATTAATCAGCATCTCCTTCTCTATTTTAAAATCCTTGGGAAACACGCACAATAACTAAAGCAGGCCTTTGTTGAGGGTTCAAGATTGTGGTAATTAAGCTCTAATACATACATATAGTATCGTAATTACCCTTCCTAATTTCTACTATCCAATGTTTTCAAACAACTGCCACTTACTTAGGTCTTGATCCCATATAGTAGACTTCCTATAACCCTCATAACAACTGTTCTCCTTTATAGTAAGGCTCTATCTGATTGGACAAAAAACTTTTTCAACATAGAATACTTTTCCATGAGAAATCATGTTCTTGGGGAAAATGCAATTGTAGATTAGCTTTGCTTTATTTCGTTTCATACATGAAGTAACTCAATGATGAAAAGTTAGAGAGAACGAATAATGGAAACGTAAAGAGGATAGATGGGATCATAGGAAGAAGGAAAGAGGAAAATGAAAGATACAGATCTAGGAAGATAACTTTCATTGACGTATTGAGAGAACTATAATCCACCATTTGTAAAACTACTTTCCTTCCTTTACAACCAAACTAAGGAAAATGCAAAAACAACTTTCATATAACATGCTATTTAATCCAACCAAGCACTTATTGGGTGTACATCAACATCGCAAGAGAGATAAGAAAGAGTTACCTAGTATATATGAGTTCACCTATTACATTAGTATGAGGCTTTTTTGTAAGAATCCCAAAAACAAATATGTACTGCTCTGGCCCAAAGCGACAATATCATAATAATGGCGGAGCTATAGGTGAACTTATGGGCCCTACAACACTCTCTAACCAAAAAGCTATTATTCCATTTTTATTTGTTTGCTAAAATTCGAGTAGACATTGAAATCCGCGGTGATTGTTACATAGGCTATGTTCAGTTCACCTTATTTTTGCTTATTTCGGATCGGATCGGATCGACTCCGCATCGGATCGATCGATCGATCGAAAAAATAAGTTCGAATCGGATCGAGATCGAGATAAGTTCAGATCGATCAGATAAGTTCAGATTATGCTTATATTTAAAAACTTATTATTATTATCATCATGATTATTATGATTATTAGTATTACTAATGCTATTATTGTTATTGTAATAATAATAATAATTATTATTATTATTATTATTATTATTATTATTATTATTATTATTATTATTATTATTATTATTATTATTATTATTATTATTATTATTATTACTACTACTACTACTTTATACAATTACTATTACTATTAATATTACTATTTACTAGTACATTTGTCAAAAAGATTATTATTATTGTCCTTGTTGTAATTATTAAATATTAATATTGGTAATTATTATTAATGTCGTTGCTATTATTATAAATGTCATTGATATCACTATTTGAAGCTATTTGTGTTCAAGAAGAATGATGTTCTTTTGGCATTTATATATGTTCTTTTTTATATTTATTCTAATTAATAATTTTGATATGTGATGTTCTTTTGATGTTGTACATGTAACGAACATGACAATAGTATATGATGTTTATTTTTTAAAAGAATTTTGGTAGAATAATATAAATTATATATTACTAGTTTATATAAAATATGAGTAGTATGGGATAACCTAATGGTGTTGTCACGTTTAAAATTTTCCCTACAAAGGATTTCAACTTATCTTTAAAAACAAAGTTTATATAGAACAAGACAACGATATAAGAAGAATATTTAACCATTTTGTTCAAGATCATATGATTATATATATTTATAGGTTTATTTATGATAAAAAAGAACAATTTATTGATATAACAAATAACATGTTGTTAGTTAGATCCAAACATGTCATCAATATAAAAATAACATCTATCTTTTATTTTTAAAATGTGTTCTTTAAATAGATCTTGTATGCTCTTTCAGTATATGTTCTTTTTTTAATATCATTATATGTTCTTTTCATTACTACCTAAATTCTTATTATTAACGGACCTTGAACATGAGTGTTCTTTTATTTTTAATTTTTTTGAGCCCCTTTCGGGAATCCCGTGGTAAGATGAATTTTTCTGCAGGTGCCCTCGCACAGCGTCACTCACCTAAAGACCCCACAAGCCCCAACCCCTCCCCCACCCACAACAATATTAAAAATATATGCTTCCACCAAGATTTGAATCTTGGCCTCCCATGTGGGAGGTAAGAAGCTCATGCCATTGGACCCAAGAGCCCTTAGTCTTTTATTTTGTAATTGTGTGTTCATATACTAATGTGCTCTTTTTCAAAAAAAAAAAAAACTAATTATGCTATAATAATAATAATAATAATAATAATAATAATAATAATAATAATAATAATAATAATAATAATAATAATAATAATAATAATTATTATTATTATTATTATTATTATTATTATTATTATCATTATTATTATTATAATATTATTTATATTATTATTATTATTATTATTATTATTGAAAGTTGTGCATACTAATAAAATGATAATAATAGTAATACTAGTAATGAAATACAAAGTAATAATAATATAGTAATAATATGTTTTTTAAAAGACAAGATAAGATAAGATCGATCGATCGGATCGATCGGATCGGCCCGCATCGATCGATCGGATCGATCGATAAAAAATAAGTTCCGGATCGGATCGGATCGGATCGGATAAGTTCGAATCGGAAAATTTGGGTGAACTAAATATAGCCATAATCAATACAAGTTTCTCAATAAAAGTATATGTTGACAGTACTACTTTTACTAGATTTACCTAGATTTTCGTTATTAAGTACTACAATAAAGTGCCTTAAGGCTATGTTCAGTTCACCTTATTTTTCTTATTTCGGATCGGATCGGATCGATCGTATCGCACCGCATCGATCGATCGATCGATCGGAGGAAAAAATAAGTTCGATCGATCGAGATCGAAAAAATAAGTTCGGATCGGATCGGATCGGATCGGATCGATCGGATAAGTTCGGATCGGATCGGATCGAGATAAGTTCGATTATCTTTATATTTAAAAACTTATTATTATTATCATCATGATTATTATGATTATTAGTATTACTAATGCTATTATTGTTATTGTAATAATTATTATTGTTGTTGTTATTATTATTATTATTATTATTATTATTATTATTATTATTATTATTATTATTATTATTATTATTATTATTATTATTACTACTACTACTACTTTATACAATTACTATTACTATTAATATTACTATTTACTAGTACATTTGTCAAAAAGATTATTATTATTGTCCTTGTTGTAATTATTAAATATTAATATTGGTAATTATTATTAATGTCGTTCTTTATTATTATAAATGTCATTGATATCACTATTTGAAGCTATTTGTGTTCAAGAAGAAAGATGTTCTTTTGGCATTTATAAGTGTTCTTTTTTTATATTTATTCTAATTAATAATTTTGATATGTGATGTTCTTTTTTGATGTTGTACATGTAACGAACATGACAATAGTATATGATGTTTATTTTTTAAAAGAATTTTGGTAGAATAATATAAATTATATATTACTAGTTTATATAAAATATGAGTAGTATGGGATAACCTAATGGTGTTGTCATCACGTTTAAAATTTTCCCTACAAAGGATTTCAACTTATCTTTAAATACAAAAGTTTATATAGAACAAGACAACGATATAAGAAGAATATTTAACCATTTTGTTCAAGATCATATGATTATATATATATATTTATAGGTTTATTTATGATAAAAAAGAACAATTTATTTATATAACAAATAACATGTTGTTAGTTAGATCCAAACATGTCATCAATATAAAAATAACATCTATCTTTTATTTTTAAAATGTGTTCTTTAAATAGATCTTGTATGCTTCTTTCGGTATATGTTCTTTTTTTTAATATCATTATATATGTTCTTTTTCATTACTACCTAAATTCTTATTATTAACGGATCTTAAACATGAGTGTTCTTTTATTTTTAATTTTTTTGAGCCCCTTTCGGGAATCCCGTGGTAAGATGAATTTTCTCTGAGTGCCTCGCACGAGGTCACTCACCTAAAGACCCCACAAGCCCCAACCCCCTCCCCCACCCACAACAATATTAAAATATATGCTTCCACCAAGATTTGAACCCTGGCCTCCCATGGAGGTAAGAAGCCTACGCCATTGGACCCAAGAGCCCTTAGTCTTTTATTTTGTAATTGTGTGTTCATATACTAATGTGCTCTTTTTCAAAAAAAAAAAAAACTAATTAATAATAATAATAATAATAATAATAATAATAATAATAATAATAATAATAATAATTATTATTATTATTATTATTATTATTATTATTATTATTATTATTATTATTATTATTATTATTATTATTATTATTATTATTATTATTATTATTATTATTATTATTATTATTATTATTGAAAGTTGTGCATACTAATAAAATGATAATAATAGAAATACTAGTAATGAAATACAAAGTAATAATAATATTAGTAATAATATGTTTTTTAAAAGATAAGATAAGATATGATCGGATCGTATCCAGATCGGATCGATCGCCCGATCGATCGATCGTAAAAAATAAGTTCGGATCGGATCGGATCGAAAAAAATAAGTTCGGATCGATCGGATCGATCGATCGGATAAGTTCAGATCAGAAAATTTCAGGTGAACTAAACATAGCCTAAAACAGATGCCCTTCTCGCTGCCTACTCGAGCCCTTCTTAAACATCGCCACCTCATTGAAGATGCTTTATGTCCATAGGGTTGTGGAGAACCGGAAACAGATGCCCATGTCATCTTTGAGTGCCCACGTGTAACAGAGTTGTGGAGGAATTGTGGTTGCGAGGCTATGGGTGTTATTGCTCCAAACATTACAATGTGCAACCTGGTTGCTAGTTGGAAGTGTTAGATATTGTGAAACTCTGTAAAGATATGACAATAAATCTATGCAAAACATATCCTAAATCGGTGAGAAAGTTGTCCTTAATATTATCTCTATCAGGAAGAAACTTGACAAGAAGATGATTATGCAGGGGGTATTTTTGGCTTGGTGTATATGGGGTGAAAGAAACCAATGGGGTTTTTCAAAGCAAATGGAGTCCAAACCAAGTTCTCATTGATCGTGTGATAAGACTGGTGGAGGAGTATGGCACTTATACTGCTCGTATTTACCACTGCCATGGGTCGAAAGCTGCCAGCCCCAAGACATGGCAAGCCCCTCCTGTGGGTATAGTGAAAATCAATGTTGATGCTACCCTAGCGGTAGAAGGTTGGGTGGGTATTGGTGTTATTGCCCGTGACTCTAATGGTGGTGTTTTGTTTGCAGCATCGAGGCGTACCAAAGCCTTCTGGTCTGCAGACAAGGCTTTGCAGAGATAGCTGGAGCAAAGGCCATTGTGAATAATTTGTGATGGCTGTTCGATTAGGTAGACGTTTTGGGCTAAAGGGTGTCATCCTCGAATTAGATTGTCAAGCTGTCATCAATAGTCTGTCCAAGAGTAGATTATGTCCTCCAAGATGTTCTCTCTTCATGTACTTCTTTTTCCTCTATTATGTGGTCTCATGTTATGCGTGATGGAAACTTTGTAGTCCATCATTTAGCTAAGCTAGTTCCCTTTGGTATTGAGCAATTTTAGGAAAACCACTCTCCTATGAAAGTGGTGCCCTATGTGCTCATGATAATTTGTCTTGAATTGATGCTAGCTTGCTTTTTCCCTAAAAAAAAGTTGCCTTAAACAACTTCTCCAGGAATATGAAAAAGCTATTATTCCATTTTAATTTGCTAAAAATTTGAACCGACATTGAAAACCATAGTAATTGGTACATCTTCAATACTAAGGTTCTCAATAAAAGTATAAAACGACAATACTACTTTCACTAGATATTTTCTTTTTTGGTAAGGAGAAACCTTGACCAATTTGGGAGAATAAAGAAGACTGCAACTTGCCAAGGTTGGGAATCGATCTCAAAACCTCTTAAAAATAGGAGAGATTCTCTAACTACTTAGCTATCTCTTACACTCATACTACTTTTACTAGATGTACCTAGCTCTTTGCTATTAAGTACTACAATAAAGTCAATACTTGTTCTCTGCAAAACAACTACTATAAAAGGTAATATAGCTCAACTCGACAAGTATCAGCTTTGAAAGCAATTTGGTCCATTCAAGTGAATACTATAAAATAATAATTATACGAAGGATGAAGACATGTCTATATAACCCAACCAGGCTTACACTTCTATAGAAACAAAAAGGATGAGACATTCTGATAAAATGAAGGGGAGGGAAAACTGCTTAATTCACATATCAGCTTCACTGTCATTATTTATCCTTGTACAGAAACGAGTTGGCCCATATTACTAATTGATGAAATTTTCTTTAATACAAATCAACAAACATTTATACTATAAGAAGGCCTTAGAATTAAGTTTTATCTTGACAAATGGGACTAAAAGTTTCCGTTTCTTACCGAGATACAGTACTCACTAGATTCACCAGGAGCCTTGTCTACTTGAGTTAACAAAAATGGAAACAGGAGGCCATGAGTGACTTAACAAAGTGATTTTGCAGCTTCAATAACTGCCTCGGCTGTGATACCATACTCCTTGTATATCCTTCCAGCTGGTGCACTCTGTCCAAATTTGTCAATACCGATGGCCTTCCCCTTTGAACCCACAATCTTCTGCCATCCGAAAGTTGATCCAGCTTCAATGCTTACTCTTGCTGTAACTGCAGCAGGAAGGACGCTCTCCTTGTATTCATCGGATTGCTGATCAAACAACTCCCAAGATACAAATGATACAACTCTTACAGATTTTCCTTCTTTTCTTAGCTCATCACCAGCTTTAGCAGCAATTTCCAGTTCCGAACCAGTTCCAATCAGAATAACATCAGGCTTGTTACCAGAAGAGTTATCTGTGATAATGTACCCTCCTTTCTCAACTCCTTCAATGGAAGTTCCAGGAAGGTTGGGAAGTTTTTGTCTAGAAAGAGCAAGAATAGATGGTGTCTTTCTGTTCTCAACAGCAACTTTGTATGCACCAGCAGTCTCATTTCCGTCAGCTGGGCGGAGCATTAGAATGTTGGGCATGGCACGGAAACTTGCCAAGTGCTCAATGGGTTGATGTGTGGGTCCATCTTCTCCGAGCCCAATAGAATCATGGGTCATAACATAGATGACTCCAGCTTCTGATAAGGCTGAGATTCTCATTGCTCCTCTCATGTAGTCAGTGAATACAAAGAAGGTAGCACAGTAAGGGATGAATCCTGGGCTGTGAAGAGCAATGCCGTTGCAAATGGCTCCCATTCCGTGCTCTCTAACACCAAACCGAACATTCCTTTCTTCAGGTGTGTCCTTTTGGAAGTCTCCAAACATCTTCAGTAAGGTCATGTTTGAAGATGCAAGATCTGCACTACCACCAAGGAGTCCAGGAAGAACCTTTGCAAGGGCGTTCAAGCACTGTTGTGATAAGTTTCTGGTTGCATCACCTGGGGTCTCAGGTGTATAAGTCTGCAAAAAAGGGAGTAAACATTAGTAATTTTAGCCATTCTAAGCTAGGGAAGGGGAAATTTTGAAGTAGCTGCTTACAGGAAGTGCTTTCTCCCAGCCAGCTGGCAATTCACCAGTAACGATAGACTTTAACTCTGCTGCTTCAGCAGGGTACTTCTTCTCGTACTCTGCAAACTTAGCATTCCACTCAGCTTCCAAGGAGGCGCCCTCAGGAGTATGGCGGCTCCAGTGCCTGTGAAATTTCACGATTACAACATAAATGACAACATCAAAATGAAAGCGTTCCAAAATGCATATGAGCAGTGCTTACTTCTTAACTTCCTCTGGAACATGGAATGGCTCATACGGCCAGCCCAGGTTTTGCCTCGTAGCCTCAACTTCCTTAGCGCCCAATGCACTTCCGTGTACACTGTATGAGTTTGACTTGTTAGGAGACCCAAAACCAATGGTGGTTGTAACCTGCATATACAAAATAATTTCATCATCAGGTAAAAAGTGTATGCAAAAGCCTTACAAAAGATGCAATTAATTCAACGCAAAAGACCTTGATCAGAGTGGGTTTGTCAGTGACTGACTGAGCTTCCTTGACAGCAGCACGAATTTCATCATACCCTGTGTTACCATTCTTGACCCAGATAACATGCCAGCCAAGGGCCTCAAAACGCTGATCAACGCTCTCAGTAAAGGCTATGGCAGTATCACCATCAATAGAAATGTGGTTATCATCATAGAATGCAATCAATTTACCAAGCCCCCAGTGACCAGCAAGGGAGCAAGCTTCCTGCGCAATTCCTTCCATTTGGCAACCGTCACCAAGAATGACATATCTGAAAGTTCAGATGTGTGTATGTGTGTATATATTAAGCAAAATAATACACAAAATGCAGATATAATAATTTGGAACTTGTCAACACGAAGAATACAAATGAGCAGATCGAAAATATTAGTCTTACGTGTAATGATCAATGATTTCAGCATCAGGCTTGTTGAATCGAGCAGCCAAATGCTTCTCTGCAAGGGCCAAACCAACGCCATTGGCAATACCCTGACCAAGTGGCCCTGCATAATTTCAAATGCAATGAGATCACCATCCATTGGGTTTTGCTCAATTTATCACTATCATTACTCAATTTATTATGGAGTTTCTCATTGTGTAGTTGTCAAGGTTCAATCAACAAATCAATAGAAAACAGGCCAACCACCAACCAGTTGTAACTTCAACTCCAGGCGTCTCAAAATTCTCTGGGTGACCAGGAATTCTGCTTCCCCATTGGCGGAAAGTCTTCAAGTCCTCTTCCTATTACAGTGGTACACATAATGTACAAAAACTTAGATGACTGTATAAGATAAACAATGATCATGAGGCTAATTATGAGTATTAATCATAGCACTGGTATTTCAAACTTGCAATAATAGCACAATAGAATAACAATAAGTGACGAAATATCAAGCCTATAGGTCATCAGTCATCATACTCTTGAGAATTACATGAGCCACAACTTTCTTATGGACAGATTAATTTGAAGTGTGACTTCTGCTAAATTTAAAAGTTATAAATTTAAAAGTAATGCTTTGCAAAGATCCGAAACAAGTTTTCTGAGATACAATTGGGTTAAATTTGATCAATGTAATTTGAGAACCTCTAACAATAAAAACACTCAGCTCAGAAAAGCAATGTCTAGTTAGTAGGACTGAAATAGTAACAATTATGACAGATGATGATGATATCAACTAATCCTGGACCAAAGAAGTCTTTTTCAAAAAATCATTTTAGATATAGCTCTTGTGTATTATCATTATGAGATTCCAATCCTATTGAAAACTAGGTGGACTCTATAAAACACTCCAAAGGATGATATAGAATGGCTTCACAACACTAGGGATACATTCTCTTGTTCGAACTAATTTAAACTTATTAGACCTTATCGGAACTTATTAAAGAACCAAGACAAATAAAAGAGTAACATGAGCATAAAATTATTAGACTAACCGTGACACTGTCATAACCAGCAAGGTGAAGAAGAGCATACTGAAGCATACACCCATGACCCGCAGACAAAACAAAACGATCACGGTTAAACCAATACGGGTTTTTTGGGTTATACCGCATAACCTCATCATACAATATATGACCCATGGGTGCACAACCCATGGGCAAACCCGGGTGCCCCGAATTCGCCTTTTCAACCGCATCAATAGCCAAAAACCTTATAGTATTCACAGACTTCTCAACCACCTGGTCCTTCTCCGTCGTCTCAAGCGCCTCCACAGCCGCAGCCCTCACCACGGCGGCGCGTGAATCCACGCGCCCCGCGCCCCCCACGCGCCGCCGCCTTGACTTGAGTAGGAGTGCCCCGTTGACTTTTGAGTTGGTGGGCACGACTATGGAGGTTGCGGGGGTGGTTTTGGGGTGGGAGAGGATGGTTTGATGAGAGAGAGTGAAGGATGATGAGGCTGAGGCTGCCATTGTTGCTGAGGAGAGAGAAAGTTTTGGTGGGAGAAGAAAAAAAAAATGAAGTGAAGAAATTAGAGTGTGTTGTGTTGTGTTGTGTTGTTATGAGAGGATGAAGTGGGGCCCTAACAAATCTTGTTTTTTAAAATAATGGATGGCCGTTAAGGGGGAGGGAGAAAAGGGGGTCCCACTAGATGAGGGTAATCGTGGCCGTTGGTTGTGGGTAAGAAATGATGGGTTTTGTGTTTATTTTCGAAAGTGAAAATAGAAGACGAAGCAAAGGCAACCACCAGTTCTTGATCGCAATTTCAGGATTTTGTACCATAACATGGTGATGTAGAAGGAATAAATAATAATCTACATGAATATACCTCTTACTTGAAAGAGAGGGAAAAAAAATCTAGAGTCAATATATAGTGACGCAAACCAAGAATTATTGTAGGGGGATTGAGTTATGGATTTTAAGTTGTTTTATCTTATTCTATCTTTCAGGGATAACATACGGATTTTTGATGATATATTTCATCTTTTTTTTTTGTTTCAATCGTCAAATTAATGCGTGGACAAGTACGAAAGTCAGATTCCACCGAAAAAAATAAGAAGTATATGAATCGTATACTGATTTGTTCATAGATGAGACGGTACAAATAATCCAATCTGAGTAACCGTGAAATAAAGGGGAAACACACACAAGGATTTTGTGTTTATTTGCATTTGTTTAATGAATTATCTCGCGCCAAACCATGTAAGTTGTTCCTTGAGAAACAGGCCACAAAGACTCGTATATGAAGTTATGGTGTACTAACATGATGTACTATGGCATTATTGGAGCTATGGAAGCCAAACCATCTTTACCAACCATTTAGATCCCATGGCTTGTTCAAGAAAATCGTAAAGTTATCAATAGTGATTAGTGATGATAATTACTACTATTGAAATTTGAAACCAGAGTCTCATTTCCAATTCATGCTTTTCTTTACTAGTGTTAATTTTTGGCAATAAAATCATGAGTTACTCTTCCAGGTCCTCGAGTAAACACTCTTCAGGTTGAGAACTGAAGGACTCGCTACAAATTGAGCAATGAAATAAGGAGGATCTTCTCCCATTTACTTCATGAACGAACACTGAAATTGACAGATTATGTCCCTTGAGGTTTTGCTCTCTTGCATCAAGAAATAATTGACAGAATATGTATATAGCTAATCAAGGTAAAATAGCAAAAATGAGAGACTTTGTAATGAAGAAACTAAGAAAGTGTGAAGGTATAAAGATTGCAAGGGCAAATCAAAATGTACTTTTTTTTAGGGAAGAAGATACATTTTTTCAAGTTCCAAATGACAGGCCACATGTTCAAGACTTGAACTACAAATACAATGCTATAGAAGGATACTCTTGGAATGAGAGTGTCACCTTCATTGAAGCTTAAACTCTGAAATTTCTCCATGAAATCAATAATAAACTTGGTACCTATTCAAACAACCTAACACATATTTATGGGGTATGATTTATTCTTAAGAAATTGTGAGAAGATTTTGATCACTTGGTACACCTGCAGTCAGCAGAAACACATTGATGCATGCCTGAGGCTCTGTTACTGTGACTAAATTTCGACACTACATTCAAATTCAATGAGCAAGTTCAGCCGCATTTTCAACTATCAGCAAAGAACAAGTTTTAACTTTGAGATCAAAATGGAACAAGCAACCTTCAGAGTTGGACACATTTTTGGTACTTCTCCAAACAAAGAACCCGCCAATTGAACAAAATTTCTTGTAAACATTACTCAAATTGGGGAGTTCTATAGATAAAGCATTGGAGTAACACATGTCTAATGCCTTCAAAAACTTCATAACATTAATAACTAAACGAAAACAGCTCTCCAAACAAACAATTCAGTTATCTTCAAAATTCATAGTAAGATAGCACCACTATATATGGAGACACCTACAAAAGCCCTACAGCATGATAACCATGGCAGGAACGTCTAAGAGTCTGCGATGGTAACTTCAACCTCAACACCGGGCTCAATAGTGATAGATGTGATCTGCTTGACAACATCTGGGGAGCTGAAGAGGTCGATGACTCTCTTGTGGACACGCAACTCAAATCTGTCCCATGTGTTGGTTCCTGAAAGATAAATTTAAGCCATGGTTATACATATAATAAACATATGAATATGGGAGTCCCAAAAGCTGAAATGCTAAATGCACAACAACCACTAAGACTGTGTTCTCCTCCCCTTATATCACTTATATTTGAGTAAAAAGTTTACATAGGTTAAAAGGTTGATATATGTTCAAATAAGGGTTAATAAGAACCAACAGAGACAACACAAGGGTAATAAGAGCCTATAAGAGAGCACAAGGGTCAACAAGGGCTTATAAGTTCTGATAAAAGCTAAATAGGTCTGATAAGAGCATACAAGTAGAGAGCACACTCTAAATCCAAATTTAGGTATTCCACAATGCATTCATATACCCTCTTGGAACCATATTTCAAGTCAAAGAGCTTCAAAGTAAATGGAGGGTAAAGGAGATTCAACAATGCAACCAATATCCCGTCCAATTCAAAGGGCATTCTTCCTAAATCCCACATGAAATGAGAATGTTACAAAACTCTTGTATCTGGAACTCATCTATTATGACACAAACTTTAAAAACTCCTAATCTGACAATTATGAACTTAATATCAAACAAACTTGACACCTACCTTCTCCACAGGGAGACTTCCTTGTTGTAATCTTCAGAACCTTGGTTGGCATCCTCACTGGTCCCTTGACTCTAAGACGCTTGTCCTTTGCACCACGTACTAGATCAGCACACACTATTCCATAGATAAAGCAATGTCAATATTAATATATTAGCTTCCACAACCAGCAGTTTAAAGTTATTAAGAGTACCAAAAAAAGAGCTACTATTGTAGCTAGGCAATGACGCCTACAACTAGAGCTGTAATCAATTCAGTACTTCATTGATTAACGATAATAGGAGTACCTAGCAATGACTAAAAAAAAAGAGCTGTAAGCAATTCACTGCTTCATTAATTAGCAATTGTAGCTCAGAGAGCAACATCATACAAAATTGAAAGAAAAGATGCCCAATTAAATTAGCCGATTAATAAAAGATGCCTCAATAGAGTTTTTTCAGTTCCCGCAACATCTTTATTCAAATCCTTAAGACATCAACCACCACACTAACAATCAAAATTCACACCAATAAAGAGGGCAAAGAACAGCACACACGCTATTCCCCGAAAGACTCATCTGTGACTGTGACAACCAACATATTATACCAATTTCTGAGGCAAAGATGCATAGCCTAGTTAATCACTTCATAGATACTTAATTTTTAATCCTTGGCAGCCATCCTCAAGATTCTTTTTGGGACACTGATAATCTACGCAAATGCCGACACTCATTACTCGATAGGTTAATCGAGACGAATCCAATTGAAACAGCACAAACACTTCCATACATCTTAAAAACCAATCTTAAGCACCTCATCTTATAACTTTGAACTCCAGAAAATGCAATGACACATCCGGATAATTAAACTTCCAACCACTTCATCATCCCGATAAACCATCTATTAACTTTATTTCAGTAACAATTAACAAAAAAGAATAACATCATTCAACTACTACCCAGATTACAAATTTGACAATTGGATCTTTCAATCATAGTATCATACCAACAATTGGAGCAATAAATTCAACCCCACAATTATTATATCAACAAAAGCACCAAACTTTGTAGTTTCAAATCAATATGGAGTAATAAATACAATAAATTCATAAAATCCTCAAAAATAAAATAAAAAAGAAGTACCTTTCTCAAGATTCTTAACATTCTTAGAAGAAAGAGTGATTCGGATCTTGTGGGTGGTCTCTTGGGCTTCCTCCATACCCGGTTTTGTG
The DNA here is from genome assembly GCA_947648045.1 of Beta corolliflora. NCBI lineage: Eukaryota > Viridiplantae > Streptophyta > Magnoliopsida > Caryophyllales > Amaranthaceae > Beta > Beta corolliflora. Next base: position 528,277 of record CANSZD010004268.1, read on the forward strand.
GGCTTCATTGGGTACGCCATATTTGCTGCTACCTTCTGTTGGTTATAGAGAAATAAAATTGAAAAAATTAGGAAAAAAAAGTGGGTGTTGAAATTCGATTATGAAATCAAGAGAAGATAGATAAGAGAAACTGCACCTGAGGTCGGGAGGAGAGAGAAAATGCGTGTGAGACGAAGAAAGTGAAGGTTCGGCGGCCACAAGCTCTAGCAAAACGGAGGGAGAAGAGTCATAAACTGGAGTTTTATATCGTGATATTTTTTTAGGGTTAGGGTTTTAGCTGTTTTTATAATTTAGGTTTTTTTTCTTTTATTTTTATTCTTCTTTTTTTTTCTTAGGTTTGTTTTCTTTTTTGCCTTTTCATTTCGGATGTGGTCAAGAAAAACTAAAAGTGTTTTCTATCAACAAACCAAAAAATATTTAGAGTTTGTTCTCCCCAACTTATTTTCAGTTCAGTTCCTAAATTATTATCATTACTATTAATTAGTTATAATTTAATTCAGTATTAATTTGCTTTTAATCGCCCATAAAATAAGAAACTAAAAATGAAAATATTAAGTAATAAATAAATATCAAATACATTAATTGACACATGATTATATCATAAATTTTAAACTAACATAGTTTAATATTATTCTAAGAAATATATTTAATACTTATTTGCAACCCAAAAGATTGCATATATCAAAATCATTTTTCTACTCTAAACTTTCTACAATATGTCTTATATAGCTTTTTTTTTTTGTGTTTAGTCCTTAATAACTAACCCTATTTTCAATAGATTTAGAATAAAAAAGTATAATTTGTATAGCAAAAAGTGCCACTTGTATAGTTGTATTGGTTCGTCCTTTTAGATTCCTTCACATTGAATTTGAATTTTTTTTTTAAAAAGGAAACCGATAGGAAATTATATTAAATCAAGCGCCACCAAAGTAGTGATACTTTGGGGAAAAGAGTTTATCCAAACAATTATACCAAAGGGCATTCCCAACGAGCTAACAGATAGGTCACAACATTGTCCGCTCATTTAACCTGAGAAATACAAAAAGACTAAAAAAACCAGCTATACTAATAATATTAGAAAAAAAAATACGAAACAAGAGAGTAGCACCAATCATCTTGCATCTCACAGCGTTCATAATCATCTTGAATTTGAATGTGAGCAATCTCATGATCAACTATTTGTTCAAACAATTTTTCTAGCTCATCAAAGGTTGAAAGTATTGGCTAATAAAATTCATAAATTACTAAGTCATTAATTATTTTTTGTGAGAGTAACTAGAGTATATGATATTTCATTTGTCCTTTTTCAAAATTTTCTTCCTTTGTAAAGATCTAAAAGATAACTCATTAGGTCTAAAATTTATCTGAAGGGTTACAGTCCGTGAGGATCCCACCAGAGCGCCTTTTACTTTCCTAATTTAAGATTTTATTAACTTTGTTAAAAAAAAGTATTTAGACTTAGGTGAGAGTAAGATTTATTGTAAGATATTAAGGAATCTCTTTTTATTATGATGTCCTATGATTCCATTAATTTACAATGATAAAATTGGACATAAGTTATGCAGATCTATGTCCAATTTTTTCAAAAAGATACTCATGCATAGCTCAATCTACGTGTAGTGCTAGTAATCCCTCTAAATTATTTTTCTCTTTTGGTAAAAAGTGAGCGAACGAACAAACGGGTCATCTCCTTGTGCTAAATCTCGAAAATGATCTCCATGCCAGATCCATGACCCACCATTGTGCCTCACATGTCGTGTTAATAGCAAGTTCCTCTCATATTGGGGCCAAGCCCATGTTGAGGCGCTTTTCTCTATTTGTTGTCTCAACTCGAGCCCAACCCCACTTCGGAAACCCAACTAATCAACAAAATTACTACATCATCCACATTTGATCTTCAAGGTTTTTTACTCAATGTTTCTCGACTCCTCCATTGTAAACTTGTAATCAAAAGAAACCCTAAAAGGTTAAAACAATAACGCAAATAGAGATACGAGTCCACCCTATCAAACAAGGGTATAGCAATCTTACAAACTAATGGTGACGGCGAAATACGTGTAGCAAATGAATGCCTTCAAAATCTTGAGTTTATTTATAACACTAATTCTTCATACCCCCCTAAATCAGCAGTGTCTGCACAAAACCTTCGAATGCGAACACTTCAGATGACATGAATAAAAAGCTCAAACCCTTCAGGTTATAAACAAAACTTACTACCAACTAAAATGATTGAAAGTCAATTGCACATGTTTCCCTTCTTTTTCAGAAGATCCAACACTATACAGACAATAAGCCACAATCTACCAACTCAACCACACTCTTTTTCCAGAAGGTATCGAAAGCTCAGAATCAAATCAGGGATCATTAAGTAAGATATTGATGAAACATTTGCATCTGAAGTAGATCACTGGCGGTTATTGTCTCTATCATGTTCTTGATCCATTTCTTCCGCATCGTCAAAGCACTGGTCATTTATGTGCAGCTGAAACAAAGAAACAACATTAATATCGTCATTGTCTTTCTAATACTCCCTCCGTTTCTAAATACTTGACACACTTTTCCGAGAATGCTTGTTAATGCATAATTTTACTTTTTAATATCTCTAATTCCTTATATGTGAAAAATTATTAATTGATATTTTGAAAGCATATGTCTATACCAATCTAACAAGATCCCACATGACTATATTTTTCCATATATAGAAATCACAAAACATAGTCAAAAGAAGAGTGTTAATGGTACAAAAGTTAAACCATGTCAAGTATTTTGGAAAAGGAGGAAGTATGTGTGCTTCACAATCCGGCAAGATCTTGATGAAATACCAAAGGCTAAATTGCATTTTGAGCAGTCTAAGGCTAATTTTCACCTTGGAGCTCCAGATATTATTTTCCCTTAAATGAGCTTAATAAATTGAACAAACTAGCCCCCAACTAAACTTATCTGAAGTCATTAGCCCTAACTGCAACCTATTAGACCTGGAATTTATATTTTTTTAAAAGATGAAAACTGAAAAGAACAGGGCCAAACTGCACATCCTGATTACTCACATACTCCAATTACTAATCTGGCTACTACATGTATCTACATGACAAAAAGACAGTGAAAATCACTGGAAGGTTCACATTATAGCAAGTGGTCTGCAACTATTTCACATAGCTATCCTATCAAAGTCGGTTAAGGATACACCCACTTAGTTGCTCTCTATGATGAATATATCATAATATAGGTCTCTGTTTAAGAGAAGGAATCATCCACCTGCCTAGGCCGAAGTCAAGAGGACATGGCAAAGACACATATCTTAGAATTAGTCTTGTACTCTTGTTCAGTCTGAGAAAAAATCACAAAATGCATGAAACCATTTCTCTAAATCCAGGAAACTTCAGAAAGACACTTTTAGTTTGTCATTGCTGCAGACCAGGGGATCAGTATACCATATGTATAAGGATTTAGTGGCGACTAGATTCCATATGATCGTCCAGTTGCTTAATATCATGTCCTACTTCAGCTTAAAAACACAGAATCCAATTTAGGCCAACACAGGTGTTTACAGCTTACTGTGGTATGATTTCACCCATAAATTTCTCACACTTAGTTTCCTCCAAGGCTATCACTCAAAAATGATGCACTTACGTATACTATGACATAGATAAAGCCAAAAAGATGTATGTTAAAGTTCCTTTGTCATAAAGTCAACAAAATTCAAGGTCTGATATTAATTATATGCATTCACATTGGCATAGCATACCTGAAGCACATTATGTGCCAAGTCATGATCGCCATTTGAATGACCTATTGAATTGACTAGATCCTCAGAGAAGGTCCAATTAGAAGCATTCTCAGAATTCAACTGGTCAGCACTGAAAATCCAATTGTGCTCCTCTACATCTTCGTCTGAAAAATAAACAGGTAAGCAAGATGAATAAACAAGATAGACAAAATAAAGTTGTCTTCAATTTGCATTAAGAAGTCATTCACCTTGCCTAGGTTCAGGATTCAGCTCTGCGCATTCACAGAAGACCTCAAACAAAGTTTCCACTATCAAATACATAGTGACATTAGGATCAAATTAAATTAATCAGAAGGCGAGATTAGGAATAACAACATAACAAATAAACAAAAGAATATTAAGAGAAACATACATTGACTAGAATCAGATGGAACAAGCCTCATTTCTTTAACCTCTGATATTCTAGAAGACCAATCAACAGTTTGTTGTTGCTCTTCGTCTTCTTCGTCTTCATCTTCATTGTCACCTTCATCATCTCCAGTTTCAATCTACAATTGAGATCGACAGTCACAAGTCACGACTCACATTATCAGCCAGCTAGCTCAGAAGCATGATTCAAAAAGACAATCAACTAGCACCGACTAAAATAAAGTCTTTAAGCAATATGTCCAGGATCAGGATACTACTCATATTGCAAAACATCAAACTAACAGCTAAGTGTCTAAGTGAAAATCAAATTGATCCCAAGTCAACGTTTGGACATTTTATTGTCCTTCATTCAAGGTACATAAGGCAGACCCCTAGTCCAACTTCAGGTTGGTGCTAGGAGTGAAAAGGTAATCAATGCCAAAACAAAGGCAAACCATACAACCACTATCGCAAACCTCAAGGTACGTTCACATGAGAATCAAACCACATACAATACAGCAGAAATGGGGGAGCTTTAGAATCGGGCTCCAATGACCAACACGCAAAAAGAGCAAAATAAGTTTGCAAGATGATTGAATACAACTTTGCACATACTTGAAAGCCCGTTTTTACATTATTTGCTAGCTCAATTGCCATAAACACTTATCACATGAAGGGTGTGTTTGGTTGGGAGGAAAGTCTTTTCCAGGAAAACTTTCCTCTGTTTAGTTTGGACCGTCCAAACCACGGAATGGAAATATGGGTTGAACTTCATTTTCCAACGGTGGAAAATTACTTTACCTAGGGAGGCAAGGGAAGCCACACTTTCCCCCACTCTATCAAACAATACCACAATACAAAGGAAAATGGGTTCAAAAAAAAGTTACTTTCCTTGCAATCAAACAAAGGAAAATCAATCTAGAATTGAGTTTTCCTCTGGAAAATGGTTTACATGGAAAATCACTTTCCATTGGAAATGTTTTCCGTCCAACTAAACACACCCTAATAGAAAATACAATCAATCATCTCAATGCAATTACTTCATAACTCCAGCAAGATCAATAGAAATTGCACCCAGACTAAACACCCAAAAACAATTAATCTACTGATTACCAATCAATTGTAAAAACAATTATATAACTTGATCAATAAATTGAAACAAGAAGTACAACAAATTAGAAAGAGCAAAAACCTGAGTGTAAATACAAGGTGAAGGATAAGCTTCAATATCTCTAGAAACAGCGTGAAGCGAAATCGAAACGAAATCCACGGCATAACCTATATTCCTATCTACGTCGCTCAGCCAAATCACTTTCCTTCAATTACCACAACAAGTTCATCGGCATTAATGAGCAAAAAAGGAGGAAGACATTGAAGGAGGATAGAGAAAATACTTGGAGGTAACGTAGAGAGTGCCGGGTGATTCGGGGGCTCGACTTCCGAGGACAATGGAAACGGAAGGTTGAGTGTGCATAAGCACTTCACCATTGTCGGCGTCGAGAATTGGTTGCCCTGCGCCATCGCCGGTTCTTTCTGCGAAGATTCTAAGCCCTACCGCCATTTTTGAGTTGTTGGGGGGAGAGGTTGGAGTGTGATTTTACTAGGGTTTTAGCAATTGCTTCTTTGGTTGTTGAAGGATTTGATGTGTAGAACTAGTGATACACTGACTAACCAATACTCCCTATGTGCTTTTTAATCTACACCCTTTTCTTTTTACTGGAAAAATGAAAACTAATAATCCCACCTTTGCTACTTCTGCTCAAAACGATCCCACCTTTTCGAAATCTGGAAACAATCCCACCTTTATACCCCATCTTCTCAAAATGAGCCTTTTACCGGTTTGTGAAATTGGTAACTTGTTTTAAAAGATGACTTGCCACGTGTCACCTTCTTATTGGTCTTCCCTCCCATGCCGGAGCACCCATCTCCCCGCCGGACCCGCCGTCGTCGATTCTCTCACCTTACCACCCCTACCTCCATAACAACCACCATATCACCACCAAACCTCCACTCCCACCACAACTAACTCCCGCCACCCGAAATCCCACCACCCCACCCCCCGACCACTACCCCACCACCCACGCCCCCACCTCGAAACCTCACTCAAACCAACCGAAACCCATCCTACCCACTTGAAAACCCACCCTAACCCCGGGCACTAAAATCCCCGCACATTCCACCCAAAACCTAGTGTCGATTGGGGTGGCGCGCGGCGGCTGTGAGGAGGCGCGCGGCGGTGAGGGGAGGGTGATCGGGGGTTCGAGGAAGGGGAATAGGGAGTAGGCGGGTCTACAAGGGAGGGGGGATCGGGGTTCGGGAGGGGGATCGAGGAGCCAGGGGTTGCGGGACTGCAGGTGGGGAGGGGGTTCGCACCACCAAAACAACAACAGCAGCAACGACGAGGATTGGGTGGCTCGATTTCTGGGCGTAGGTGGCTCGATTTCTGGGCTTGGTTGGCTCGATTGTTGGGGCTGGGTTTAGGGAGTGCTGGTGGTGTCCATGGTGGTGATGGTGGGAAGAGAGAGATTAATGGACAAAAAATAAAAAAAATAAAAATATAAGTTGTTAAACAGGTTGGAGGTAAAAAGGCTTGTTTTGAGAAGATGGGGGTCAAAAGTGGGATTGTTTTCAGATTTTCAAAAGGTGGGATTGTTTTGGGCAGAAGTGGCAAAGGTGGGATTATTAGTTTCCATTTTTCCTCTTTTTATATGTTTTTTTTTACTCTCATAATGTTACACTATTATTTAAGCGTGTAACGAATCACATTAAACACTCTCAAATATATGAGAAAATGACAAATACTTCTAGTAATGAAGGGGGAGTTTAACACTTCCACCTCATGTTAGGGGGATACGATGTTTAATTGTCCTCAACTCTATAATTATGTGTTGCTAATTTTCTATTCCAATTACCAATTAAAATGATTAGGGTTTGACACTTTCCTTGTTGGTAAGTTTCAAAATAGCAATATTACCTTATATACGTAATTGGGTCTCTTAATCTCGATATCTCCACTAGGGGTGAAAGTTATTCGGATAAAATCCAAAATCTAATCCAATTCCATCCAAATTAGTAATTCGGATCGGATTCGAACTTTGTTCAGATTGGATTCGAATTGATATTTTTTGAAAAAAAGGATTTTCGGGTCGGGTTGGATTGGGGGTAATTGGATCCAAAAATCCAATATAACCGAATAGTAATTCAAGGCATATTACTATTCGGTTATATTGGATTGCATTAACTGTTTTTTTTATATAAAAAGCCTAGTCCATATCCTAGTAGGCGACTAGGCGTAGCACTTCAACTCTTCCCCTAAAACCCTAACAGCACTTAATTCCTCATTTCCTAAATCTACTAGGCTGCTGTTGTGCTTAATTTATTTCATCGAAAAGTTAGAGCTTTTAAAAATCGGATTTTCGGATTGGATCCAATCTAGAGTATGAAAATTCAGATTGGATTGGATCAGATTCAAACTCTAATTGGTTTGGATTCGGATTGGAAAATTAAAATCCAAATTTTATTCGGATCGGATAGGATTAGGCCCTAATCCAAACCGTACACCGAACTTTCACCCCTAATCTCCGCAACCACAAATGAATTATTTTTTTAAAAAAAGCTTATTGTTTTCATTAATAAAAAAAGTACTAATTATGTTCAGAATTATACGTTTATAACCACAATTAAAACATTGTTTTTGATATATCAATGAACATTCCTGTAATATTTTGCAAAACCAAGACATCATTGATGAAATTGTTAATTTAGATTTTGGGTTCACTAATGAACTTTTTGTTGAAATGGAAAAGTTGTAGATAAACTTATAAATCATATGTTCATCAATGAATCTATTGTAAATTAATAATATCAACAAAAAAAGACTTATATGTAGATTATATAGTCATCAATGAAATCTCAACCTTTAAAATAATTGTTGCTAACAATTTAAAGCTTGTAACTAAGTCATTCTCTTTTATATTACCATGTCAAAATGAGAGAGTATTCTGACTGTTACCAAGTTAGTCAATAAGTTAATTAATAATATCAACAAAAAAAGACTTATATGTAGATTATATAGTTATCAATGAAATCTCAACCTTTAAAATAATTGTTGCTAACAATGTAAAGCTTGTAACTAAGTCATTCTCTTTTATATTTACCATGTCAACATGAGAGAGTATTCTAAGTGTTACCAAGTCAGTCAATAAGTTAACTCTACTTTTAAATAAGTTAGAATTTCTTACTAAGTTTAACACATACAAAGAATAAAATTGTCTTACAATAAAATTCATTAAAACTAACAAAAACTCAATTTCAACCCTAAAACAATCCAATACAAATCTAAGATCATGACTCACCTGAGTTTTAATGAACTCACGTGACCAATATGTGATGGTCAAAGAAAGGGTTAACGGTCAAAATTAACGGATGTTGTCAATTGGTGGTCGTTTGAAACGGGTTTTGTTTTATAAGGTAGTTTTTTGAAAAAAAAATTATAAGGTAGTTTTTTGAAATTTTTTTGTTATAAAAGGTAGTTCCATGAAATTTATCCTTTAATATATTAGTATAGATGAATATTAATCATTAAATGACTGACATCTTAAGGGTGCCGCCGGTGGAGAAGCGAGGGAAGACGATAAAAACGAGAGAGGAGGACAGAAAAACATTTTGTAGTGACCCCATTATTATTGGTTACACCTCATTAGTGGTCAAATGATAGTATATTGAAAGAATTTTGTTTTATAAGGTAGTTTTTTGAAACAAAATTTTAAAAAGGTAGTTTTTTGAAAAAAGTTAATTATAAAAAGTAGTTTTATGAAATATTACCAAAAATAAATAAAGTTTTCTTTATTACAACAAAAGGAAAATTGCTAAATGAGGATTTGAAAAAAGAAATAGAAAAAAACATTTCCCTATTCAAACCTCAAAAGACGCAAAATTTCAAGGCGAGAGAAAAGAGAAAAAAAAAAAAAAGCCTTCTTCTTCAACACCTCCTCCACTCCTCCCCCAACATAACAACAACAAAAAAAAGACATTCCTCCACTTCCCCACCTTCATAACCACCACAAAACACAACCACACTCACCCCCAAAAACTTCATCAAAAATCAAACAAACCCATCAAAAAAATCACAAAATGGGGAAAGATTTAAGCGATGATCAAGTAAGTTCAATGAAAGAAGCATTCACCCTTTTTGACACAGACAACGACGGCAAAATCGCACCTTCTGAACTCGGAATTCTGATGCGTTCTTTAGGTGGTAATCCAACACAAGCCCAACTCAAAGATATCATTTCTCAAGAAAAATTAACATCACCCTTTGATTTCAACAGATTCTTAGATCTCATGTCAAAATACCTTAAACCTGAACCTTTTGATCGTCAACTTCGTGATGCATTCAAAGTTCTTGATAAAGAAGGAACTGGGTTTGTTGCTGTTTCGGATCTGAGGCATATTCTTACAAGTATTGGTGAAAAACTTGAACCTGCTGAATTTGATGAGTGGATTCGTGAAGTTGAGGTTGGATCTGATGGTAGAATTAAGTATGAGGATTTTATTGCTAGGATGGTTGCTAAGTGAGGTATATTATCTTGTTTTTTTGATTTGTTTTTTGTTTGTTAAGCTTGTTTTGTGATTTGATTCTATTATGATTTTGTTTTTTTAGCTTTGTATTATAATTGGGTTTGGGAATTTTATATTATGATGGTTGAGATGATTAATTGGATGATGTTTTGGAGTGTCCTTGTTGTTGATGGAAAATCGGAATGATGGTGTAGTCTCCTAGTCTGTACATTGTGGGGGTAATATGGATTATTGTGGTAATATATATGTATGAAAGGTGCATTTTTGGGGAATATTTGAGATGAGTGTCTTAACATTTCTGTTGTGGGTTGTAGTTATTGGGGTTGCAGTACATACAAGAGCCGATTTTGTGCTGTTGTGTTTCTGGTACTGCAAGATGAGGGAAATGTGGGAATATGAGGGTATGTTCATATCTTTGGGCTGATGGAAATTGTTAAGAACTTATGTCACTGTGGAGATAACAAGTGTTGCATCGAAACTTATATCATCGTTTAGAACATTACGAAGAGTTGTTGCTGTAACATGGGGGATGCACAGGGATCAAGAAGAGGAGAGAGAGAGATAACATGAGTAATCCATGTGATGAAGAGAGAAATGGAAATAACTCAATGCCAAATAAAGTAACATTGCAATTAAATTGAAACTTCCTGAAAAGGGAAGTGTTGCAATTAAAAGTATATGGAGGAAGTATTCAATTAGGGGGAAGTTGATTTTCTCGGCTCCGAGAGAGTATTTGATAACAGATATGGTTTTGGTTATTCTCTGCATTTGTGTTAGGGTAGAGACAACCATAAGGAGTAGCTTTAGACTTTAGTGCTCTTATTGTTGATACGAAGGGGGTCCTCCTTAGCTGTGCAATTGGGGACGATATAGGTTATACGGGAGTTTTCATATAAATAGCATGTCGCAGTGATTGGGTTCTATTTCCCTTCTTTCCTATTACAGCCAAGGGATCTAGGTATAATTCTGTCATAAAATTACTGCTGAAGTGGGTGAGATTGGTTATGGAATTCATTGCCTTCGATATTTGAAAAGATTTCTCTATATCGTCTAGTTCATCTCGTAGTGTTGTATGTGGCTTTAGTCTCATGGAGCCCCAGAGGCTTTGGAAGGGCTAAGCTTCTATCCACCGTGTGACAAAGTGTCTGTGAACACTGAGAAAAGGAGTCTTGCATGTTGAAGGTGACTAATGTGAATCCATATGAGCACTCAATGATGATGCATTTAAGTATACAGCTGGATATGCTAACTGGCATGCTTTTCGGGGTTGTAGAAGTTAAACAAATTGATCCGTGGATGTATAAGTAAACACTTGGATATGTTTGCTTGTGTTCCATGTGATATCCTTGGGAGCAGTTGGAATGGACTCAATGGATTTATCTTGGGAGATACATATGATATCCTTGGGAGCAGTTGGAATGGAGTTATTGTGGGAAATACTCCTCTCTTTTCAAAATACATGCCCTTGAAGGTTAATGCTCATGGATTAAAGATCAACAACAATATATTATTGGTATATTAAACCGATGATTAATCTTGGGAGTTACTGCATTGATTTCTCAAAGTGAGCAACAGTATATTTTTGTTATTGTAAACTAATGAGTAATATTACAATGCTATTCTAATGCAACAAGTTTTTATAAAATTTGTATTTACCTGTATTTTTGGATGGGTGGGTGTTTGCCTTTCCAAAAAAGGCTATGCTTAGATTAAGTTTTGAAGAGAAAACGGCTGTCATTGGGTTATGGCCAGTGAATTGAAATCCCTGATCTACTATCTATGCCTACATGTTTCTTCTTATTCTTATGTCCAGGGATCAGTCAGGACTCAGGAAAGTCTGTGTCTTTTAAGGGACACAAAGAACTTCTGATCCATTGTGTAGATCTAATTTCTATAGCATTGTTAGTCCATACATACTTCTTTATGACCAAGTACCTGGCTATGAGGTTGTGAATGAATGTTGGAGGTTCTTAGATGAATAAAGGCGGATCAAGAAGATATAGTGTGGGAAAGTAACTTCACAATAGCTATTTCTCCTATTTCCTTTTTTCCCTTTTTTGTTTTGGGGGAGGGTGGGGGGGAACTGGGAAGACAATGCTTCTATTCTGCGAGATAAGTTATTTAGATTGTTTGTTTTTTTTGTTGCTGTGTTTACTCTCCCTCCCCCGAAAAAAGAAAGAAAAGAAAAAACACCTCACTCGAAACGGTGATACTGTTGTGCTATATGAAATATAGTATTATTTATTGTGGCAAATAGTATAGTGATAATGTGATATGATCCACATACTCAAATCTTTCGTCGTCATCCTCGGACACTTGCTGGTGGAGTAAATACTAATTCATGTTACATGAGCTGCTGACATCTCTACTGTACATGAAGTGACAAGCTCTAATCTCATTTCCTCAACTTTGCAGGGTGAAGTAAAAAGATCTCATTAAGGCCAGTCCATTTGTTTGGACTTCCTTTATGACTTAGTACTATGTTTGGATTCGTAAGTAGTATCTTCTCGCAAAATACTTCCTCGTTTCTTTAATAATTGCAACATGTAGGGGTTGCATATTTTTTAAGGAGATAAGAGAGATAGAGAGATGAAAAAAGGGACACACATGTGATAAGAAGAGAGATAGAGAGAAAACATAGTCAAATTTAGTAATGTTGCTATTAATATGAAACTTCCAAATAAGGGAAATGTCGCAATAATAAAAGAATGGAGGAAGTAGTGACTAAATTCCTGTTCCCTTTTGCTTTGATTGCTCCCATATATAGTGTGATGTCGTCATTGCCACCAAAGCAGTTCTCTTAGTATCTTAATGTACCTTATTCTTTTTGGTGTATGGAGTCTCGGAGAGCCATAAACAATAGTTATAGACAAGATTCGATCCAAGTGTCTTGGGTGAGGTACTCACCCTCACAAGACTTTTACCAACTAAGTTCATTGGCATCCAATATTTAAGTTTGCCTTATTAGTGGTTCGTACTTGTCTTTGTCACTTTGTGCTATGTGCTAACACAAGTCATTTTTGTTTTAGAAACTATTTCCTATGATTTGCCAGCACCATGTATAAAAGCATAGGCGGAGATGTTTTTTTGGCTCATATAGACACTGGAAAATTATTTTCTTGTAGAGCTCAATTTTTGTGTCTCTCCATTATATTTTTGTTTCACTGTCAACGTTCCTAATTTAACTGGGCTTTCTTTTGTTTATGCAGGTGATCCACGGTGTTGTTGGCTTTTGTTTTACGGAAAGAGGTGGCAAGAATATTAACCTTGTCTTGTCCGGTTGTTGGATCCAGTTTAGTAGTTTGCAACCCCTAGCTGTCTTTCTTTAAGAAACAGTTACATTACCTCTAGATTTCCCTTCTTTATCGTTGATTTGAAGTTTGTGTTTGCCTGACAAATTGTGTTTGTATTTGGAGGATTCGCGATTTGTCTCAAATTATCATTTGTTAACATTTCTAATGCCCTTTTGGTTAACTCGTGCGTAGCCTAATGATATAAGAAACCCAGAAAAAAAATGACCTTGGACTATGCTATATTGTTATTGAAATTTGATATTGTTGGTTCTCCCTCGGGTTATGTTAACCTCGTCTAAGAGATGCGCATTTACGTTTTGTTGCATATATTCTCAGTTTCTCACACATGAGAATGGAATAATAGGGATTAAGAAATTGATTAGTCATTTTGTGTCAAACTATGTAGTGTTAAAGGGTTGTAATAGACCAAAAAAATTCATCTATGAAATTGATGTATCATTGTGTCTTAGGTCGTCTTGGACGTCGGATGGTGTGTGCATGTATGTACCATTGTTGTGTCTATGGCTGCCCCCGACATTGGCTGGTGTGGCGGGGTGTGACATACTAAGGGGGCGTTTGGTTGAGGGGTGTGAAGAAAGGGAAAGGGTTTCCAAACTTATGTTTCCCTTGATGTTTGGTTGATGATTTTTTCCTTTCCCTTTACCTATTTTTCAGTTTAGAATTACCCCCTTACCCTGGATCCATTACCCAATTCCCCAAGGTTTTGGATACCCCCAAATCCCTCTACACCATAACACAACCGACCACCCCACCACCACCACCACCACCAGGCGACCCTACTGACCACCACCACGACCATTTGAGCCGTCGCCACCACCCTCCACCCGAGTCGCCAACCCCCGCAACCCGCCGAAAACCCCACCCCACCCGCCGAAAACCTCCCCCACCGCTGAAACCCCACCACACCCTTGAAAACACCACCCCCACCGCCGAAAACCCCACCCCACCCCTCGAAAACACTACCCCCCGCCGAAAACCCCACCCCACCCTCGAAAACACTACCCCACCCGCCGAAAATCCCGGCCCTGACCCTCGAAAACACCACCCACCCGCCGAAAACCCTAGCCCGGCCCTCGAAAACACCCCCACCCGCCGAAAACCCTAGCACGGCCCTTGAAAACACCCCCCACCCGTCGAAAAACCCGAGCCCGGCCCTCGAGAACACCCCCACACGCCGAAAACCCTAGCCCGGATCTGCCGGGTCGCACCGCGCGGACGTTGCTGCGTAAGTGTGGGAGAAAGAGATGGGGGAAGGAGGGGGAGGGGGAGGGGGGGAGGGAGGTAAATGGTCAACTTTTGTTACCCTTTCTCTAGTCTAACCAAACACATGGGTAAATTGGGGGGTTCCTTTCCTTTCCTAACCCTTACTTGATTCCTTTCCCTTTCCCCACTTCCAACCAAACGCCCCCTAACATTTTTATGTTGTTTGAGCATCTAGTGAATGACATAATTTGGGTTATTTCATGACCATTTTGGGACTTATCTTCTCTCAAATAAAGCAAACATTGCACTTGTTGTATTTTGAGTCATGTAGAAGGTAAAAACTTATATGGACGTGGTCCACACTAAATTAGTGTGGACCTCATGCTAAATCATGTTATCACTATATTAAATAAGTGGCTTTGGTGCACAATAATATTAGTGTGAACTATGTCCACAAAAGACTAACTCCAAGTAGAATACCCTATGATTAGGAATTCTCTTCCTTGATCATTTATCATTGTTATTATTTGCTGGCCTTAATCAATCTTAGCGGGTTAGAACTGGTTGGATTTGGACAGCAGATTTTGTCTTGAACATGGATGGCTCAGATACACATATTATTGATTGACTCGGCATTTTTTGCATGTGGCCCGATATATAGCCTTGGCCAGATGTTATGGGCCATTTTTTTAAATCCTGTACCTTTTATTTTATTTTTTGATAAGGTAAGAAGAAAAGAATTTTAGAAGACCCTCCATACGAGGGGAAAACTTTAGAATCGTTTACCCTTTTTTTTTTTTTTTTTTTTTTTTGAAAAGGTAAGATAAGAGGTATATACATTGCCATTTACATTAGGTATGCTAAAACATACGTGTATAGTGCACTTATATAGCTAGATTGTCCAGAAACAACAAAGGTGATTTAATCAATGACTAAACCATCTGTCATTGAACTTGAGTACTTGAAGCAGTAAAAAAATCACAAATTTTGTAGCTTTATATACAACATGAGTATTGTTCGAAGTCTGAGTAATTACTGAAGTTGATCTATAATTGACATCTTCATTTCTCGAATTATTATTTTTCATAAAGCACTATAAAGAGCTAAAACTCCCCCCTCAAAAAAAAAAAAAAAAAATAAAGAGCTAAAACTCACAAGTCACAACTAGTAAATTATTCCAAATCTTAGTGTGCACATTCAATAATCTTTGACGGACTTTTCCAGTATCCATCCAAACAGTAATTGGTACGAACCATTTTGGCAAATATTTGGAAATGTTTCAGTCATATTGTCCCAACACTAAGAAAGAACCTTGATGGTAGAAGAAAATGAAAATTGGCCAGAGTGCCACATAGATTTTTTCTACCTAACTTCACTTTTTAAGCCAAAACTCCCCAATGGTTACCAATATGAAGTAGGTCCCACTTGTAGTAAGATAGTTTTTTTGAAGAAGTATAGAAATTGTTCACCAAAATTCCCATGCGCCCACAACTTTAGCTTCAAGCAAATGGCTTGATTGAATTCACGTGCTAAATGAAATGAAATTTCACTTACTCACTCCAATGGTTGGGCTAATTGCTTAACTTTTTATTTATTTGCTAGCAAGTCCCTAATGTTCACCATTGGAGTTGTTTGAAGGCTCCGTTTGGTAGGGAGTAAAACGTTTTCCTGGAAAACTGTTTTTCTCATTTTTCAATTTTACATTGTTTGGTTTGCAAGGGAGTGTAAAACCATTTTCCCTAGGAGTAAAATTGCTCTTCCAATGATGGAAATCCATTTTCCTTTCAAAATGAAAGGAAAACTGTTTTCCTTCATTTTCCTTATCTCTCTTGTACATTCCTCTTACTACCTCCTTACTTTCCTTTTCATTTTCCTTTCGTTTCATCATTTTTCTTACATGGAACCAAACAATGGAAAACTAATTTTAGAATTGTGTTTTCCATTGTAAATTGTCTTCCATGAAAATCATTTTACACTGAAAATGTTTTACACCCAACCAAACGGAGCCTAAGATGTACTTCTATAACTCAATTTTACTTGAAAGCTTTTATACTAAAATATTGTAAAGTTGACTATTATATCATACTTGAATATATAAAGAAGCAATTAATTAATTAATTAATTGATCATCAAAGAGAGATATATGACAAATTGTGGTTAGCATTGAAAAATGATATTCAATTTTATTATAGAAAAATACAGAGACAATCATTTTTTATATTTGCTATAGAGGGAACAAAATCCACATATATAGTATAAATACTTCCGATTACCTTCCATATATAGTTATTTTAACTACTTTTTCTATATGTCAAAGCTATTTAGTCTTATTATAAGTTGGTGAAGACGGCGGTGAGTTAGCATTCTTGCGCACATACTTCCTTGCCCATACATGCTTACCATTGATCGAGAACTTTGATCTACCTTGCCCACTAAGAATTACTTCCATCGTACTTGCATCTCGCACCACAAGCTTCGCATATAAAGGTTGTTCTTTTTCACCAACTTCTTGCATGTATAGTGTCTCAATAATATCTCCAAATGACCTAATGATCGGAAAAAAAATTAGTTAAGATGACAGTTAATTAAACGAACAAGATACATTAATCATGTAAGGATATATATAATCATATACAGATGCAACAATTCATTAGTTAAGTCGTGTAGTTTGGGAAGTAGTACCTTGAGCAAAAAAATTCAAAAAACAGATGTAGTAATCACGTACACACATACTATGACTAAGTTCATTAAAGTAAAGAGAAATGAAATGTTGTTGCCAACAAAAAAAAAAAAGAGAAATGAAATGCATGAAATGTTACTATTCATTGAATACAAACACTGACACAAGTATAGAACACAAACAAGATATTAAATCAATTAACTTTAAAAGTACGTAGTAATAAAAGGTGAGATAAAATACCTATTGAAATATTCTCGCAATTCGGTTTCAGCAATAGGATAGCCTTTGGAAAATGTTAAGAAAATAGTCCTTTCACTTGAAGGAATATTTTGCATCTCTTCAACCATTGAAATCCGAGAATTCTCACTTACTCGCAACTGTGCAATAAATTGATTGACTATATCCCCTTGCAAGCCTTGTGGTTGGGTCTCTAAAACGTAATTAGAATTATTAGACACATTGTTGACCGGAGGCATAGGACCATTACTTGTAGGACTGAAACCACCACCCCCTTGTAAAGAGCAATGATTAGACACATCAAAATAAGCTTTCAAGGGCACACTAAAATCCCCAACCCTAAGACTAGGAGGATAGTTAACGAAACCCCCTAGATCATCACCCAAATTTTGATCACCAATAACACCAACATTAGGACGACCAAGTGTAACGCTAGACGCGTAAGACTCAAGGGGATACTCATGATGGTGATTAACCGGGTCTGGTGTACACATCACAAGAAATTGGATAAAGTCTTGGAATGCCCTAATACAAATTTGTTGAATAATAGTACCTACACCAAGTAAAACAATAATACGATTCTCATGAAAAAAACCTAAGGTTAACTCCATCCCTATGCTTCCCCACGATGCTTTGCACCATGGGGACATCATCAGTCGTATAAAACCATTCATCGGACTCCGCCGCCCTAAGGCATAGGAGAGTCTCCTCAATCACAGCCTCGAACACGGTGTCGGGATATGTGAGGATGGTGACAACGTACTGAGCCATGTTGAGCCGTTCTAGCCACATCCATAAAGCCGCGGCTTGCATGGCTACAGAAGGTTCACGTCTTAAGTTCAAGACTAACCTAGAGAAAAGTTGCCGATCAATGTTGTGAAAGGCAAAAAAATTCTTCTTGTGTGATTTGTGAGGAGGAGGAAGAAGAAGCCGCCATTTTTTTTGGTTGGTTATTTTTTTCTTTTTTTTTTTTTTTTGATGCTGTAAGAAATTTTATTTTTACAGGGTTTATATGAACAAGTGAAAAGGTGCGAGTGTAGATGAAGAGGTTTCATTATAATTGAGTAAGGTATGATATGTTGTGATATCAACAAATATGGAAGTGAATCTGTTTACTTTCTATAAATGTTTGAGGATTCAGGGTAGATGCAATGCAATAATTCATTATTTTAATTTTTAACTATTTATTTCCCGAAAAGGAAACATTCAAACGTTTTAATTCTTAATAGGAAGCGGTTCATAGAAAAAAAAAAATTTTTAATATATAAAATTCTGTTAATTATATAATTTTCTCCAAGAGAAACACTGTCAGACTGATTAGGGAAAGGAATACTCAATATACTGCAAATCAAACTTGAAATGGGTTAATTTCTTGAATTTTGTAAATTGTTTGCGTTTTTTCTTCTATTGGGGAGTGGGATTAAACAATGATTATGGTTAATTGCAACTTTTTCTTGATCACTTGTGAGGGTTTTGTGATTAAGGCCCCGTTCTTTTGGATTGAGAGAGATTGTACTGAATTGAAATTAACTAAACTGAACTGAAATTAACTGAACTGAACTGAAAATAAGTCAAAAAGAACAGGGCCTTAGTGTTTTCCTATATCGTTGTGAATGCTTATTGATTAAGCGTTTCTGATTTGTTTCTATCTTGCTTGGTAGAGGATTATGTGTCACTGCGTGCTGTCCTATTTGGATTGTGTTGTTATCGAATGATGTTGTACCCTGTTCATTGTGCCATCGTGGCCTTGTGGGGTGTTTTTGTCTTAGTAAGTAGTGAAAGGGCTAGCAAAGAAAAAGGATATGAAATGTGATTACAATAAATAAAAAAGAGAACTTCGATATTCAATCCAAAAAGAACTAGTTTTGTACTTCCTCTGTTTTTTTAGATTACCCTTTTTAATTTGACTTTTGACACTATTCACATACATGACTTTGACTATCACTTGAGATTTGTACTAAAGGAAAAATATAGTCATGGAGATCTTGTTAGATTCTTCTCAAGTCTCAATGTATATTTTTCAAATATTACTTTTTGTAATTTTTGCATATTGATAATTAAAGACATAAAGGTTCAAAATAGTGTGTTGACAAGTGTGTCTAAAGGAAATGGATCAAATAAAAAAACAGAGGAAGTGCATATCTATTCACGTAGCCTGGGACCCTCCTCCCCTAGATACGTTCAAACTCAACTTCAATGGCTCCGTCCGTGGGTCAGCTGCAGCAGCGGGCTTCATCATCCGCAATCATCAAGGTCATCTCATTCAAGCAAAAACTTTCAATCTTGGTCATGGCTCGGTCACCATTGTCGAGGCATCAACTCTTCACCATGGGCTTAAGGCGGCTTTGCAAATGGATATTCAAGACATCATTGTTGAAGGAGATAACCTACTGGTTATCAATGTTCTGAATAATCTTTGGTCTGTTCCCTGGAAAATTGCTACCATCATTGAAGATTCCAAGCTAATTCTTTCAAAGTTCAAGTCTTATCAAGTGCTTCATGTCTTCCGAGAAGCCAATAGAGCGGCCGACTGGATTGCTAATGTTGGCCACTTAGTTTGCTCTTCTTTTGAGATCTCAGATTGTAATTATTCTTCTCTTTCTCCTATCCTTGTATCCGACGTATTAGGAGCTATCCTCAAGAGGAGGGTGGCCTAATGTTTTTTTATCTTACCTTTTCAAAAAAAAAAAGTACATATCTATTCTATTTTGTTTTGTTGTGGCGGCATGGCCGAGTGGTAAGGTGGACTGCAAATCCTTGTCGCCTAGTTCAAATGCGGGAATATGAATTTTAACTTCTTTTTGGATGAAAGCAAAGAAGTATGTATGTGTAGGAATATATAGATGCATATAGCGGAATTTCAGGAAACAATTTCCTAACATCTATCATAGGATCGCAAACATAATCAAACATATGAATCATTCAATAGGGATTAAATATCAAACCTTTGTAGCGTGATTTCCCTGTTGCATGCAAGCTTTGAAGATCCGAGAGCCCCAAGTGTTGCTCCTCTAATCAGTCCACGAGCACCAGTTGAACACCAACGTTTGCTAGAACGGAAGAGAAGAAAATCTCTTGCTTTTGATGGTATAGGCGCCGGTTTTTAGGAATAGGATTTAGGGTTTCTCTTTCTCTCTCTAGTGAAAAGAAACTGACTAATGAATTGATTACCTAAACCCTAATATTATATCCTATATATAATAGAAGAGTCATAGGTTAGTTAGGAGAACTAATTCTCCTCCTATTCTCCTTTGGACCGGCCCAATCCTAATCCTAAATGGATTTGGATTGTTTTGTCCAACTTGTGCTACAATGTGTGACCTCATAGGATTAATCTATTTTAGTTATAGGCCCAATCAATATTGTCCTATTAATCATATTTATTCTCTAGCAAGTAAATACGATTACTAAAATAATTAACTTTATTATCTTCATAATAACATTCCTATTTATATTTAGTAATTGCTTCGGAATGTCTAAGGACATATTCCTTCAATCTCCCACTTGTCCGAAGACAAGAGCGCAATGTTAAATTCCTTAAGTCACTTAATGTCAAATTTGATAACACAATGTTATTCTCAAATTTTGTTCCTTGATCGCTGAGTTCGAACTGCTCAAATAAAGATTAACTCCTTAATCCTATTCCGCATGGCCATGCAATTTTCCAGTTCTCGCTCATCAAGAGGCCCAGACACCATTCCTATTTAATAGGGGGACTTATCCATTCTTGTATAACCATAACTCCCACTCAATTCTTAGCCCACTTCGATCACTTGCCTTTATAACCTCCTTTTACGGCGCGGCGTTTAACGGTGTCAAAGTTAAACTAATTATATTGTGGTTATTAAGACATACTCATGTCTAAGGAATCCACTAAATATAGTAGTTTGATTCTACTTTTAGAATCTAATTAGGTCAAGTCTCAATGTATCAACTATACATCCATATAATCAATTAGACATCTCTATGTCTCCATAGCCCATGGAACTGCGCTATCAATTAATTATATACTAGTCTTTTAAATAAATCACTTATGTCCAATTTAGTGATTTAGACTAGGGACTTTAAATAAATTGTGATTTCCGTTCACTTTATAGGGTTCCATTATCAAAACGTTTTCGATAATCCTATTTGAAAACACAAATTATTTGGACATTTTATTTAATACTAAACCAAACAATTAAATAAGAACGAAATTTTATTGATAAACATTCAAAGCATAATAAATGTCTTTACAATTGTAAACATGAAGTAAACAACCTAAAGCCATTTTCCCATATGCTTAAGCCCCATAGACCTAGTATGACACTCATGCTTAGGTTGAGCAAGCGGTTTAGTCAGAGGATCTGCTACGTTATCCTCAGTATGGACCTTGCTTACTTTCACATCCTCTCTTGTAGTTTTCTATCTCGAACCTTTCAAGAACCTTATCTTTATAAGTCTCTTGACTAAGTTCAACTTGACCTTTACCACCTATCTCTATAGATCTTTATTCCCAATCACGTACTCGGCCTCTCCTAGGTCTTTCATAGAGAAACAATTTTTAAGCCATTCCTTGAGTCGACTCAAGCATGGTCTTATCATTTCCTATGAGAAGTATGTCATCCACATACAAGACCAGAAAAGTAATACTACTCCCACTTAACTTCTTGTATACACAAGATTCCTCTTCATTTCTGAGAAAGCCAAATTTCTTGACTGCCTCATCAAATCTGAGGTTCCAACTCCTTGATGCTTGCTTTAGTCCATAAATGGACTTCTTAAGCTTGCATACCCTCCCTGGATTTTCTAGATCTTCAAAACCTTGAGGTTGTGTCATGTACACATCCTCTTTCAAGAACCCATTCAAGAAAGCGGTTTTGACATCCATCTCGCCATATTTCATAGTCATGAAATGCATCAATCGCAAGGATTATCCTAATGGACTTCAGCATGGCTACTGGTGAGAAGGTTTCATCATAGTCAATACCATGAATTTGTTTGAAACCTTTCGCCACCAACCTTGCTTTGAAAACACTAATGTTTCCATCCTTGTCTGTTTTCAACTTGAAAATCCATTTGCATCCAATGGGTTTTACCCCATCAGGCAAATCAACCAAGTCCCATACTTGATTTTCAGACATGGAATCCATTTCAGATTTCATGGCCTCAAGCCATCTTTCGGAGTCTTGACTATCCAAAGCATCTTTGTAGCTAGTAGGCTCTTCGATTCTAAAATCGTTATTTCGGGAACTTTCGATCAAAAGGAAACCAATATTTCTCTTTGACGGAATGATGATCCTACTAGTTCTACGTTGGGGAACAACAGAAGAAGTTTCTACCTCACTAGGTTGAGTGACTTCGCATGGAGTATCTCCAAGTGGGACGGTAGGAGGTACGTGAATTGAATGCACCACCTCCTGAGCATTTTCATGCCGGGCCGCCTCTGATGAGGTGTTAACCTCACCCATCTGTTGCTCATCTCGAACTTCTTCGAGATATACATTTCTCCCACTTGTTTTTCTGGAAATAAACTCCTTTTCCAAAAAGACACCATTACGAGCAACAACCACTTTGTTTTCGCTTTGGTTGTAGAAGTAGTATCCCTTAGTCTCTTTTGGGTAACCCACAAAAAGACATTTATCGGATTTGGGTGAAAGCTTATCAGAAAGTAAACGTTTTACATAAGCTTCACAACCCCATATCCTTAGAAAAGACAATTTTGGAACGTTTCCTGTCCACATTTCATATGGTGTCTTTTCCACTACTTTGGATGGTGCTCTGTTAAGTGTGAATGCCGCTGTTTCAAGCGCAAATCCCCAGAATGAAATAGGAAGATCAGCAAGACTCATCATGGATCGAACCATATCAAGTAGAGTTCGATTCCTTCTTTCAGAAACGCCATTTAACTGTGGTGTTCCTGGCGGAGTCCATTGTGAAAGTATTCCACAATCCTTCAAATGATCACCAAATTCTTGAGATAAATATTCACCACCACGATCGGATCGTAATGCCTTAATTTTCTTCCCAAGTTGGTTTTGTACTTCATTCTGGAATTCCTTAAATTTTTCAAAGGATTCCGACTTATGCCGCATGAGGTAAACATATCCAAATCTGCTCACATCATCGGTAAAAGTAATGAAGTAACTGTACCCTCCCCTAGCCAACGTACTCATAGGTCCACACACATCCGTATGTATGAGGGCTAAAAGGTCATTGGCTCTTTCACTTGAACCTGTGAAAGGAGACTTTGTCATTTTCCCCATCAAGCAAAACTCACAAGTATCAAATGATTCGAAATCAAATGATTTGAGAATTCCATCTTTATGAAGTTTCTCAATGCGCTTTGAGCTTATGTGGCCTAATCGACAATGCCATAGGTATGTAGGGTTTGAATCATTTGTTTTATGTTTCTTGCTGTCTATGTTATAGATGTGGGTTTCTAAGTCTAGCACATATAAACCATTTGATAACTTAGCGGAGACATAGAACATATCATTCAAATACGCAGAACAACAATTGTTCTTTATTGTAAATGAATAACCTTCGGAATCCAAAACAGGAATCGAAATAATGTTCTTTGTGATAGCAGGAACATAATAACAATTATTAAGTTCTAAAACTAATCCTGAAGGTAAAAGTAGACTATATACTCCCACTGCCAATGTAGCAACTCGTGCTCCATTACCAACGCGAAGATCTACTTCTCCCTTTCCCAATGTTCTACTTCTTTTGAGGCCTTGCATATTACAAATAATGTGCGAACCACAAGCGGTATCAAATACCCAAAGCGAGAAGTTGCTAAGTTAATTTCTATAACATACATATCTGAACTAGAAACTCCTTTCTTTTGATCCTTCAGATATTTGGGGCAATTACTTTTCCAATGACCAACATTGTTACAGATGTAACAATAGTGCTCATCAGCAACTTTTGGTTTTGGTGTAACGATTCCCAAATCCTTTTCAATTGCAATGAAACGTTCAGCATTCAATTTGTCCTTCGAAAGGACGGATCGCAAATTACAAGTAGAATTGTTGGTGTTGATATTGTTGTTACTAGACATAATTACTACAACAAAAGAATAATAAAGCAAGATTCAATCAATGTTTATCAAGAAAGCAATAATTAAACAAATTTTAATTACTACTACCCTTTATTCAAAATGAAAGTCCCCTATTGAATAAAGAAATAACCAAGATCCCCTCCCACTACAATCAAACGGACTTTGGCCCTGCCTTCAATTTATAGTAGTTGAGGTAAGTAAACACTTTACTAATTATAACTAATTATAATTCTTGGTAGACAGGTTAACAACTCCTTGTTTACTCCTATCTCTTAGCTTCAAAACCCAAAACTTTGTCTTTTGATGATTTTGTTGAGTTAAACCAAACATTAACATGTAAGTTTCAAAAAACCTACCCTACTATCCCCGGAACTATGAGCAACACCCTGCTTTGGCAGAACCTATTACTCATGATCTAAGGCTTTATAGGTGTTGTTTGGAAAAGCAATTGAACTCAATATTACTTTTGGGGACCTAAGTTTACTAATATGGTCAATTAATAGTGAACACATGAATCAATTAACCACAAGACAAACTTAGAAGCAAGCATTTAAACAAAATAAATGCAAGAACATTATAAAAGCAATAATTAAAATGATCTAGTATGGCCCCTATACTTAGGAAAAAATAACTAATCTTCATGAATCCTCCCTTGAATCTCCATGGATCACCATCCTTGAAACTCCTTGGATCCTCATGCTTGATTACATAATTTGAATTAAATAAATAACGAAAATTTAAAGTTACAAAAATACAAACGATTCGCAGATCGTATTTAATTTACATTCAAATTTAACGATTCGCAGATCGTATTTACTATCCTAATTTGGGCCATACTAGTCATAACATGCAAAATATAATATCACACATATTATATTAAACATCCACGCATTTATAATATCAAATAAAATAAACACAAACTATTTACTTATTAACAATTAATAAGCAAATACAACTTTCCATAATAATTATAAAACTTAACAAATTTAAGCTAGAAATTATTTAGGAAACTTTATTATTTTAATTCAATTACTTATTTAAACATGGCAATAATCATTATTATTCACAAATTTGCAAAATAGGAAACTTTTGGATTTATGCTCAACTTAGGAAAATCAGATTTTCCTTAAAACAATTGTTTTTTTTTTTTTTTTTTTTTTAAAGGAAACATTGACCGTTGACCAGCAGCACAAGGCTGCCAGTCAACAGCCAAAACCCACGCTTAACATTACCGCTGGAAACACCAGCCATCACTGCACACACTGCACGTTAAAATAACTTGCCACCCACAACCACCAGCCAAGGACAGGACCGCTGGCTCTCGGACCTCAGTCCGCCGGTCAGTCAGCGCCACCATCGTGCGCCAGGTCTCGCACGAGGAGGCAGGGGCTGCGCACGTCGCACGCGGGCCGCCCAGCCATCCCCACCAGTGCCGCCCCAGCACCGCCCTATTCCGGTACCTCTCCGCCAGCCACCGTGGTTCCACCGTCACCGGTGGGCCACCCAGCCATGGTTGGCTTTCCCTTTTAATTTATGTAACTTTTTACATTAAAATTAAACTAATCTTTATTCAACAATTGTTTAAAGATTAAGGATTTAATTAGGGTATTAATAATCCGAAAATTATGGCAGAAATTTTGAATCAAACAAAAAATCTTAAACAAATTTTTAGGTTTGTTGAAATTAGATTTGAATGAATAATCTCTATTAAACATTAAATCTAACAAGAATTCAAAATTAGGGCAAAAACTCAAATTATTTCCAAAAATTCAGAAAATTAACAATTAAATTCCGAAAATTTCGAAAATAATTTTTAGGGTGATCTACTGAATTATCTTAACAAATAAAATCAAATATTTCTTAAATTCTTTGAATAATCAAATTAAACATAAAATTTAACCAAAATTCATAAATAATATGATAAAATTCGAAAATTAGTGGGAAAAATAATCAAATTATTTTCAGCCATCATATTATTCTAGATCTATGTGGGTGATGAACATTAGATTTATTTAACAAATTAAAAATCAAATCTTTAATTGTTAACAAATTATTTCAATGATTAATCGAATTAAACATTAAATAATTTTAAATCTAACAAATATACTTATAAAAATCCGAAAATTTTAGAGTGAATCAACCAATTTATTTCGGCCATAATATAAAAAAATCGGAACTTTATAAAATTATTTGAGCATAAATCACAATTAAATCAATTATTTACAATTTCCAATCAATTAATATCAAATATCAATTATGCAAATTCAAGCCATAAATAAATCCTCCCTTAATTGAATAAAAATAATAACTTTGCATACAATTATATGATCATATGAATATTATGAATTAGGCAAAACTGATACCACTGTAGGAATATATAGATGCATATAGCGGAATTTCAGGAAACAATTTCCTAACATCTATCATAGGATCGCAAACATAATCAAACATATGAATCATTCAATAGGGATTAAATATCAAACCTTTGTAGCGTGATTTCCTGTTGTATGCAAGCTTTGAAGATCCGAGAGCCCCAAGTGTTGCTCCTCTAATCGCCCATGAGCACCAGTTGAACACCAACGTTCTTTAGAACGGAAGAGAAGAAAATCTCTTGCTTTTGATGGTATAGGCGCCGGTTTTTAGGAATAGGATTTAGGGTTTCTCTTTCTCTCAAGTGAAAAGAAACCGACTAATGAATCGATTACCTAAACCCTAATATTATATCCTATATATAATAGAAGAGTCATAAGGTTAGTTAGGAGAACTAATTCTCCTCCTATTCTCCTTTGGACCGGCCCAATCCTAATCCTAAATGGATTTGGATTGTTTTGTCCAACTTCTGGCTACTAATGTGTGACCTCATAGGATTAATCCTATTTTAGTTATAGGCAATCAATATTGTCCTATTAATCATATTTATTCTCTAGCAAGTAAATACGATTACTAAAATAATTAACTTTATTATCTTCATAATAACATTCCTATTTATATTTAGTAATTCTTAGGAATGCCTAGGACATATTCCTTGGCATTGAAAGGTGCGTTTTTGGCCAATACTTGGGACGATGGTCTAATACATTGCGCTTATCATTTCAATTAAGTTCTAGTTTGTAGTTTTTGGAGGTTGCAGTACGTGAATACGTGATACACCATCTATTGTGGTTCAGTTGTAGTTTTTGGAGGTTGCAATACGTGTAACGCTGTAATTGTCGAATTCTTGCTCCCTAAATTTGGGTGAGTACGAACTCTTAGCACAGTCTAATTATTTTTGACTTCTTCTACTATAACTTGGAACAACATTTCTTCCTTGATTCCGCAATTTCCTGCCTTAACATATGTGTTAGCTACAAAATCATGTGGATTAATAAGCAGTAACCTCAAGCTGTTTATTCTATTTAAAACAGTTAAATTACATGTAATTTTCTCCTTTATATTGTTGAATCGGAGTATGTATGTGACTGACAAATAGTGTTTGTATTTGGAGCCTAGAGGAATCAGTACGATTTGTCCAAAGTTATCATTTATTAACATTTCTAATGACCTTTGGTTATCTTGTGTGGAGGTATGATAAACATCTAATAGGTAGATACATCTAACATGATTTTTCGTGTAACAAATATTGTCACACGAAACAGAAATAATATTTGTTATATACACAAACAATATTTGTTACACAAAAACTTGTGTTAGTTATATCTACCTGTTAGAGTTTATCAAGCCTCATCTTGTGTGTAGGTAGCGCAATGATGTAAAAAGCCAGAATATTCTTTTTCCAGGTGGAACATTGTTGGATTGTCATTGTAATTTGATATTGTTATTTCTCCCCTGATTGGGTTATGTACTATTAATCGCAATGACAATGTTTTTTTTGTTCTAATTTACACAGTAAGGTAAAGATATCATGTAAGATTTTTTTAGATCGTTCTCTGCATATATTTTCAAGATATATACTTTCGATATATTTTTACATATTGATAATTAAAAATATTAATGGTTAAAATATTCCATAAAAGTAAATCGTGTAAATTAAAAAAAAAAACACAATTTGTAAGAATTCAAGCAACAACAAATATTCTTTCATTGTTTAGAGAGAGTTTTGAGTGTAGAGAGAATGAAACTCTATTTTCATTAACTGCTGATTACAAGCTAGGAGAGTTTATATACACTGCGCTCTAACAAACTAAGCTAGCTAAGCTAACTAACTTTGCCAACGTACAATGGCAATATACTGGCAATATCAGTACCAGTTAGAATTATATCATCAACATACACTACAACAATGCAAATTAAGCCTTTATCTTTCTTGATGAACAAGTTGTAGTCATTTTTGGACTGAACAAACCCTTGGGAAGTCAAGGCTGAAACCAACTTAGCATGCCATTGTCTAAGCTAGAAGCCTGCTTGAGGCCATAAAGTGACTTATTAAGTTTGCAAACTTGTTTATGAGGGTTAGGAATGCCATCTGGAAACCTTCATATAAACATCTTCAGATAAATCACCATGTAGGAAGGCATTGTTCACATCAAGTTGGAACAATGGCCACTGTTTAGAGGCAGCCAAGGCAATGATACATCTCACAATGCTCATTTTAACTACAGGAGAGAAAGTCTCCTCATAGTTCACTCCATGCTTTTGATTATAACCTTTGGCAACTAGCCTATCTTTTTACCTTTTCAATGTGCCAGCAGATTTGAGTTTGACTTTAAAAACCCATTTACTACTAATAGGTTTCTTGCCATAAGGAATATCAACAAGCTCCCATGTGTTGTTAGAATGAAGGGCTGCAATTTCTTTGTGCATTGCTTCAACCCAAAGGGGATCAAGAGAAGCTTCAGCAGATGAAGATGGTTCAATAATATCACAAGACTGACTGAGATAAGCTTTCTGATGTTCAGGAAAATTAGTGTAAGACACTAAGTTGCACCAGTGAGAAGTGAGTGGATGTATTACAAATGTAATCAGTGAGATATGCAGGGGGTTGATGTTGTCTAGTAGGTCTAGGTTGTGTAGTGATAGGTGATTAGCCGTAGTTGAAGAAAGATAAAAAAGATTAGAAGAAGATTCAAAGAGGGAACATTAGAAAGATCGGGAGAAAGAGAATGATTAGAAGAAGAAGAATGTGTAGGTAAAGGAGAAGTAGTGGGAGAATTTATGGGAGAATTGGTGGGAGAATTTTTGAGAGAACGAGGTTGAAAGGGATTATGTTGTGTAGGTGAAGGAAAAATAGCATCTTCAAAGGTAGAAGATGAAGTAGAGGCGGGAAGATAAATGGCGAAGGTATGGCTTTAGAGAGGTAAATGAAAAGGGAAGATGTGTTCATGAAATAACACATCTCCGGAAACAAAGACTCTATTCGTGGCTAAGTCAAGGACTTTGGATCCTTTTTAGAGTTTGAATACCTAATGAACACACATGGTGAAGCCCCCTGGGATCAAACTTTGATCTCGTGAACTTTGGATATTGAAACATAACACAAACAACCAAAGATTTTCATGTGAGCCAAGGAAGCTTTAGTAGAATGTAAAGCAACATAAGGAGTATTGTCTGTGGAGTGGCTTGAGAGGCATTCGATTTATCAAATATGCAAAGCACATAGAACACAATCACCCCAAAATCTATCGTGAAGATTAGACCGAAAGTATAGGGCTCGACAGCCCAATAGGTGCCTATGCTTTCTTTCGCCTACTCCATTTTGTCGTGGAGTATCATTGCTGCTAGTTTGATGAAGAATGCCATGTTGTTAAAAGAAAACTTTCATAGGTCCTTCACAAAGTTCCTTAGCATTATTTGATCTTATGCAACGGATTTTAGATGTGAACCGAGTCTCAACATACTTAGCAAAATTAATCATAACCGTACATTGCACGCTTTATGCTTAAGTAAATGGATCCATGTGAATCTAGAGAAGTCATTAACAATGGTTAAAAATTGATTACATCCAAGGGTATGACTTAACCTTGTAAGGCCCCCATACATCAATATGGACCAACCGAAATGGAGAGAGATGTGTGAGAAGTACTATTGGGAAAAGAAATCCTAGGTTGTTTGGAAACAAGGATAAACCCCGAAAATAGGATCTTCTATACAATCTTTTACATCACAATCAAGTTGAATCAACTTTATTTGTGAAAAAGGTAGGTGTCCCAAATCCTTAAGTGCCATAGTTTGGCTTTATTGACAACATCGAAGAAGTAGCAAAGAAGTGGAACCACAAGATAGTCCAAGATTAGATTTATCTTCAATACAATATAACCCATCCTTCAATTCACCAAGAATAATTGGCCGCTGATCCGACAAGGATCCTGAATAAAGCACTGCTTGTGAGAAAAAGAAACTGCACACTGAAGATCTTTGCACAACTTATTCACAGATATCAAGTCAAACTTGAAATCTGGAACATGTAACACTTTGTGAAGTGTGAAGTGTGATGTGTTCATTTAGAATAATTGTGCCTATATAAGCAACAATAACTTAGCGCCATATGGTATTGTATTGTAGTTATGAGCACCATGTAATACTTCATATTCGTAATACCAGGAAAGTTGGGAACAAATGTGGTCGTTGCACCATTATCTAGGAGCCATTTGACTTTAGAAGAAGATAAGAGACAAAATGTACCTGCCAAAGATAGCATGTGAGGGAGATTTCGTGTCGAGAATTGTGTACCAGAGTGATTGAATGTATATTTGTAAGCATTCAACATTTCCATAAGCTAATTGTAGTCAGCAACAGAGATGTTGTGATTGATTTCGTAAGAATCATCAATATTAGGTTGTGTAACAACATCGGCCAAGCAGAGTTAGTAGCCCTTTTATCTTTAGAGCCTTTAAAGCCGGTGGATATCCATGGAGCTTAAAGCATATTTCATTGTTGTGGCCGTGCACCTTGCAATGAGTGCAATAATAGTTTGCTCCGGGTCTCTTGTTGCCGTAATAAGAATTGTTGCTAGTGTTGCCGTGGATTGGAAAATTTCGAGAAGAGAAAGAATTGTTGAGCTTCCGAAAGTTACCGTAAGGTTTGTAACCTCTATTATTAAACCGTGATTATCCGCATAGAAAGCCGGTGATTCGCTTTGAGTAGAACTTGTAGCTATCTCCTTGTGTCTTTCTTCTTGAGAGAATAATATGTAGGCTTGTGTAATCTTAGGTGAAGGCCGCATCATTAACACATTACCTCGATATGGAATACTCGATCATTCAATTTCATCATAAATTGTATGAGTCTCCTTTCCCGCTTGTCTATCAACAATCTTCTTAGTGAGATTGCAAGTACATTCATTACATGTACATGTTGGAAGAGGATGTGCATCATTCAAAGCATCCCATAGAGTTTTCATGTTAGTAAATAATTCAACAATACTCATTGATCCTTGAGATAGATCACTTAATTTCTCTGTTCCAAAGTATAAACCCGAGCCATAGAAGCATATCCAAAACGCTCTTCTAATTCTCTCCATATATCTCGCCGCATTAACTAAGAATAAAACACTCTTAGCTATTGTATCTTCAAGATTGAATATCGCCCATGAACACACCAAATCATTGCATCTCTCCTAAGGTTTCAAATCGTGTGATGTAGCACGGTTTTTGAATTTCACCAGTGACAAATCCAAGTTTATTCTTGCGTAAAAGAGTGAGGATCATAGCTCTTTTCCAATTGGAAAACCTTTTCCATTGAATTTCGCGTATACTAATTGACTAGAATTAGCATCACATGGATGAATATAGTAGAGACTTGTAGGATTTTGGTTAGGAGGCAAAGTTGAATTAGATTTAGGCATGATGAAAAATGAAATTAATGAATTCGAGAGGAAAAAATGATTGAAGAAATGGCTTGAATAATTTCCGTTTTGCAATCTAGCAAACACTTCGATGTGCATATTTCAATGGATGAAGATTGTGAGTAATCAATCAATTCGATTCAAGAATTATGAAATCATAGATCAAAACAACAAGATTTAGAGAATATAATCAACAATTTTAAAAGATGATTGGAAGAATTTCAAAATATTCGTAATAATCATTAACAAATTCCAAAGGATTTCGTAGATTTCAAGGATTTCGCACAAGAATTCAAAGATTTCGGACAAGAATTCATGCAATATTATCATAATTTTCGTGATGATTTCGATAGATTTAAAGATGAATCACAACCGCAAAGCAACGATTCGGACTATAGAAGCAAGATTTCTAAAAGTATTACTAGAATCCGTAATGAAATATACCAAACGATGAAGAATAATGCTTGAATCTGACCGAGAAAGATGATCGAAATAGCTCAAAGAAGCTCGATACCATGTAAGAATTCAAGCAACAACAAGTATTCTTTCATTATTTAGAGAGAGTTTTGAGTGTAGAGAGAATGAAACTCTATTTTCATTAACTCGCCGATTACAAGCTAGGAGAGTTTATATACACTCGTGCTCTAACAAACTAAGCTAGCTAAGCTAACTAACTTTGCCAACGTGGCAATATTGACTAACAGAAAATAACAAAGCTAACAAGTTTATTATAATATAGTAGTTGTAGTCAGTAGGATTGAACTAATATAACCAATACGCTTAGTACCTAATTTAGGATTCTTGATGTACTATAATATATTCTCTTGAACATTACACTTTATAGTTTTCCTCTCATGAGGAGAGTTGTGTTGGGTGCTAATCAAGTCGAGCGACTTGAACTCGACTCGGTCAACGCCTGGTCCAAATTCGACTCGAGTTGGATCAACTCGAAATCTTAAAGAGCATGAGTTCAACAAGAACCAACTTGACTTGATAAGCTCGCAAGCAACTCGATAATATTTATACTTTTTTATACAATATTAATATCATTTTAAAACTATTTATTTAAAAAGCAATCAGATTGGCAATAATAACAAAAAAATAAACTTTATTATGTCCGTTATGTATCCGGTAAGTTGTATTCTTCCATTTTGAACAAATGGTAAAAGGTTAAACACATTGAAAAAAATTGTTTGAATCGAGTTGAGTATTCGAGCTCGAGCTTGAGTTGAGTTTTGAGTTTCGAGTCGCGATTCAAGTTTCGAGTCGAGCTACATATATGGTTAACGAGTTCAAGTCAAACATGCATTTAGTGAGCTTAGCGAGCACGAATCGATCGGTTTTCAAGTCGAGTTGAGCTGAAATCTGCTCGCAATATCAACTCGCTCGATTAGCACTCCTAGGAGAGCACTTAAATTCATATCTTCTTCTTAACTTTATTATACTAAATAAATAACAGTCCAAAATCCGAGAGTTTGTTAAAGTTGATGACATAGGAGCCATCTTCATTTTTCATAAATTTTATTCTTATAAAACAGTACTGTTAATAGCCAAAAGTAATATGTTACCCAAATCCTCGTGTGCACATTCAATAATATAATCTTCAGCGGATTTTGTCTAGTATCTGTCCAAGCAATAACTCATATTACCATTTTACAAATGCTCAAAAATAATAATCGTATTGTCATAACACTCATGCTTTTATAGTTTTATATGGAGTAATGTGAAAGCCTATTCGGACATTCGAGAGTAAAATGTGACTATACATCCTTTTATAAAAATATTAGAAAACAATTAATTGAACATAAGAAAGAGATGACAATTTTGCTTAACACACACATGACACATAGTATTACATTTTCATTGCATAAGAATACAGAAACAATCATTTGCATAATTGCTATATGGATGGAACCAAAACTGTATAGTATAAACTTTTCGATAATATTCCATAATCCAATCCATATAATAGTTACTTTACTTTCTTCTATATATGAAGGCTATTAAGTTTTATTATAAATTTTTCAATGATCTTCCAAGTTATATATAGCTATTTTAATTACTTTAATTCTACACATGAAGTCTAATTAATTTTATTAGAAGTAGGTGAAGACGGCGGTGAGTTAGGATTCTTGCGCACATACTTTCTCGCCCATACATGCTTACCATTGATCGAAAATTTTGATCTTCCTTGCCTACTAAGAACTATTTCCATTGCGTTTGCATCTCGCACAACAAGTCTCGCATATAAAGGTTGTTCCTTTTCACCAACTTCTTGCATATTTAGAGTCTCAATTATATCTCCAAATGACCTAACCATATAAAAGTTTAAGATGGCAATTAATTAGACGACCGGACAAGATATATTAAATATGTACGGATAAATATAAACATGCATGTACGGACACGACAATATATTGGTAAAGTCATGAATTAAGTACAAAAAATAATATCTATTCCAACTTCGCGCAGTTCGATTTCAAAAAAAGTATGAAATAAAGAAGATATGTAGCATATGATAACTAAGTTCATTAAAGCAAAGAGTAATGAAATGCATGAGAAATGACTCCTATTCAAAAATTCGCGCGCATATAAGGTATAACTGATCAAAAAAGTACTAATGTAGTGCGGGAAAAAGTACCTATTAAAAAATTCCCGTAATTCTGTTTCAGCAATAGGATAGCCTTTGGAAAATGTTAAAAAAACAGTTCTTTCGCTTGGAGGAATATTTTGTATCTCCTGAAACATTGGAATCCGAGAATTATTACTCACTCGCAATTGTGCAATGAATTGATCGACTGGATCTCCGGCTAGTCCTTGTGGTTGGATCTCTAAAACATAATTCGTATTACTAGGAACACTCTTGACCGAAGGCATAGGACCATTATTTGTAGGACTAACACCCCCACCACCTTGTAAATAACTATGATTAGACACATTAAGATGACCTTTCAATGGTACACTAAAATCCCCAACCCTAAGACTAGGATAATTTTGATCGTAAATAGGCGATGAAGGGGGTTGCTGTGAGACCGGCCTTAAACCCGTGACTCTACCACGACCATCACCAATAACACCAACACTAGGACCACCACGACCACGACCGTCACCAATAACGCCAACATTGCGACCACCACGTCCACGCGCACCACCACGACCATCACCAATAACACCAACATTAAGACCACCACGACCATAATCTCCAATAACACCAAGATTAGGACCACCACGATCACCAATAACACCAACATTAGGAAGACCACGAGTAACATTAGGAGTGTAAGACTTAAGGGGATACTCATGATAATGATTAATTGGGACTGGTGTATACATCATAAGGAATTGGATAAGGTCTTCAAATGCTCTAATACAAATTTGTTGGATAATATTACCTACCCCAAGTAAAACAATATTACGATTCTCATGAAAGAACCTAAGGCTAACTCCATCCCTATGCTTCCCCACGATACTTTGCACCATGGGGACATCATTAGGGTAAAACCATTCCTCAGACTCCGCCGCCTTGAGGCATAAGAGAGTCTCCTCAATCACAGCCTCGAATGCGGTGTCGGGATATGCGAGGATGGTGACAACGTACTGAGCCATGTTGAGCCGTTCTAGCCACAACCACAAAGCCGCGGCTTGCATGGCTTCAGAAGGCTCACGTCTTAAGTTGAAGACTAACCTAGAGAAGAGTTGGCGATCAATGTTGTGGAAGGCAAAAAATTCTTCTTGGCTGATTTGTAAGGAGGATGAAGAGGAAGCCATTTTTGGGGTTTTTTTTTTTTTTAGATTTTTAGAATTTTTGCAGGGTTTATATAAAAAATTTGAAAGTACGAGTATAAGATAAAAGTAGATGAAAAAATTTCATTATATTTGAGTAAGGTGTGAAATGTGGTATCAACATATATGGAAGAGGATTTGTTTGTTTTCTGTGGATGTTCTGAGGAGATAGGGTGGATGGCATGCAACAGATTCATTATTTTAAATTTTACCATATTTTTTATTTCCTTCCTAAAGGAAATATCTAAAGAAAGGTTTTAATTCTTAAAAGCCTTTTCACTCCACCTAATTTTTAAGGAATTTTAAATTATTTTTGCTGAACATGACTTATTTTTCATGAAATGAACCTATTTTTTTTTATCCCTTCTCTATTATTTTCTCTTATATATACAATTTACAAATTTCATTGAATTGAACTTAATTTAAATGAGTGTTATTATTTTAAGGTGAACTTAATATGGCCTTACTTATTAGGAAGCAGTTCATCAAAAAGTCAATTTTTTATATAAAGTAATCCGAGTGAAAGAGACTCAATAAGGAAAGAAATACTCCATATGCTACAAATCAAACATGAACAAATGTTATGATATTCTGTTCTACTTTGATATATTTTCCAATTTTTTCATAATTATCCTGTTTTCCCTTATTCTTTGTAAAATAACTAAATTAAAATTTTCTGAAAATAATATAATCAATTGATCGGTAATCATTCGATTTTTTTTTTACTTTATACTCTCTCGATTTATATTTGTTGCTAACAATTTGTTTCTAGAAAGGTATTCTTGGAGATAATATTACCATGTTTGGACAACTAAAAATAATATAAAAGTTTCAAAGAACAAAAAATTATCCTTGGGAATCGGTTACACCATAAATAAAGAGTCAAACGCACGCAATGCTGTGGCTTCAAGTTATAAAAGGATGTAAAATTGCTCAAGTACATTAACATCAAATTGTAAAATATTTTTTAAAAAATAAGGATTTAAGGTATTTAAGGTAACAAACTTTTCAAGGTTTATAATAGTAGAGTACGTGCGTGTAACAACTCACATTCACACATGTGAATTGTGAAAGTAAAATATTAGTAAACCATATCTTCATCTCTCTTCTTCCACGACACTCAAAGAAATTCCTCCTTTCTTACTCCATTTTTTTCCACCTTCTCTGATCTCACCCATCTTCAACCTCGATTCCCCCGAATTTCATATTCTAGGGTTTCGTTTCTTCTCCTTCGATGTTGCAGAACTCTGAAATTCAATCAACGATCTCTCTCTCGCTCTTTCTCTATCCTCCAAGCTCTGTAATTTCGCAACGATGGCGAATGATCCAATTATGTTAGGCACACCAATGGCAAATGATACTAAGTATGTTAGGTGCAACAATGGCGAATTCAGTTGAAGTTTGTTCAAATTTTAGGTTTTGAGTTCTTGATATTGTTTTTAGAGTGAAACGAAGACTTTTGATACAAATGATGAATTCGACAATTTCTGGTTTTCTTCTTATGATTATTTGGAGGTGGAGGAAACTCTGATGAAGAGTTGAGGCAAGTTGAAAATAGGGTAGCAATAACCTAAACTACAAGGAGAGAGAAAGATTGAGCAAGAAACATGGAAGGCTTCGAATACTTAGCTTGCGACGACGATAGGAGGCGAAGTTCTGGCGAGCAAAGGCGATCAACTAGCAGCGAAGCCGAGCAACAAGCAAGAAGAAAGACAGTGTGAAGAGATAGAAACAATGACGGGGCGAGAGGGTTCAGAGGCTTTAGAGAGAAAAACTGGCGGTGCTGCTGGTGCATCGTGAGCGGTGGCCGGTGTGGTAGTGTGGTGGTATGGTGGCATGGTGTAGTTGCTAATGGCGCGTCACGAAGGATTTCATACTGACATGATACATTATTATTCGTTCACACATGTGAGACATGATACAACTACAAAATGATATGAAATTCGCCAATAATGACATGAGATAGTTTCATACTGACATGAAACATTAATATTAGTTCACACATGTAAGATGTTGCAACACAATAAGTTATGGTGTGACATGTTACACCAAAGACACACTCTTCAAAGAATGAGTGCCAATACTTTTAGTGAGTTTTCCTTACTTTAATTTGTTCTCATATTTTCTTTAAGCCCATCAAACGAAGAGAGTGTGCATAATGATTTATTATATAGTTTCTTCAAGATCTTTGTTGAAAAGAAAATAAGCTAATTTGACCCCTTCTCAAAACTATTGATTACCAATTTTGAAGAATTGAACTAGAACCCATACTAATATCATTAGTTCTAGCTCCAAATTTTTGGATACCTTATGTACAAATTGATCAAATATAGGAGTTGGATGAATTAGGGCTGATTATGATATTTGTTTTAAGGGTATACACCTTTCTTTAATGAACATTCAAATTTATGCAAAACGTAGTAAAAAGCATTGGCCTCGTTGGCCAAAAAATAGAAGATTAATAGTTAGAAGATTTAGTAAATCTTAGAGTTAAATTTTTGAATTTTAAAAGAGATATTAATTAAAAATTTTAAAATTTTATAATTTTAAATTTAAGGTAAAAATAAACCCAATAACAAAAATTTTATAAAATTACTTTTATTAAAATAAAAATAAATAAAATTAATATAAATAATAAAAATAAAAAAAATATTAAAAAAAAAAAAAAAATAAATTTTAAAATAACCTATAAAAAAAAAAAAAAAAAAAAAAATTTATTACAAAATAAATTTAAATTTTTATTAAAAAAAAACTAAAACCAAATTTAAAAAAAACTAAAAATAGAGATTTAGTAGCCAAAAAAAAAAAAAATTTTTAAACAAAAAATCAAAATCAAAAAAAAAAAAAAAGAGCGGTTTTCGCCTAAAAGTTAGTATCTTCAAAAGTCATATAGTACCCTAATTTCTCCGTCCGAAATTGTTTATGACTAATAATATAACTCATTTTCATTACTTGTCCTAATACGATGAAGTTCTACTAGAATGAAAGAAATATATCTATATAACAAAAAGGTAAGAATATAAAGGCTAAGGGGTCAAATTGCTGCGCTTTAAAGTTAAGGAGTGTGATTTCACAATCAGCAAAAGTTTAAAGGGGTAGATTTCACAATTGGCAAAAGTTTAAAGGAGGGTAATTTCACAATCAACATAAAGTGGTTAATTCACCATTTTCGCGTAAATTTTCTTTCAAACCTTCCTAGAAAATATAATCAAAAAATACAATATAAAAAATTGGGAAATTCTACATGGTAGCCCCCAACTTTTAGGTTTTCTACATGGTAGCACTTCTTAAATTTTTTAATATTTGGTAGCCCCGAACTTTTAGGTTTTCTACCAGAAGACTTCTTAAGTGAATTCCGTTAAGTTGTCGTTAGTTTTGACATTTATTAGTCTGGCACGCAAATCGAGGCTTTTTCGACACGCAAATCGAGACTTTTTCGACACGCAGAAAGAGTATTTCTAATCATTTTTTGACGATTCCGACCATTAATCGAGGCTTTAAGGACAAAATTGCCCGGCTTTCTTGTCAAAAAATGATGAGAAATACTTATTTTGGGTGTCGAAAAAGTCTCGATTTGCATACCAGACTAATAAATGTCAAAACTTACGACAACTTAATGGAATTCACTTAAGAAGTGCTACCATGTAGAAAACCTAAAAGTTCGGGCTACCAAGTATTAAAAAAAAAAAAGTGCTACCATATAGAAAACCTAAAAGTTGGGGACTACCATGTAGAATTTCCCTAAAATATTTCATCACCAAAAAAAGAGCAATTCCCAGTTCCTAATCACAAAGGCCTTTTGGATATCTGGGGACGAATTGATGGCATTTTGGACATGTTGGACAATAAAAAAGGACATTATTGAGTTACTGTGATAGACAAAAATAATATGTCAATCACATTATCACAGTTAAAAAAATGGTTGTTTCCCGAATACAACAGATAATAGTTCAAAAAAAAATCCAATAATAAGAAAGAACAAAAACAATTCAAAATTTACAACTTTCTACATCAAGAAGGAGCAGCCACCATAGGGGAAATAATCTCTTCATAACTTACTTTCCCATCATTAGTAACACCTAAACTTTGGATCCACTCATCAAATTCTTCCGGATCCAAACTCTCACCCATAGTTGTCAAAATATGCCTAAGTTTTGTAACATCAACAAACCCATCATCATCATTATCAATGACTTTAAAGGCTTTATGAAGCTCACGTTTTTTGGGCCTGACCCATAAATGCTTACTAATCAAATCCACAAATCTATCATAATCAAACGGCCCATCTAAATGCTCCTTGGTTAGAATATCATTAACTTGGGCTTCTGTTGGGTTACCACCCAAAGTTCGAATCATAACACCAAGATTTGATGGATCAACCTTGCCATCCCCATCTTTATCATAAAGCGAGAATGTTTCCTTCAATTTTGATGTGGAATGCTTAAGCTTTTTTGCCTTTAATCTCCATTTTCTTCTCTCTTTGATTTCACTCAAAGAAAATTTATGCTTAGCTTTTGCTAATAAATAAATTAATGACGCGTCTTTAAATTTGTATTTTCGAGAAAGATTGGGCAAAGCTAATCGCTCCCTAGCTTTTGATATGTGCATTGTTTAGAAAAAGAATATATTATTCTTGCACATCAAAAGAGGGGAGCGGACATAGTTTTGCCCTAATTCATGGAGAAAGAAGAGAAAAAGTATTGAAAAAGAAAATCCATATATTTCCAAAATTATATTGGTGATTTTAACCTCCTCAAAATGAGGACGTGAGTATCTATTTCTTCACCATTTTTTTTATAGATTTATATATTTTTAGAATGCATTATATATCAAAACTAACTGGTTTTTCAAAGGAAGTTGCTTGTAGATCTGTAGACTATAGTCCTTTGTTTCCAAGATTATCTTGTCGTTATGCACAGGGGAGGATCTTAGTTGGGGCTGATAGGGGTCTAACCCCCGATAACTTTTTTCTTATATAAGGAATTTATTTGGTATTCTGAATTATGTACACACACATATATTTGTAATTTTGTATGTAATATAATCGTTAAAGATTTAATTTTCATCTAGAAGTTGGGGACTTCTGGCCCTAGGGATGGCAGTGGGGCGGGTCAAGTAGGAGACCCGCCCCGTCCGCGGGGATGGGACTAGGTATGGCGGGGATGGGGGGATGGGGATGAAAGTCGTACCCGCAATGGGTGGTGAAGCGGGTGCGGATTTTATGCTATACCCATCCGCCCCACCCCATCCCCGCCCGCCCCACTTCTCCTTCATCTCATACCCTACTCTCTATTAAAAAACATATTATATATTAGAATATTTATTATGAAAATCCAATTTATATACTTATATTATTAATAATTTTATTTTACAACTGTAGTACTGGCAGATTGTTTGGGATTATTAGGAGGATAGTTGCGGGAATGAAGTGGGTACGAAGCGGGCGCGGGTACCCATGTGGGTGGTGGGGCGGGGATGGGTTACGGGAATTTTATGCGGGTGTGGAGGGACCATCCTCCGCACTCGCCCCGCGCAATTGCCATCCCTATCGGCTATCTGGCCCTAGTAAGTTTTTGGTCCAAGATCCGCCACTGATTATACAATATGATTGAAACTTAATATAGTGATGAAGTAGATGTAGTTGTTCCTTATGGACCAAAATAAAAAATTATTTTTAGAAATTTTAGTATAAACATACTTATAAATAACGAGTTAAGAACATTAAAAGGACCTAAACTTTGGTCCAAGTTATCATTAAGGACCTCAACTTATAAAAATTATCTACAAGGACCTATAGTTAACTTCATGAGTTAAAAATATTTTTTAAAAGAAAAAAAAATTATTTGTACTAATAGACGAAAAAATTAAAGGTATAGTAATTCTAAAATTCTTTCCTATATTCCCCTCAAAAAAAAAATTCTTCCCTGTTATATCTTCCCTCTCCTCCCTCTTCATCCCCCAATTAGTCCATCACCAACACTATCAGTATTAATGTATTATGTGGAGGGACTCAAAACTTTATGTCAAAATCTCTCTTAATATGTAGCTTCGGCTTCTCATTTAAGAATATATATCTCAACCCCTTTAGCTGATGTGTTGCTTCATAATAGTTGTAAATTCGTGATAGAATATATGTACTATATATATATTTCCTATAAGTTAATAAAACATTGATTATTATTTAAATATAGTAAATGTACAGATGAATTCATTAATTGTAGCCTAGGATTATGAATGCCTTGTGTAGATCATTGACTATGTTAATCTATGCAAATCATGGAATATCATTTTTTTTTC
Source organism: Beta corolliflora (assembly GCA_947648045.1). NCBI lineage: Eukaryota > Viridiplantae > Streptophyta > Magnoliopsida > Caryophyllales > Amaranthaceae > Beta > Beta corolliflora. The sequence goes on from CANSZD010004268.1 coordinate 570,331, forward strand.
AAGTTTTTTATCCCTGAATTAATTTCTTGTCATTCCATTTCAATATAAGAAGTAGAAGATGGCAATGAAGAAAAAAACTTACCTTTTTGACAGAACTTACCTTGTAAATATGGCTACATGGACTGACACAATTATTGTATATTTAAAATACTTATATTAAAACCTTTTAAACTCTAACTGTTTGTAACTTGTAAATTCTATTGTCCCAATAAAGATTTATAGTGCTGAGGATGGTTTGGTTGTTATTAATAACGAAGCTATGGAGGGTAGGTCAAGTGGCGGAGCAACAAGGTTGGTGGTGGTGGTTGATTTTATGTAATTTGGGGTTGGTGATGGTGGAATGACATACAAAAGAGAAAAATTTAGCAATGGTTTTATTTGTTTTAAAGAAGAAATATTTTTTATTTCCTTTTATTTTTAATAGTTTTAACCCAAAAACTTAACCGTAGGTTCTTAATGAATAATGATAACTTTTGAAAGTTCAGGTCTTTAGTGATAACTTTTATCAAAGTTCGAGTCCTTTCATTATTCTTTAACTCTATAATAATGCAACAAAAAGTTATTTCTCTTTCAATAAACTTTCCTAGACGTGCTTATTAATATTTGGATCTGGGTCAGCGAGGGATTCTGTTCATAGTCTTTATGGTTCCATCACTTCATCATGGGAAGAATGAGATGCTTACGAATCATATTGGGACCAGAAGAAAATAAAGGAGCCATCCAAAATGAATTTATTTATTTTTTTAAAAGGAAATTTGTTTTGACTGGTTAGTTGTTTACTTGTTTTTTTCTTGTAGTAAATATTTTCACCCAGTTAGGACAATTTTAGCACACTAAGTTAAAACTGATTCTTGTTTGTTATTCTCTTCCGATCATTTCACCTTTTAATCTGTTGGACCAGCTGAAGCTGAAAGCTTCATGTGAAAGATAAATCAAGTCATCTACAAAAAGTTAATGCACTAGCCACTAAAGATGGGCTAGGTAATTAACTAGGACAAAATCTTTTTAATTAATTAAATACTTTCACTTTTTCTTTTTCTTGAAAAGTTTTCATGGAAGTGAGTGAAATAAATTGATATGCATGCATGATAGTCATTTCGGTGGGGAGAAGCATGCATGCAAGTATTCAACACTCTTTATTTGTTTATTTATATTAAGTTTTTTTGCTGCTTTTTCTTAGATTCTTGTAGGCTTTTGTAGCTTTTCTCAGGATGTTAGTTGGCTTAAAATTTTCAAGGCATCTCTTTTGTCATCTTTATGAATAATATGATTTCTTAGTTTATGATATTACTATACTAGTGCTAATGAAGACACACCCTTGCTTAGTTAAGATTCAGCCCCATAAAAAAAATCCAAGATTACTCATTGATCATCATTTAGTTAATTAGGTCAATGGTGGGGTAAGCTGATATATATGAACTTCAATTGGGTTGTGTAGGCACATAATCGTGTCTCCCATTTAAGGATCGGATGATGAAGCATGTCGTTAGTAATTGGTGGTCGACCTACGGGGCAGAGCAATGCGAAAGGCCATTCAAAACCATTTTGAAAAGTGTTAAAGTCCTATTTTAAAGCCCAATTAATTATTCATGATAATTAATTGTATTTTCAGCCCAATTCTTTGAAAAGCCCAATTAATTGTGTTAACAATAATTAATTGATTTATTTTAATAAATAAATATTTTCAAAAGATATTTTTTATAAGTTAAAATCAGATTTTATCCCGTAAAATCAGATATCCGTAATTAAAGGATATAATAAATATTTTTAAAATTTGTTTAAATAAAGTTGGTAAAGGCACGACCCAGAGCCGAGCGGGGTGCGCCTAGCGCGACTGCGCTGGCGCGGTCGATGCGTCGGCCTTCTGTCACCTTTGTGTCGGTGTGCACTACGCGCACTTGACACGTGGATTTTCGACTCATTCGAGTCCTGCGTGGCCAAGCGCAATTCTCTGCGTGAGACGCGACTTTTTCTTTTCTTATCTTTTTCAAAGCGCGTACCACGTGTATGCTTTTTATAGGTCATGCGGCGTCATCGCTTGACACGTCATTTGCGCCCGGGACGGCTTTGGCGCGTGAAGCGCAGAGTGTCGTTTTTCTATAAATAGGCACAGTTTCCGTCTGATTTCAGAACGGATTTTTCACATAACACTCGACGAATACTTTTACGGAACTACAATTACAATTCTCTCTACGAACTACAAAATCGCCCTACAAAACTCATACCTTTCAAACACAAATACATTCAAATCTACATACATTGATTTTCGGGCTTCACGATTGTTCGTCCCGAAGGTTGTCAATCTCATAGACCCAAGCCTTTGTATAATCCTGAGGGTCCTTAAATAAATCATTTTTATATTGAAGTTTCTTAGCAGCTTTCTTGCTCTTTCCCCGATGTAGTATCTTTAATGTATAAAAAAATCGCTCTATTATATATTCTAACCTCTTTCTATACTTTTTTTTTATGTTCATATTATTCTTGCCTTTGTATATTATACCTGGCTTTTTTTCACCATATACCGACTAAATTTTTTTTGCAAAGATATACCCTTTCAACTTTCCACCACCATATACCTCTCACGTGCTTGAAAAATACATCCACTTACTCCCTAATGGATTAATGCGTTAAACTCCGTTAGTCATTAACCCTTAATCCCTCCATCTAACCTAATTAACTAACCTAAATCTACCCCTAATCTAAACCCTAACCCTAACCCTATCACCCTAACCCTAATACCCTAACCCTAACACTTAACACCCCCACCCCTCCCCTCACCCCACCACCCCCTTACCCTGAGCCTCCCCACCCAGCCCCCCACCGCACCACCACCCTTCCCTCACCCCTTCCTCCCCCACAAATCCCCCTTCCCTCGCAAAGACCCCCTCCTCCCCCTCCACCCTCC